>JAAGEH010000392.1:21431461-21494334 GCA_011751065.1 Lasiurus cinereus
CTGCTACTTGTGCTGGGATTGGAGGTGCCTAGGAGAGGATAAACTGTGAAATATAACTAGCTGTTGCTAGTGCTTGGTCTCACTTAGTGAGAGGTACAGGCTTGCAGAAACTAGATGCTGCTTGTTTCAGAGATTTTTTAGGAAAGTCTGAAACCTGAGCCAAAACAGGCCATTCATATGGAAAGCCACTGGAAACAGCCTCGGTAGGCCTGCAAGTTGGTGGGGTTTCAGGGAATCACTAAGACAGGATGAACTGTATGAGCAAAGTTGATGGAGTCTCAGATATGCCACTTGCCTCTGACACTGTGTGGGGAGAGTTCATCAAAGGAACAATGGCTTCTGCCAGTACTTTTGTTATGGAGAAAGCTGCCCCTCTAGCTCTCACCCTGATGGCAGACACTTCAATTTCTCCGCATATGTACTTGGTACCTTTTGAGCTACTGTCCCAACACTGGAGCTCAGAGGAAGCCTGAATAAGTGTGTGCACGAGACCTTTAAGAGGAACTGCCCTCTATCTCCCTCAGCCACAATCCCTACTAGTTTTAACAGCTAGAATTATGGGTACTTTTCTTCCCAACCCTGGAACCCTGGATTGTGGATTCTTATATGGGGCTGAGACTTCTTGCTCATCAGGGGCAATCTCTGCAGTCAAGATATCCCTCCCAGTTTTTATCTCACCAACCTATTCTGTGTCTCTGCCCCTCCTACCAGTTTCAGTATAGCTTCTTTATGTCCTTAGTTGTAGGACTTGATTCAGCTAGATTTCAAGTGACTCTAAATGATGGTTATTCTGGAGTTTAGTTGTACTTTTGATGTAGTTATGGTAGGAGAAGTGTACTTTACTTAAAAGATGCCATTTTCCTTAGGTTCTGGCTTCATACATTCTTCACTTATATAATCGGGTTCAGCTAACTCAGACACTTTAGTCAAGTCAGTGTTTTTTGACACCTTTTGAATATTTTCCCTATAAGTTACTAGTACGTATTCTTTTTTTGTTCTATAGGAATTTACTTGAGGTTCTTTTAGATATTCCTGTTGAGTAGATGCTCATCTGTTTAAATAATCTTACTTTAATGTGAAAGCACCCTTTGTTTCCTAGCAGCCTGATTTCCGTCTGTATTTATATAGGTTAGATGTGTATTGATGAGCATTACTCTCTAACTGCCTGTGTCAAAGCACTGTGGGAGGCTCATCAATCTTGTGTTTTTTTTAATTGACATCAATAATGTGTTTGCATTTATCAATATTTCCTAATTGCTAAGTTGTAACACAGGAACTTCTATAATAAATCAAGCCCACAGGTATCTTCAGACATTAGAGCTTAAGGTTTCTATCAATATTTCAATGTATTATAAATTGTTACGAGGATTTTTCTTTTATGAGAAAGGGGGAAATGTGTAGCAAGAGATAAAGAGTTGAGTCAGTATCACCATATAATATTAAGTTAAAGTGTCCCATGCTTCCAATGAACACAGAATAAAACTATTTCCCAAGCCAGCACAACACATTCCCATAACATTCAACTTCACCAGCCAAATGAATGCTAATGTGTCTCCCCTGAGAGTGATGTGCTATGGCAAAGCTCTTTCTGAGAAGAAATTTGGATGGATGGACAGGAAGGACTCCTATGAAGAAGGAACTGCTATGACCTCAATATTTAGAAGATGCAGTTGAGGCTTTATGAGCTGAGTTACTTACCCAAAGTCAAACAGTGACTGCAAGGCTGGAACTCAACCCAGGGCTATTGAAATCCATGGCTAGATTCTACCTTTCAGAGACAAACTTTACCAAACCCAAACAAGATGGAGATGCAGAATTTGAAGAACTAAATGCACATTATTTATTAAGCAGTTGAAGGCTTTAGAACATTTGGCTCTTTTTTTTAATTGTGAACAGTATTACAGATGTCCCCGTTCTTCCCCTTTTGTCCCCCTCCACCAGGCATCTGCCCCACCCCAGGCCTTCACTGCACTATTGTCTGTATCCATGAGGGGCAATCAGACTAGCAGGGGAGTTGGGGGGGGCGGGCCATTGGGGGCAACCAGGGTGGCAGGTGGGGCAGTTGGAGGCAACCAGGCCAGCAGAGGGAGAAGTTGGGGGTGATGATGTCGACATGGGAGGGAGGCGGTAGTAAGGGGCCACTAGGCCGGCAGAGTAGGAGCAGTTAGGGGCAACTAGGCTGGTGTGGGGGGGAGGGGGGCAGGCAGTTGGGGCAACCAGGATGGCAGTGGGGGGCAGTTAGGGGTGATCAGGCTGACAGGGAGAGCAGTTAGGGGCAATCAGGCAGGCAGGCAGGTGAACAATTAGGAGCCAGCGGTCCCAGTTGTGAGATGGATGTCCGGCCTAAACAGGCAGTCGGACATCCCCCGAGGGGTCCTGGATTGGAGAGGGTGCAGGCTGGGCTGAGGGGACCCCCCCTCCCATGCACAAATTTCATACACTGGGCCTCTAATATAAATTTATGTTTATACCCTACTGTAGTCTATAAAGTATGCAATAGCACTATGTGTAAAAAAATGTATACAGCTTAACTTAAAAATACATTATTGATTTTAAAAAATGCTCATCATCATCTGAGCTTTCAGTAAGTCATAATCATTTTATTGGTGGTCAGTCTTGCCTTGACTTGAAAATGCAATAGCTTTGAAGCACAGGAAAGTAAAGCATGAGGTTTGCCTGTAGTTGTGAGACTGAGGAGCTTTTCCATTATTTGTGGGGTTTGTTTTGTTATTCTTATTATGTGTGAGGTTTTTTTTTATATATATATTTATTGTTGAGTATTAAAGGTATCCTCTTTTTTTCCCCACATCGCCCCCTTCACCCAGTTCCCATCCCTCCCCAGACCTTCATCACCCTATTGCCTATGTCCATAGGTAATGCATATAAGATCTTCGGTTAATCTCTTCCTACCTACCACTCCCCTTCCCTCTAAGATTGGTCCATCTATTCCATGTTTCCATGCTTCTGGTTCTATTTCATTCATCAATTTATTTTGTTTATTAGATTCCTTGTTTGTTTATTTTCATTTTTATATACAATTGTTGATGTATTTACTGCCATTTTATTCATATTTTTATCTCTTCTATGTCATGATTGTCATCTCCTCCTCATCCTCCTCCTTCCTTTTCCTCTTTCTCTTCTTAAAGAATACCCTTCAACATTTCACATAATATTGGTTTGGTGGTGATGGATTCCTTTAGCTTTTTTTTCTCTGTGAAGCTCTTTGTTGACCTTCAATTCTAAATAATAGCTTTGCTGGTTATAGTAATATTGGTTGTAGGCCCTTGCTATCTATCATTTTGAATAATTCTTGCCACCCACTTCTTACCTGCAAAGTTTCTGTGGAGAAATCAGCTAACAATCATATGGGAGCTTTCTTGTAGGCAACTAACTGCTTTTCTCTACTGCTTTTAATATTCTCTCTTTGTCTTTAACCTTTGGCATTTTAATTAAGATGTGTCTTGATGTGGTCCTCTTTTGGTTTCTCTTGTTTAGGACTCTTCCTGGACTTGTAAGTCTATTTCTTTCACCAGATAGGGGAAGTTTTCTGTCATTATTTCTTCAAATAGATTTTTAGTAGCTTGCTTTCCATCTTTTCCTTCTGGCACCCCCATAATGCAAATGTTGATGTGCTTGCAGTTGTCCCAGAAGCCCCTTATACTATTTTCGTGTTTTTTTATTCTTTTTCTTTTTTCTCTTCTGATTGGGTCTTTTTTGCTTCCTCCTATCCCAAATCGTTGATTTGATTCTCAGAATCCTCTACTCTACTACTGAATCCCTGTAAATTATTCCTTATATCAGTTAGTATATGCTCAAATTCTGACTGGTCCTTTTCCATATCTTTGATGTTTTCAATTAGGTTCTTAAAATTACCACTAAGATACTTGAAAGTCTCATTAAGTCCTCTGAAGCTCTCATTAAGATCTTTGAGTAACCTTTAATCATTGTTTTGAACTCTGTATCTAGTAGTTTGCTTGCTTCCGTTTCATTTAGTTATTTTTCTGAAGATTTCTTTCATTTGTGACACATTTCTTTGTCTACACATTTTAGCTGTTTCCCAGTGTTTGTTTCTATATATTAGGTGGAAACCCTATGTCTCATAGAATTTGTAGAAGCCTTATGTAGTAGGTGTCCTGTAGGGCCCAGTGTCTTTGCCTATTCAGTTACCTGAGGTGGGCACTCTAGATGTACCCTTGAGCGGGCTGTTTGCACAGTTTTGTGGAGCCTTGATTGCTGCTGGCATTATGGGAGGAGTTGACCTCCAAGTGTGAGAACAAGCTGCAATTACAAGAGACACCCCCTGGAGCAGGACTTGCTTCAGTGGGGCTTTTGTGCTTACTGGGTCTGCCCCCTGAGTATGTCACTTTTGGATGTGTAGAGCTATAATCTGGTATGGTTTAAAGCTGGATATTGGGTGCACTGTCTCTGGGAAGTGCAAAGTAAGCTACTTCCTGGAGCCACCCAGCAGGAGCTACAGAAGGTGCAGGTGGCTAATTACTTGTATTGGGCTTGGAAGTGCCCAGGCGAGGCCAAGCTGTGAAGCAATGCAGGCTGGTGCTAGTGCCAGGTTTTTAGCCTCTTATAGGTGTGGGACACATTGATGCCAACTGCCGCTTGTTTGAGAGACTTAAGGAAAGTCTAAAGCCTGAGCAAGAACAGGCCATTGACTAATATATGGAAAAACCACTGCAAACAGCTGTGGTAAGGTGGGGGCGTGGGGAGGCTTTGCAAATTGAATGGGGTAGGGTCTCAGGGAATCACCAAGATTAAGCAAACAGTATGAGCCAAGCTGATAGAAACTTACATATAGCTTCATCAACCCTGTGACCAAAGAGATCCCAGCACAGGCACAATGTTCCCTGTGAGCACCCCTGTCTGGGATAAACCTCTCCCCTTCCCCTGAGTTCTTGCCTTGATGCCAGACAATCCAGTTCCTCCTCTAATGTTCCACATTCTTTTCAAACCACTGACCCAGTACAGAGCCCAAAGAGATTGAGTCCAAGTAAGTCTGTGTGCTGGCCCTTTAAGAGGAACTAGCTGGGTAGTCTAGAAGCCTCCATGTCATTCAACCAAAACCCCCACTGCTTTTTACAGCCCTAAGTTATGGAAACTTCTCTTCCCATCTCTGAAATCCTGTGTTGGAGGTCTGGTTTGGGATGTGAACTCCTTGTTCCTCATGGGAGGCCTCTGCAGCCATGATATTCCCTGATTAAAAACACACCATACCTGGGTGTTGGACCAACCTATGTCTCTGCCCCTCCTACCAATTTCAATGTACTTCTTACTTCTCTAGTTGTAGGACTTCCATTCTGGCAGTTTTCAGGCAGTTCTGAATAATTGTTGTTTTGTATTTTAGTTGTAATTTTGATGTGATTGTGGAAGGCAGTGAATACCAGTGTTTACTTATGTCACCATCTTGGTTCTCCCAGTATTTATTGATAAGAAATATTTATGATAGCATCTTAGATTTTCATTACTCATTAGAATTGTAATGCTTTCTATTAATAATCAAATCCTGCAGCTTCTTTTGTAATACTCAGTACATAACTACTTCAACTCACATGTTTGTATTCCATAACTAAAACACTAGTAAAAATAGGGTTGTGGCAATTTTTTAAATGGCATTTAGGGTTTGAATTTTCCTTAACCAGAGTTACATCAATTCAATTGTTCCAATGTAACTAATTTAAAATTTGCAAAACTAATTTTAAAATTTTAGACTGACCAATTCACAGCATTAATTTATCTTTCTTATTTAAGATCCTAGATTTTGATTCTTGGCAGTCTAACCCAGAAGCATCTCTCAGTGGAAATTGGAACCCAGATATTTCTTAATCTTTATTTTTGCTGGGATGGAACATAATGCCAGTTAATCCTCAACAGCCATTACCAAGGAAAAGAGTGGTCTTTTGAGTTCACTTAAATTAACAACTGACTTTCCACCTTCCTATTAAAACATTACAATTTTAATTTATACTGTCAACTTTATTTCCTCCAAGTACTCATTTTTGGACAGCTGAGACATGGCAAAGACATTTCTAACTGTATTATGTCCCAGGAATGTCTGACCAAGATGCTTTCAAAATTGTCAGAGGAAAGTGGCTGATTTAAAATGAAGTTTTCTGGAATTCGATGTTTTTAGTCATAGGAGAGATGGTCAAATTATACTGTGCATGCATATATGTGTATATTGCATGTATATATTGGGGGGGGCTGTAATTAAATAACATTCTATTAAATTTTCAATATCATAGCCTATTAGAGCCATCACGTTCAGAATTAACTCTTTAATATAATTTAGAAATGATGCTACTATAGAATACCATATGAATTTTCTTCTAAGTAGATTTTTCATAAGTAGAGTTACACTACTGAAAAAAATCTATATGTAAGGAGAATTTAAAAGTCATTAAGTATTAAAAATGTTGAGCATTCTCAGTTTGAGACAAACTGGAAAAAAAAAACACTCAAAGAAATCAATTACTTTGAACCTATTAAGGAATTTACTGTGATCCTAGTACTATCTGCTCTGGGTACTTAGTGCAATACCTTATTATTTCAAAATGAAATCAACTGATTCCTGGAAAACCCTATGAAAAAAATTAAAGTGAAGAAAAGAGTAATCCCTCTATCTGAAATTTTTAAAATATATTTTTATTAAATTTCAGATAGAGGAAGGGAAAGGGGAAAAGAGATAGAAATATCAATGATGAGAAAGAATCATGGATCGGCTGCCTCCTGCCTGCCCCTGACTGGGGATCGAGTCTGAAACCTGGGCATGTACCCTGACCTGGAATCAAACCATGACCTCCTCGTTCATAGGTCAACACTCAACCACTGAGCCATTCCAGCCAGTCCCTCTGTGTGAAATTTAAAATAAATTAGAAAGTAGAAGACTGAACTCAGTTCTGGTTCTGCCATGAAATCACTGAAGTAACTTAGAAATAACTATGGAAATTCTCTTTGCTTTGGCCAAAGTGAAGATGCCAATATCAGTCTGCTTTTCTAGCCCAGGTAAAACATTTTTTGGGTCAGATCAGCTTTTATTATTTAAAAAATTATTGAACAACAGTACTCTAATGAAAATGCCTAGATTTGGGGACAATGGTGATTACATTCATAGATTAGATGAAGTATATATTTTTTTGTAGACAGGTAGTTTAGCCACCTTTGTGGGTTTTTTCTTTTTTGTGCTTTTTGAACTATTATCGTTAAGCATTGCAGATAAATTTAAATTTTTTTTAAGGAAAATTATCACCATCTAACAGAATTGAGTTATAAATAGCACTTTGCTTTGTCTACATATGGAGTAATGGTCTGATGCGTAGGATTTTATAGTCAACATAAATTCCTGTCAAAATGTAGGGGCTGGTGGGCCTCTGTTGTACCTCAGACAGTTATGACAGAAAGGGAGAAACTTTCAAGTGCAAAGATCTGCTTTCAAATCCTAGGTTGTGATTTTAGGCTAACCACTTAATTTCTCTGAAACTTAGTAAAAATGGGTCTGTTGTGAAATTGAGAAAGGATATAATGTTTTATAAGAAATAAGAATCAAGTAATAATTATGTATAACAGGGCACTGCAAAACTATAATCTGAGTTATATTGATAATAGATCATATTTATTGAGCACTTACTTTGGTTGTACCAAGCTCTATGCTAAATGATTTACATGTACTTTCTAGTTTAATCTTCCAACCAATATTATAAATGAGGAAACTAAAGGTTACTCTAATAAGTAAGGGAGCCAGGCTTCACACTCAAGACAGAGCCCAAGCTCTGAAACACTAGTGGATATGATTATCTTATGTTAAAAGAGGAACAGATAAACCAATAATGCCCTTGTGATTTACAAGTTGGGTAACTTGATTTTTTTAAATTTATGTTTATTTACTTACTAGTGGCCAGGTGCATAAAATTCATGCACATTAAAAGAGTGATCCAAAGTTAAGTCCCTGCCTACCACATGTGCCTCAAAATTCCGTGAGACCCAGACCCGGCTGCCCCCCCACCATTGGGCTAGATCTATACCCGGCCAATCCCACCCTTGTCAAGCCCTGCCTGGCAGGAGACGTAGCCTCAGGTACCCTGCCCGGCACCAGATTGGGAGGCATGGCCTGAGGTCCCCCAGATAGGTCATGGGGCATGCCTTGAGGTCTCCCATCAAGCCCCACTAGGTAGGGGACACGGCCTGAGATCCCCTGTCAAGCCCCACTGGGTGGGGGGCATGGCCTGAGGTTCCTCCGTCAAGCCCTGCCAAATGGGGGGGCACAGCCTCAGGTCCCCCAGCCCAGCACCAGGATGAGGGTGCAGCCTCAGGTCCCCCATCAAGCCCAGCTGAGCAGAGAGCATGGCCTGAGTTCCCCCGACCCAGCACTGAGGGTGCATATTGAGGTCCCCCTCAAGCCCTGCTGGGTGGGTAGCATAGCCTGAGGTCCCCTGTCAAGCCCTGCCAGGCAGGGAGGTGCAGCTTCAGGTTCCTTGGCCCAGTGCTGGGGCAGGGAGTGTATCCTGAGGTCCCCCGGCCTTGTGCCAGGGTCGGGGGCATGTCCTGAAGTCCCCTGTCAAGCCCCACCAGGTGGGGGTTGCAGCCTGAGGTCCCCTAGCCCAGCACCAGGATGGGAAGCACACCCTGAGGTTCCCTCGTCAAGCCCCACCAAGCAGGGGTTGCAGCATGAGTCCCCTGGCCTGGTGCCAAGGCAGATGTGGCCTGAGGTTCCCTGTCAAGCCCCACGGGGGTGGGGAAGGGTGTAGCTTCAGGTCTCTGCTGATTGCTTATTAAGGCGCCTTAAGGGAACTTGGCCTCAGCTGTGGGTGCAGCCTTCTTTGTGACAGAATGATGGCCAATTAGCATATTCCCTTTTTATTAGATAGGATAGTTTCTTAATCAAATACTACATTCTTCAGATAAAAAATTTTAAAGGCAAAAACAGTGTTATCACCCTTCTTGATTCGCATGTATCCTTCCAGAAATTTCCTCCCCATTTAGAGATTGTGTATGTGTGTGTACTTTTTTTTTGTTTATCACAGATGACATTGCAGTATAAATACCCTTTTATAGCTTCTTTTTTCCCCACCTAACACAATCTCTGGTGTTACAAAACATAAAACATTTTTCTTTTTAATGCCTAAATAATAATCCACGTGCCCCTTAATAGTGGACATTTTCATTGATCTCAGCTTCTTGTCATTATGAGCAGTGTGTAATAGACATTACCTTTGTCTTTATGTAGGATAAAGTCCTAAAGGTAGAAGAGCTGAGTCAAGGGTATGGGCATTGAAAATGCAGACCAGTGTTGCACATTGACCAGCAGTTTACCATCCCAGCAATCCTGTCTTCACCTTTACTCTTCAGCCCTGACAATGTCAAATGTTTTCATCTCTTACCAATCCAATTGATAAAATGTGGTATCTCTTTATTTAAGGATCGAGTTAAAGAAAGTTTATATATATATTAGCCATGTTTGTTTCTTTTCTATATTTATTTACTGTCTAATTATTTCATTGTCTTATTTATCACAAGCACATTTTTCTCCATGTGTCATTTATTTTTGGCCTTGTTTACTATATTTTTTCATATGGAAGATTTTAATTTTTATGTAATTACATTTTACTTTATTGCCTTTGAATTTTACATCTGTTAAATTCCCATTCCAAGGTTACAAAAATGCTCTTTTATTCTCTTCTAATATTCTTGAAAATACTTTTTTAGGTTTAATTTTTTTATGAATTTAGAATTTATTTTGGTATAAAAATGGAGGTAAGTACTCAGCTTAAACTTTTTCTAAAATGATAGCCTCTTGCTCCAAAATCATTCAATGAGTAGACATTTTTTGCTTTAATCAAACTTACCAGGGCAGAATAGCTTCAATGTCTTCATCTCACCTCATAAAGCAGCCACCATCATTCCTACCAAAGTTCCTGGTTCTGCTTTGCTCTCATTTACCTTCTGTTGGAAACCTACTAAGCCTGCTTTTCCCGTCTGCTCTCCTAAATCCTTTCCCTCTCCCTCTCCAGTGCTTCCACTGCACTCCTTAAAACACATTCCCATCTCTCACAGCCACAAATACTTTGGCTTCTTTGCTTCCAGGTCCAGTTCCTGCCCAGCTCGTTTCCCTTTCACTTCTGCATGGTTGCTTACACACATGAGCTCTACTTCCAGGAGCTCCACTTCCATGTGAACTGAAATGGCTCTTGAAAAGGTAACCTGACTCCTGATTGCCACAAGCAACATGTATGCCTTTGTCCAATTAGACATTTCAGCAGCATCTGAGTGCTCTGACTGACTCACTCCTGGAGATCCTCTGAGCTATTGGAATCTCCCTCCTCTCTGCCAGTCCTGTTCCTTTGCTGGTCCTCTTCCTCTGTCCCTTTAAAGCATAGGCATGTCTCCAAGTCCATCAGCAGCCACTCTCCTTGAGATTACATCCACAACCATGGCACATCTGTCCCCTTAAGGACAGTTCTCAAGTCTGTCCCAGACCCTTGCATCTCACCTAAGCACAGATATAGAAACCAGATAAACCTCTATTCAGATCTTAGCCCTGGGACTTACCAGCCGTGTGATCCTTAGGAAGCTACTTACTGTTTGTCAGCCACCGAATAGCCCGTTTCTCCTATTGGGCCTTGGGTTTCTCATGAACAGAAACTAGATGGTGCCATTTTCTATTATATTTTAGATATTATATTTTACCTTATTGAGATCTGTGTTGTGTCAGGTATTATACTGTAGCTCATCTCTGACAAAGTAGGTATGTGTTTGTATTCACTTTTCATTTCAAACCAGAGATACTTTAAGCCAAAACTCATCTCTCCTTAATATCTGTTGGTATGTCTCCAAAAGCTTAGACTATTTCAGAAAGGCAGGCTGTGTCCTGGGAAAATCCCCTTTGCAGCCATTTTAAATGCCTGCTCTTTCTCTCCACCCTGCCATGCTGGCTCAGTCAGCTTTTCATCCCTGCTGCCCTGAGCTCAAGGCAGGCACGCATTCATTGCTTAGTCACATGCACACACAGCTTCCTCGTGCCTTCACTCACTCAATCATTAAACAAATATGTATCCTTTGTGCCACACTTTCACTCAGGTATTAAGAATTCAGTGGTGTTAAGACAGACACAGTCCTTAACCTAGGAGGAGAGGAGGAAGGGGCAATTTGAGGTAAGGCTTCCAGAAGCACTAGCCAAGGAGCAAGTAGGAGTTAGCCATGTGAAGGCAAGGGCACTAGTGACCAGAGATAAGGGCTTGTAGAGATAAGAAGGAACGAGAGACATCTGGAGCCTTGCAACTCATACTTGAGTTTTATTCTGAGAGAAGGACCAAGTTTTAATGGAAGGTGCCACTTGCCTTACTTTCAGCTCCCTGTTTCCCTGCTAATTTCTGCACAGACTATCTGTTTTCTTATTATCCTCTGGAAGTGCCTTAAGGGCAAAGATTATTTCTTTAACACTGGAACCTAGAGTGGTGCCTGACCTACAGAAGGTGCTCAGCAGGGTTTAATGGGTGGGTAAATAAATGAATGTTAGAATCCAGGATATATGATCCAAAGCATAGGCATGTTTCTCAAGTCAATCTCCAATATTTGATTAAAAAAAAAAAAAGACCATGAACTCAAGAGTTATTTATATCTTGTTTATTTTCTTTGGAGAACCACATCCATTTTCTAAACACTAGATGGCTTAAATTAGTTTATTAAAATGTTAGTAAGGTTGATCTTTATAACATATAAGCAATTCCTTTTTTATGTTTATGAGATTTTAACAGCAACTCCACAGAATAATATCAAGCCTTAATAGAAGTGTGAATACCAGGTTATTTAATCTCTATTGCCCTTTAAAAAGGAAAAAGAAAAGTATAATTACTCTTTAAAAGAGTCAGTGCCTACAATGTGGACATTTAAGAAAATATATATATGCAAAATCATTTGTCTTTAATGCAGGAAAGTCTCAAAATAAGAAAATTGACTATTTATCCTTATCCATTCCATAAAATTTTTTGATACATAAGAAGAGAAAATATGACTTTGATTGTTATTATTCTTGTTTTAAAATATGTTTTATTGATTTTAAGAGAGAGAAGGAAGGGATAGAGAGAAAAAGAAACAGTGTTGATGTGAGACAGCAACATCGATTGGCTGCCTCCTGCACACCTCTTATTGCGGATGGAGCCCAAAACCCAGGCGTGTGCCCTGACCAGAATTGAACCTGTGACTTTTTGGTGCATGGGATGACTCTCAATCCTACACAGGCCAGGATTGATTCTTACTATTATTAACAACTGAAATAAGATCCAATTTCAGATTCTTTTTTTCCTGTCTTTTTTGTGTATTTCTGTTTACATAGCCAAAAGATGAGGAATGACCACTTCTATCCCACATACTTGATTTAGTGAATCTGAACGGGAGAAATGAGTATGGGAGTAAAGAGAAATTAGGTTTGATGTGAAACTCAAAAGGAAATTGCATAGGCTGAGTAGAATTACTCAGTAGTAGGCTTATTTTCCAGAAATGTTTTAACAACTGGAATCTCTTAAATTATGTTAGTACATGATCCCTTTGAATGGAAGACCTTTGCTACACTAATAATAGTTCCAAATATAATAAGAACAATAATAATAATTATAGCAGCTACCGTTTATTTTGTTTCTTATATGACAGACACCATATAACCTGTTTTCACTGAGTAAGATTAACAAGGAATGATGCCAGCCACTCAAAGCTACAGAATTTCTCAGTAAAGTACTTAAATTACTGCCCCAACAGCAGATGGAAGATGCGATATAAAGTGGAAAATGCTGGGGACCTTTTCTTTATACATCATGGGAAAGGGCAGAAATTCCAAAGCAGAATGTATTTTCTCTTTCCTGGAGGCATTACCCATTGCTCTGGATTAGCCAACAAGAGATACCATTCCCAAATGCCTTTCTAAATAAAGGAACATTAACTGTAGGTAACATTTCTCACATGGAGACTAAACTAGGGAAGGAAAGGCAGAGAGGAAGAGAAGCCTTTTAGTAATGAAATAATGTGTATGCCAGGTATTTGCACTTAGGACTTAAGATTTGTGCTTTCACTGTAGTCTACAACTGTATGTGGCAACTGCTAGATTATAAAAATAAAGTATACATGCAGACTCAATCTTTTTATAATAAAATTCTCTCTGTCATATTAAATATTCGCTCCTCTTAGGTTATGGCTTTCTTGAAAATTGGTGCATTTCAACTAATGAATATAGAAGGTCCATTAATGACAAGCAAATGTGGCCACACTAGTTACTGTACTTTATTTTACCATACTGGTTAAAGGCAGAATCTAAACAGTGGTTCTTGAATAGGTCACATCTCAGAACCACTTGTTTAAAATACACATGCTCGAGTGGGTAGTTCTGAGGATCTGGACTTCCTAGACAAAGCCATGGCTCTGAGCTGCTAAATAAAGACACGTATGGCATACCTGTAAGGTTTCTATTGTCTTTTAATATCCAGGGGGCCTGTGGTCATGGATAAGTTTTTTTTCAAAATGGATCTTTGCTAGCCCAGCCCGTGTAGCTCAGCAGTTGAGAGTCTACCCATGAACTAAGAGCTGACTGGTTTGATTCCCAGTCAGAGTATATGCCTGGATTGCAGGCTTGATCCCCAATAGGGGGGAATGCAGCTTACAGAGTGCAGGAGGAAACTGATTGATGTTTCTCTTTCATCTATGTCTCTGTCTCTCTATTCCCTTTCTCTCTCTAAAATCAATAAAAATATATTAAAAATGGACCTTTGCTAAACATTTAAGATGAGAGCTAAATTATATTTTCTTTACCAATTTAAACACCAATCACTGGGAAACCAAGATGGCGGCATAGGTAAACATCTGAACCTGCTGCCTCACACAACAACTTCAAAACTAAAAGACAAAACGGACATCATCCAGAACCACGGGAAGGCTGGCGGAGTGGAAATTCTACAACTTGAAGGAAAGAGAAAAGCACACTGAGATTCAGAGGAGCTGCGGAAGTAAAGTGCAGAGGTATGGCGGCACATACTCAGAAAGGTCTGGCAACTGAGTACGCAGCTGCCTTTTTCAATCCGCAGGGAGACACAAGTTCCCGAATACTCTAAACTCTAGTTCTGGGCAAGAAGACTTTGGGGATCCAGACTAATAAGGGGAGAAATTGGACTGTCTGTCAGCAGGTAGAACTTGGGGCCACCTTTCTCTGGTGCTTGCAGCAATTACAAAGGGACACTGAGACTCAGGAGCCTCTTAGGGCAGGGCTGACGGGAAGCCATTGCTGTTTGCTCCACCCTGAGACTCTGCCCCATCCAAGCTGTGTGGAGGCTTTTGCATATGAATGGCTTGCTCCTCTGAAATCTAAACTTATCTCATAAACTGCAGCTGAGTCAGAGAGACCCAGAACATCCAAAAGAAGGCCCACGGATCCATAGCAGCTTGCATTATTTCACAACTGGGACTCATCTGGGTACCTCCAAACCCAAAACAAAAAAGAGGAATCTGCAGATCTCTCCATAGCTCCTGGTGGGTGGCCTCAGGCAGAGGCTAAATTAGCACCTCCTTGGAGATCCAGGAGCCAGTGTGCCTAGGGGTCAGAATGGGACCATCCAGATTACAGCTCCTCAGATCCATAAGGGACACACTCAGCGGGGCAAACTCAGTGAGCACCCAAGCCCCACTGAAGCAAGTATTGCCCCATAAAAGGTATCTCCAGCACAGAAGTTCTCCCAGCGTAGACACAACTAATTCTCACAGCCATTTGGCCTGGAAGTCAGTTCCTCCCAGTGACATCAATAACAATCAAGGCTTAACTACAACAAGACTGTGCATACAGCCCACTAAGGGATGCACCAAGCGTGTTCATGTCAGGTAATTGGGGAGGCTGACCCACTGAGCCCTATTGGATACCTAGCATACAAAGCCATTCTATCAACTCAGGGAAGCAGCCAAAATGTGGAGACAAAGAAACAGGACACAAATGAAACAAATGGAGGAAAGCAAACAACTGGATATAGAGTTCAAAACCATGGTTATAAGGTTTTTCAAGAATTTTCTATAAACCGCTGATAAATTTAGTGGAACCCCCAAGGATATGAAAAAAGACCAAGTAGAAATTAAACATACATTGACTGAAATAAAAATAATAATCAGAGATCCAACAGCAGATTAGATGATCACAAGAATCAAATCAAAGATTTAAAATACAAAGAAGCAAAAAACACCCAACTGGAAAAGCAAAAAGAAAAAAGTATCGAAAAATATGAAGATAGTGTAAGGAGCCTCTGGGACAACTTCAAGCATACCTATATCCGAATTACTGGGGTGTTAGAAGGAGAGAAGATATTGAAAATCTATTTGAAGAAATAATGACAGAAAACTTTCCCTACATGGTAAAAGAAATAGACTTACAAGTCCAGGAAGTGCACAGAACCCCAAACAAAAGGAATCCAAAGAGGACCACACCAAGACACATCATCATTAAAATACCAAGAGCAAAAGACAAAGAATATTAAAAGAAGCAAGAGAAAAATAGTTTCCTACAAGGGAGTACCTATACGATTGTCAGCTGATTTCTCAACAGAAACCATGCAGGCCAGAAGGAAAGGGCAAGAAATATTCAAAGTGATGAACAGCAAGAACCTATAACCAAGAATACTCTATCCAGCAAAGCTATCATTCAGAATTGAAGGGCAGATAAAGAGCTTCACAGATAAGAAAAAGCTAAAGGAGTTCATCACCGCCAAATCAGCATTATATAAAATGCTGAAAGATATTCTTTAAGAAGAGGAAGAAGAAAAATGTAAAGATAAAAATTATGAACAACAAATACATATCTGTCAACAAGTGAATCTAAAAACCAAGTGAATATAAAATCTGATGAACAGAATAAACTGGTGAATATAATAGAATGAGGGCATAGAAAGGGAGTGGACTGACAATTCTTGGGAGGAAAGAGTGGGAGGGGGTATGAGAAGAGACTGGGCAAAAATTGTACAACTATGGATGAGCACAGTGTGGTGGGGGTAATGGCAGAGGGTGGGATGGGAAATGTGTGGACG
Source organism: Lasiurus cinereus (assembly GCA_011751065.1). Taxonomy (NCBI): domain Eukaryota; kingdom Metazoa; phylum Chordata; class Mammalia; order Chiroptera; family Vespertilionidae; genus Lasiurus; species Lasiurus cinereus. The sequence continues at coordinate 21,447,511 of JAAGEH010000392.1, forward strand.
GGGAGTTTGGCGGGGGGAGAGAGAGGAACAATTGTAATAATCTGAACAATAAAGATTTATTTTAAAAAAATAAAAAAACAATCATTAATTGGGGAACCTGTTTTCTGCCAGGGGCCACTTGGATATTTATAACTTTATTTTTAATTAAATCTTTATTATTCAGATTATTACATCTCTTTTTTCCCCTCCATAGCTCCCCACTACCCAACTCCCACTCTTCCCTCTGCCCTTACTCCCCTCCCATTGACCTCATCCATAGGTGTATGATTTTTGTCCAGTCTCTCCCTGTACATCCCTCACCCCTTTCCCCCTGAGAATTATCAGTCCACTCCCTTTCTGTGCTCCTGATTCTAGTATATTCACCAGTTTATTCTGTTGATCAAATTTTTAATTCACTTAATTTTTAGATTCACTTGTTGATAGATATGTATTTGTTGTTCATAATTTTTTGTCTTTTACCTTTTTCTTCTTCCTCTTCTAAAAGAGTACCTTTCAGCATTTCATATAATACTGGTTTGGAGTTGATGAACTCCTTTAGCTTTTTCTTATCTGTGAAGCTCTTTATCTGCCCTTCAATTCTGAATGATAGCTTTGCTGGAGAGTATTCTTGGTTGTAGGTTCTTGCTATTCATCACTTTGAATATTTCTTGCCACTCCCGTTTGGCCTGCATCGTTTCTGTTGAGAAATCAGCTGACAGTCGTATGGATGCTCCCTTATAGGTAATGAACTGTTTTTCTCTTGCTGCTTTTAATATTCTCTCTTTGTCTTTTGCTCTTGGTATTTTTTTTTGTTTTTTTTTTTGTTTTGTTTTGTTTTGTTTGTTTGTTTGTTTTTTGTGGCTCCCAAGCCACAGTTTCCTGACCACTGTCTTAGGTCACCTCTTCCAGGGCTTTTTTTTTTTTTTAATTAAATCTTTATTATTCAGATTATTACATTTGTTTTTCTTTTTTCCCCTCCATAGCACCCCTCCACCCAGCTCCTACCCTTCCCTCCCTCCCGTTGACCTCATCCATAGGTGTATGATTTTTGTCCAGTCTCTCCCTGTATACCCGTCACCCCTTTCCCCCTGAGAATTATCAGTCCACTCCCTTTCTGTGCTCCTGATTCTAGTATATTCACCAGTTTATTCTGTTGATCAAATTTTTAATTCACTTAATTTTTAGATTCACTTCTTGATAGATACGTATTTATTGTTCATAATTTTTTGACTTTAATCTTTTTCTTCTTCCTCTTCATAAAGAGTACCTTTCAGCATTTCATATCATACTGGTTTGGAGTTGATGAACTCCTTTAGCTTTTTCTTATCTGTGAAGCTCTTTATCTGACCTTCAATTCTGAATGATAGCTTTGCTGGATAGAGTATTCTTGGTTGTAGGTTCTTGCTATTCATCACGTTGAATATTTCTTGCCACTCCCGCCTGGCCTGCATCATTTCTGTTGAGAAATCAGCTGACAGTTGTATGGGTGCTCCCTTGTAGGTAATGAACTGTTTTTCTCTTGCTGCTTTTAATATTCTCTCTTTTTCTTTTGCTCTTGGTAATTTAATTATGATGTGTCTTGGTGTGGTCCTCTTTGGATTCCTTTTATATGGGGTTCTGTGTGCTTCCTGGAGCTGTAAGTCTATTTCTTTCACCAGGTGTGGGAAGTTTTCAGTCATTATTTCTTTAAATAGGTTTTCAGTATCTTGCTCTCTCTCTTCTGGCACTCCCACAATTCTGATGTTGGTACGTTTGAAGCTGTCCCAGAGTCTCCTTACATTATCTTCACATTTTTGGATTCTTTTCTCTTCTTGCTTTTCCAGTTGAGTGTTTTCTGCTTCTTTATATTTCAAATTTTTGACTTGATTATTGCCTTTCTCTAGTCTGCTGTTAGGACTCTGTATAATATTTTTTATTTCAGTCAGTGAATGTTTAATTTCTAGTTGGTCCTTTTTCATCTTTAGTTGGACCTTTACCATCTCTAGTTGGCTCTTTTGCATCTCTAGTTGGTCCTTTTTCATCTCGTCTTGGGACTTGATAAATTTATCATCTTTTCTAGCATATTCTTGAAAAACCTTATAAGCGTGGTTTTGAACTCTATATCCAGTCGTTTTTTTTCCTCCATTTCTTTTGTTTGTACTCCCTTCCCTTGTCTTGGCATTTTCACTATGTCGGGGAAACTTGTGTGTTGAATTCAGCCTTATGAAACCAGGCATGCAAAGCCGCAGAAGCCTCTGTTGAGCTTGGGAGGGGTGGAGTCTCAGGGCTTAAGGGACTGCCTTGCCTTCCAGTCGGCCCCGCCCTCCACGGCCCCTGAGTCTCACGTGGCTGGGTAATGGCTGGAGCGGTCCTTGTGCGCGCGCGCCTGCTGTGCCTCTAACCGCTGCCTTTCCAGCTCCCCTGCGCCCCAGGATCACAGGAATCTAGGTCCCCAGGGTTTCACCCGAAACTGGGGCTTAGTAGAGTCAGAAGTGGCACAGTTGGGAGGGTCTGTCTCCCGCCCACTCGAGAAAGTCAGCGGCACAATCAGCAATCTGTCCTTCGCTCAGTGCCGTGCGCGCCGCCACCAGCCCTCTGATCTTTTGCGACTCCCCTAAATTTCTGGCACTTCTCCCTTTTCACAGTCCAAACTCACTCTGTATGAGTTTCAGCTGGATCTGGAGTTTAGTGTCGTAAGAGAAGGGGTTCAGTGCCATTGGGAGTCTCCGTTTCCCTCTCGCCAGAGAAAGCCAGCCAGGTACTCCGGCACCCGCTCTCTCCGCGTGCGCGTCTCCGTACCCGGCTTTTTACAGCTCCTCTGGGTCTCCGTGAGCCCCTCTCTTTCCTTCTAGCTGTAGAACTTCCACTCAGCCAGCTTTCCTGTGGTTCTGGATGATGTCCTTTCTGTCTTTTAGTTGTAGTTTTGAAATTGTTGTGCCTCTTTGTATTTTAATGATGATGTGTCTTGGTGTGGTCCTCTTTGGATTCCTTTTATATGGGGTTCTGTGTGCTTCCTGGACTTGTAAGTCTATTTCTTTTACCAGATGTGGGAAGTTTTCAGTCATTATTTCTTGAAATAGGTTTTCAGTATCTTGCTCTCTCTCTTCTTCTGGCAACCCCACGATTCTGATGTTAGTACGCTTGAAGCTGTCCCAGAGGCTCCTTACATTATCTTCACATTTTTGGATTCTTTTCTCTTCTTGCTTTTCCAGTTGAGTGTTTTCTGCTTCTTTATATTTCAAATTGTTGACTTGATTCTTACCCTTTTCTAGTCTGCTGTTAGGACTTTGTATAATATTTTTTATTTCAGTCAGTGTATGTTTAATTTCTAGTTGGTCCTTTTTCATCTCTAGTTGGACCTTTTCCATCTCTAGTTGGTCCTTTTCCATCTCTAGTTGGATCTTTTGCATCTCTAATTGGTCCTTTTCCATCTCCTCTGGCTCTCGCTAACTTTATCCAACTTTTCTAGATATTCTTGAAAATCCTTATAAGCGTGGTTTTGAACTCTATATCCAGTCATTTGTTTTTCTCCATTTCTTTTGTTTGTGATTCCTTCCCTTGTCTTGGCATTTTCACTATGCCAGGAGAACTTCTGTGTTGGATTTAGCCTTATGATACCAGACTTGCAAAACCGCAGAAGCCACTCTGTTGAGCTTGGGATGGGTGGAGTCTCAGGGCTTAAGGGACTGCCTTGCCTTCCAGTTGGCCCCGCCCACCACGGCCCCTGAGTCTCACGTGACTGGGTAATCGCTAGAGCGGTCCTTGTGAGTACACAGTGCCTTTAGACCGCTGCCTTTCAGGCTCTCCTGCACTCCAGGACCACAGGAGTCTAGGTCCCCAGGGTTTCACTCGAAACTAGGGCTTAGTGGAGTCAGAAGTGGCACTGTTGTGAGGGTCTGTCTCCCGCCCACTCGCAAAAGCCAGCAGCACAATCAGCAGTCTGTCCTCTGCACCCAGTGCCGTGCATGCCACCAGACCTCTGATCTTTTGCGACTCCCCTAAATTTCCGTGCACCTCTCCCTTTTCACAGTCCAAACTCCCCCTCTATGAGTTTCAGCTTGATCTGGGGTTTAGTGTCGTAGGATAAGGGGTTCAATATCTTTGAGAGTCTCCATTTCCCTCCTGCCAGAGAAAACCATCCAGGTACCCCGGCACCCGCTCTCTCCACACGTGCGTCTCTGTACCTCAGCTTTTTGCAGCTCCTCTGGGTCTCCGTGAGCCCTTCTCTTTTCCTCTAGTTGTAGAATTTCCACTCAGCCAGCTTTCCTGTGGTTCTGGATGATGTCCATTCTGTCTTTTAGGTGTAGTTTTGAAATTGTGCGAGGCAACAGTGTAGGTGTTTACCTATGCCACCATCTTGGATTCTCAACTGGATATTTATAACTTTTGATATAAAATTATCAACTTAAAAATTAACCTAGTATATTTCATTAACTCATCCCTAATGCCTTTGCAGGGCCAGACCAAATGATTTCTCAGGCCTTATACGGCCCATGGGCCAAACATTCCCCACCCCTGCCTTAAAGAGTAGCTACAAATTGCAAAAGTAGTCATTACAAAACCAATTACTACACACATTCTTCAGCCTAAAATAACAACACTCTTGGTTTAATTTAGGTATTCATTATGTCTGCACAGCATCCTAGAGTTTCAGAAATGTCACATTAATTAATACTTGACTCAGTTTTAATAGCAAAGAAGAAGAATACCTGAGTTTATCAGGATCTGTAGTAGGTACTAGCTGATTCCTGGTCAACACCCTGGTCCTCAATCTGAGCTACTATTTTATGGGTGAAGTTCACATGTTATATTAGTGTGACTTGTGTGTGTTGCTTTGATCAGTGAAAATGACATTAGCAGTAAGGACTAAAGAAGACCTGTATGATAAAAGGAAATGTTCTCTCTTGAGCATACTAAGTCTAAGATGCCATCCTTAAAACTTCTAGGAACATCCAGCAAACATTTGAAAATACACACCTAGAGCCAATTAGAATAGGATATTCAGGTTTGGAAGTTATCTGATGAAAGGTGAAGAAACCTTGAGACTGGATTGTGTTACTGAGAGGGAACAGGCAGAGAGAAGAGCCCAAGAGCTGTAGAGGGTGTTTTGAGGAATAATGTTGGCCATAGCCATCACTTAAGGAGGGCCTCAGCAGGAAGCCTTCTTGGGAGAGAGGCAGTCAGGGAGCCATTTGTAATTCTGAGAGCAACTTCAGTGGGAGAGAACAGAAGCCGCAGAGCAAGCTAGTAGTCCAGAGGCAGAGGCAATGTTAAAGAGAAGTTTGGTAGCAAAGAGCAGAAGAGACGGGGAGGAGAGTAGAATAGATAAAAAGAATTGAGGCAAAAAGGGAAAAATTGAAGCTCACAAATTTTCTTTTTCCTACGTTGTCATTCATCTTTCATTCTGATTTGTGTTTTGGGCTGGTAAAAACTTATAATTATGTAATCAAATATATCAACAATTTTTTTATAACTTTGTATGTTTTTTTTACATGAAAATTCATTTTACATGGTTCCGATACTTTTTAAAAATGTAAAGAGCAAAACTCTCTGTATAAACTTTGGGTTATAAGATTAATGTGTGTTGCTTGAGAAGAGAAAAATGAAAAGGATTTATTATAGTAGATGTGGAGAAAGTGAGGGTAGTACATTAAGATTGGGAATGAAACTTAGCCAGTTTGGCTCAGTGCTTACTTAGAGTGTTGGCCTACAGACTAAAGAGTCTCAGGTTCGATTCCAGACAAGGGCACGTACCTGGGTTGCAGGCTCAATCCCCAGTCCAGGTTGGGGCACATGCCAGAGGCAACCAGTCAATGTGTCTCTCAGTCATTGATGTTTCTCTCTGTGTATGTCTCTCTCCCTTGCTTCTATTTTCTCTAAAAATTGAATGGAAAAAAATATTCTCTGGTGACAATTAACAAAACAAAACAAAAAGAATGGGAATGAAAATAAGGGCAACAGAGATGGCAAAGTTGAAGTTGAATCAGCAAATAGCCAATCCTATTTTGCAACATTCAGGAGCAGATAGATTGGCAAGAAGGATTCAGCAGTAGAAGTCTGGTGAGGCAGTGTTACCCAGGCAAGCATCACTGCAGTGACAAGTCACCAGGCCTATGCTGAGAGGGACCAGTCAACTGGTGGACTCATTAAGGAGGAAGAGCAAGCTTGGGGATGACAGACAGAAAAGCAAAAGGTTGGGAGATTGAATGAAGGTCTGGGGCTTGGAAATTCAAGCTGCAACTTAAAGGCAGGAGACATTAGTAAACAATGAGAATCATCTGATTTGAGGATATGGCTAAGCCAGGATGTTTGCAAGGTTAGTAACGTGGATGCTGAAAGGCCTAAAAATGCTGGCAGAGGAATGAGTAGACAGGAAAACTGAGCTAAGGAGCAAAGTCATCAAAGGAAGAAATCAGTAGATAAGAGCTTCAAGTTTAGCAACAGGATCAAACCACATTGTACATCTATGCTGCCACACATGGTAGCTCCGGAGAAAGTGGAGTAAGCAGGTGCTATACTAATACATTTCAAGAGAATCCAGAGGTTTTTTATAGGTGCCTCTACAAATTATAAGATCTTCAGATCTTCTCAGTAATCATCTCCTGGAAGGTGCTGGTATCCTCAGATTAGCCAGTAAGCAAATCTACTGGTATTTATGTAGCTGAATTATCGTTATGGTTTTGTATTGAGACTTAGCTTGCTTGTTGAGAAACTGTGATGTGTGGCTAGAAGTAAAAAAAATTGATTAGCCTGTGTGGCTGGCATAATGAGACTCCATTTGACATAGTCACATTTCTGTGATTAAGCACAGTGAGAAATGTATGGTAAGCCACAGCCAAAGTATATTATAAGCATCATGAGGAATGAAATTGTAAAATTCAGCTTGTATGGCTGTTTCCCCAAAGAAATTAAACATAAAATTACCATACGATCAGCAATTCCACTTTTGAGTGTATACCCAAAAGAATTGAGAGCATAGTCTCAAAGAAATATTTGTATACCTGTGATTGTACCAGCATTATTCCCAATAGCTAAAAGGTGGAAATATTCAAAATGTCAGCTGATAAATGGATAAATAATTGTGATACATGTACAATGCAGTGTAATTCAGCCTTCTAAAGGAATGATGTTCTGACACATGCTATAACATGGATGAAGTTTTAAGACATTATATTAAATAAGCCAGCCATAAAAGGACAAATATCATATAATTCCACTAATATGAGGTATCTAAGATACTGTTTCTCCAAAAATAAGACAGCGTCTTATATTAATCTTTGCTCCCAAAGATGCGCTAGGTCTTATTTTTAGGGGTTGTCTTCTTTTTCCATGAATAAGGATACAGTACACATTTATTGTTGAACAAAAAACAAGGAAATTTATTACCTGTATACGGTATGGTAGTAGTTGTCATCACAAACCAGCTAACTGATTGGCCACAGTGCAGCCGGAGCTGTTCAGGCAGTGCAAGGTCTCTTTAAATGAGGAGTCAGACGCCTTATGGTAGCTTCGGTGGCCTTATATTCCGGGGAGGCCTTATGTTCGGGGAGGCCTTATTATCAGGGAGGTCTTATTTTCGGGGGGATGCCTTATATTACAGCAAGAGGCAAAACTGTGAGTAGGTCTTATTTTCGGGGGATGTCTTACTTTCAGGGAAATTGGGTAGTCGAATGATAGACACACAAAGTAGAATGGAGAGTTCTTATTTATGCATTCAGAGTTTCAGTTGGGTACAATGGAAAGAATTCTGGTTAGGCGTGTATTTAATGCTGCAGAACTGTAACTTAAAAACAGTTTAAATGATAAAATTTATGTATAACTAAAAATTTTATTTTTTAAATATAAATTTTTAAATAAATGTTTTAAGTGATCAATTTTGTTATATATGTTTTTGTTCTACCACAATGAAGGAAAACTATTTAGACTCTGATGGAATTATTAAGGGGTGTTTGCTCCTTTTCTAAAATTGTTTTCACAATTGTGCATTTAATTCTCAGTGATAAGGAAAATAATAACATGATGTAGTAACTGATGGCATGTAACTGTGAACATAGCTGTGTACACACATGCAAACACATGCTTTATTCATTTATGAAATATCAAATTTCAACTGCCAGAAAACCTCTTCCTTAAAAGGAACTCACTTTATTTTAACCATTTGTAGCAGGGAAGAATAATCAGAGAAAACTATTTTGACCCCACTCATTTTGTTTTTGTTTTCTATTTCTCTGTGGTTTACAAAAGGTCATATGTGTAATGTTTTTCAAAGTCATAATGCTCCCTATAAATTTAAGGCTGACAACTGGGATAGGGGCTTAATCACAAGGATCAACAACAGCCTGTAATTATTGGAATGGAGAGTCTCAGTGGTCCTCAAACTCATTAGTTAACAGAGCGGCAAACCAAGGCTCGTGAGCCACGGTTTGCTGACCACTAGGCTAGCTGATCTAGGCTTTCTTTCTATCACCAAAAATTACCTAATTCTCTAAACTGGTCTGTGCTCACCTTAGTCCCCTCTGTAACCTCTCTGCTCCTCTGTTAGTCTTGGCCATATTGCCTGGATGACAGTAATAAGTGTTTTTATTTTATATTTCAGCATTCCAAGGAGAGATGAAGATGAGAGAAGTAGTTGTTGATCAAAATGTCAGCTAAATCTTCACTTGGTTGAAGTGTTGCCCTCAACAAGCCATGACTCTTACAAATGAAACTGCCAGAGATTAATAGAGGGTGTCAGCAGGTCTCATAATTTCTTAAATGACCTCATGTTTTGACATGTTTGGAGTAAGAGTTGGGGTGTATGTGTGTGTTTGTTTTGTGAGGAAGAGGGAGATATTTGACAGTCCCTGCTTTCAGAAACATGGAGCCCATCTAGATACAAGGACAAGCTTCCATGGAATCTGTATGCACATGTCCTGACTGAGTATGTCCTGTGCCTGTGTTTTCAGTGAGATTACATAATACTTTATCAATAGAAGCCTACAGAGCAGGGTACAGAAATAAAGTGTTTAGAAAGCATTGGACAGTCAACGATAAACAGTTGACTCCAGCAGAAAGTTATAAATATAGAATTAGCTGAGCATAAATAATGTTAGCAGCCATTTTGGTGCTATTAGACATTGGAGTGAATTACTAATAGATTATCTTTCTCATAGTTAAAAAATGGTGCTCTATGTCTGTTATGAACTAAATGTTTGTGCCCCTCCAAAAGTAATATATGGAAACCCTAAGTCCTGGTGTGATAATATTAGAAGATGGGGTCTTTGGGAGATAGAGTTGGTAAGATCATGAGGATGGAGCCCTTGTGAATGGGATTAGTGTCTTTATAAGAGTCCCGAGAGAGTGTGCTTCCTCTCTCTGCTAATTGTGCAGTTCGATTTGAAGTGCTCAGTATTCATTTCTCTGTTCCTCTCATTTTACAGGAACTACATAAAAGTCTCTTGCATATGATCATTTAAAAAAAATACTTTTTTTAATTTTCAACTTCTTTGGACTTCACTGTAAATATTGTGGTTTAAATTTGTTTCAATTTTTCTTCTTGTTCTTGAAGTGATTGGTATTAAAGCTAAAAGTAATTTCCTTAACTTTTTATTTAAAGTTATCAGAGAAGGGAATTACTTTTAGCCATTAGGAAGATAGCTTAATTCATAAATGATATATATGCTTTACTATATATTTTACACATCAGTTTTTAAAAAGAAGAAATGTTAAATCTATCGGATTTGCAGTACTTTTATTTGTATTACAAGTTAGCATTAAATAAATTAAATATTTAGTAAAGAATGCTGGGTGTAGAGGGGCAGCCAAGTGTTAGCATTGAATCGCATTAATGGTATCACCTCGGGCCTAGGTCATCTACTTCTAGCTAATTCCCAGTGATGCTTATCCTCAACATAGCTTACTTCCAACCTGACATTGGGCAGTACTTTCCTCTTAGTTGATCCAGGTTGCCTTTTAACACTGTCCTCATTACCACATTTCTCCTGAATTCCATAGGCCAGTGATTTTAAACCTGTGTGACACAAGGATTTTTAAAACATTCAATACCTGAGTACTTTTTTGGAGCAGTGACCTCTTTTCCTTTGTCAAATTTAAAAATGACAACAGCCAACACAACAATTCTGATATGAATGAATCAAATTATACCTATTTTTTGTCAGATTGTCAAAAAATAGAATATGCTTTTTGGTGTGCTGCAAAATTTTAGTAGTTTATATGTGTATGAGATGAGAAAGGTAAAAAATCATTGCTATATAGGTATTAGGGAAGGGATTCTTATACCACTGCACATAATTACTGCCACAGGAAGGTGTGAACCAGGGAAAAAACAAGATTGTTCTTTCTAGTTCTGCCTATACTGTTGCTTTGATTCAGACTGCAATGTGGAGAAACAGGAAGGATGTGGAGCAGGAAGCCAAAATGGAAAGGCTAAATATTTTTAAGTTGTTTTTACAATATCATAGATTGCCAAAATATGAAGTCTATCCATATTTCAATGTCCATTTAAGAAACATTGATGTAAATGATTTTGTATCTCTTATACACACATACACACACACACACACACACACACACACACACACACTGCTGCAGAAAACAAAGAGTTTAGTTTTAGAAGCTTTTTTATTTTTTTAGAAGAGTTATGCTTTGAAGTCCTAAACAATGATTTTTAAGAAGCATATGAGAATTTCTACATCTGAGTTTTAATTTTTTTTTAAATATATTTTATTGATTTTTTACAGAGAGGAAGGGAGAGAGATAGAAAGTCAGAAACATCGATGAGAGACATCGATCAGCCGCCTCCTGCATGCCCCACAGTGGAGATGTGCCCGCAAGCAAGGCACATGCCGCGACCAGAATCGAACCTGGGACCTTTCAGCCCGCAAGCCGACGCTCCATCCATTGAGCCAAACCGGTCTCGGCTGAGTTTTAATTTTGAAATAATTCACCTTAAAAGCCTGGAGAGAATCCAAGATGGTGGCATAAGTAAACACCTACACTGCTGCCTTGCACAACAATTTAAGAAACTACAACTAAAAGACAGAACGGACATCATCCAGAACCACAGGAAAGCTGGCTGAGTGGAAATTCTACAACTAGAAGGAAAGACAGGGGCTAACAGAGACCCAGAGGAGCTGTAAAAAGCTGAGGCACCGAGACACATGCATGGAGAGAGCGAGTGATGGCGAACCTGGCCGGCATTCTCTGGCGGGAGGGAGACGGAGACTCTCAATGGCACTGAACTCCTTATCCTACAATACTAAACCCCTGATCCAGCCGAAACTCATTCGGGGGGAGTTTGGACTTTGAAGGGGGAGAAGTGCACGGAAATTTAGGGGAGTCGCAAAAGATCAGAAGTCTGGTGGCACACAGGGACCACTCCAGCGATTACCCGGTCACGTGAGACTCAGGGCCCATGGAAGGCAGGCCCAACTGGAAGGCAAGGCGGTCCCGTAAGCCCTGAGACTCCACCCATCCCAAGCTCAACAGAGTGGCTTCTGCGGTTTTGCAAGTCTGGTATCAAAAGGCTGAATCCAACACAGAAGTTCTTCCGGCATAGTGAAAATGCCGAGACAAGGGAAGGGATCACAACAAAAGAAATGAAGGGAAAAAAATGACTGGATATAGTGTTTAAAACCACGCTTATAAGGTTTTTCAAGAATATCCTAGAAAAGTTGGATAAAATTAGTAAGTCCCAAGAGGTGATGAAAAAGGACCAACTAGAGATGCAAAAGATCCAACTAGAGATGATAAAGGACCAAATAGAAATTAAACATACACCCACTGAAATAAAAAATATTATACAGAGACCTACCAGCAGACCACAGGAAGGCAAGAATCAAGTCAAAAATTTGAAATATAAAGAATCAGAAAACACTCAACTGGAAAAGCAAGAAGAGAAAAGAATCCAAAAATGTGAAGATAATGTAAGGAGCCTCTGGGACAGCTTCAAGCGTACCAACATCAGAATCGTGGGGGTGCCAGAAGAAGAGAGAGTCCAAGATACTGAAAACCTATTTCAAAAAATAATGACTGAAAACTTCCCACGTCTGGTAAAAGAAATAGACTTACAAGTCCAGGAAGCACACAGAACCCCATATAAAAGGAATCCAAAGAGGACTACACCAAGACACATCATCATTAAAATACCAAGAGCAAAAGACAGAGAATATTAAAAGCAGTAAGAGAAAAACAGTTCATTACCTATAAGGGAGCATCCATACGACTGTCAGCTGATTTCTAAACAGAAACGATGAAGGCCAGATGGGAGTGGCAAAATATATTCAACGTGATGAATAGCAAGAACCTACAACCAAGAATACTCTATCCAGCAAAGCTATCATTCAGAATTGAAGGGCAGATAAAGAGCTTCACAGATAAGAAAAGGCTAAAGGAGTTCATCAACTCCAAACCAGTATTATATGAAATGCTGAAAGGTACTCTTTTAGAAGAGGAAGAAGAAAAAGGTAAAAGATAAAAAATTATGAACAACAAATACGTATCTATCAACAAGTGGATCTTAAAATTAAGTGAATTAAAAATTTGATCAACAGAATAAACTGGTGAATATAATAGAATCAGGAGCACAGAATGTGAGTGGACTGATAATTCTCAGGGGGAAAGGGGTGAGTGGTGTACAGGGAGAGACTGACAAAAATCATACATCTATGGATGAGATTAATGGAAGGGAGCTAAGGGTAGAGGGAGGGGTGGGAGCTGGATGGAGGGGAAAAAAGAGAAACAAATGTAATAATCTGAATAATAAAGATTTAATAAAAGAAAAAAAATCATCTGTGATTTTTGCTACTGAAACAAACATTTCAGTAGTGATTACACCTGTCAAGAGCAGAGCTCTCTTAAACACAAAAAGAAATGGGAGAGCTGATAGTTCTTCAATTATTGATGCTGCAATTGTGGTATCACTTCCATGTTTTTCCTTCATATTGCCATTCTTCATTATTACACACATTTGAGGCATTTACAAAGCTAGGGATATTTGAGATATTTTCAAAGATTCAACAACCCTAAGCAGAATGAGTGCTTGGGAACTATGTTTAGATCATTAAAGAAGCATATTCCTGCGTACAACACTGTTCCTATGTGATTGATTATGTGATGGGCAATATGGGAAAATACCCGGTTTCAGATTTCTCTGCTTCCATGCCAACATACATAAAATTCTTTCCTTTCACTTTTGGAAATCTGACTCATATTTACCAAAACTTCAAATCATTGTGAAATATGTAGTCAGCTGATATTATTCTAATTTTCAATAAGATGGAAACTGCATTGTCAAAGGCAAATCTGTCAGGTCATAACATTAGCAAACTTCTTTTGGTGCTTTAGCCCTCAGGCACAGTACAGCCAATGATTATTTATAAACCACAGTATTTATCAGCGTGATGGAAACATTCTTCCCATTGGCTCCTGACAAGTTGAGGAACAGACTGCAGACAGTTGAATATTCAGTATGAAAACTTTGGATAAGGCTTAGAACCAAACAGAGATTAACAGTAACATTTGTAGCACACACACACCAAAAAAAAAAAAAAAAAGCCATTTCAGATACTTTCTTAGTATTACTTGGGCCCTGTTCCAAAGATATATCTCTACCACCAGAATTCAACAGTGTAAAACAACCACCTTATTTATTATACTCAGAGATGGATCAGGAATTCAAATGGTATACAGTAGGAATGGCTTACCTCTGATCCATGATGTTAGCCTCAATTGGGAGCACTATAGTGGTGGGAATGACTGAATTGGCTGGGAATTGTAATAGCCTGAAGGCTTCATCACACAGGTCTAGAGCCTAGGCTGGCACCAGCCATGACTGTTGAACAGAACATCTCCGTGTGGCTTGGGCTTCCTGTCCTCATAGCAACCTCAGACTTCTTACACCATGATCAGAACTACAGAGGAATATGTTCCAGAGAATAAGACACCATTGCATGGCCTTTATTGTGACCTACCCTGAAAATCACATAGCATCATTTCTTCCATATTCTATCATTCAAAGCAGTCACAGTCTCAGATTCCAGGAATGGAGATATAGGACTTCCCTGATACCCAGTTCTCAATTGTAGGAGTGTCACAAAATTTGTAGCCATATTTTAAAACAACCACAGCATAGGGTATATAATCAATAATATAATAACTGTGGATGGTGTCAGATAGGTACTAGACTTGGGGGGAGGTTATCACTTTATAAGTTATATAAATATCTAATCACTATGTGGCACACCTGAAATTAATAAAATATTGTATGCCAACTGTAATTGAAAATAATTTTAAATTGCTTTAAATCACAGGTTCTTTCCCCCTTAGTATTGCAACAACCCTTTGTCCTTGAATCCTCAGGGGAAAAAAAATGTAATTATCTTACTATATTCAAATTATATTCTCTTAAAAATTTTCCCCCAACAGTTGTTCAAGAAGGGCCCATTACTTCTTTTTTTAAAAAATATGTATTTTATTTCAGAGAAGAAGGGAAAGGGATAGAGAGAGAGAGAGATAAGCATCCATGATGAGAGAAAATATATCTGCCTCCTGCACACGCACCACTGGGGATCGAGCCTGCAACTCAGCATGTACCCTAAATAGGAATCAAACCGTGACCTCCCGATTAATAGGTGACGCTTAACTACTAAACAACATGGGTCTGGCCCATTAGTACTTCTTAAATCACGAGGTGAGGCAGAAAAGAGAAGGTGAATAAGCATAAAATATTCAAGTGGGAAAAGCTGTGGCTTACTGGAAAGCTTTTGTTACATTTTAAGGAACATCTGTTAGTTCCAACTGAAAGCAGGAATGAAGTCTTTGTATTTCCAGAAATTTCTTCCTGGTAGCATCTAATTTTTGACCTCTGGATCCTCCAGGGGTCGGGTTTATGCTATTTTATATGCACTGGCTCAGAACCCCTCTCCAGAAATCCAAAACTCATACAGAGCGCATATTTACATACAGCCACAGGAATCTCCACAGGTATCTGGAATGCCTCTTCGTGAAATATTGCTTACTACAATATTTTCAAAGCCTTTAGCTGAGAATCTAGGTTCTCAATAAGTGGAAGGCATTCTGCCTCCCTTTGTAATTAACATGTGAATGGCAGAATTCTAGTGCATTATGTGCATGGTGTCTCCAAGTCTAATTGGCTAAGAAACAGAGGATTAGTAATTAGCTGTAAAAAATTGAAGGATTGGTTTGTATTTTATATTCTCAATTCATCTCTATTTTTTTAAGAATTTAAACTTTCCTAAGCACAATACCTATTTAAAAGAGAGGAAGAGCCCTAACTGGTTTGGCTCAGTGGATAGAGCATTGGCCTGCTGACTGAAAGGTCCCAAATTCGATTCTGGTCAAGGGCATGTACCTGGGTTGGGGGCACATCCCCAGTAGGAGGTATGCAGGAGGCAGCTGATCGATGTTTCTAACTCTCTATCCCTCTACCTCCTCTCTGTAAAAAGAAATCAATAAAATATATTTTTTAAAAATAAAAGAGGGAGGAAAATATACATTTATATTTTTACCTCAGTTTAATATTTGGGAACTTATGATTACCAACTATAACTATAAAAATAGAATAAAAATTATAGGAAAATACAAAGACCAAGAAAGGATTTAAGAAATCTAAACTTTTATTTGCCTTCTTACCCTCCTTAAACTAATCATTAACTAAGTTTATAAGTAACCCCCTTCTGAAAGGAAGTGTCCCAATGACACCAAACAGGAAGAAGCACACTGAATGATCGTCAGTTTAATTTTTATAACTTGAATCTTAATGAAAATTTCCCTGTGCAATATGTGTTCCTTTGGTTCTATTCATTATCCCCTCTGGGCAAAGCCTGGAGTGGGAAGTGATGGATACATATATTCCTCATTTTAACCACAGTCATTGATTTTGAAAGTGACACTCTCCTTCATACTATCACTGATGCCCTGGAGGGATGGAATTAGTGGCTTTTCTCTTAATGGAAGTGAAATTTTTATGATTTTAAATATTCTATAGAGCCAAAACTGGTTTGGCTCAGTGGATAGAGCGTCGGCCTGCGGACTGAAAGGTCCCAGGTTCGATTCCGGTCAAGGGCATGTACCTTGGTTGCGGGCACATCCCCAGTAGGGGGTGTGCAAGAGGCAGCTGATGGATGTTTCTCTCTCATTGATGTTTCTAACTATCTCTCTCCTTTCCTCTCTGTAAAAAAAAATCAATAAAATATATTTTAAATATTCTATAGAGCTTTCATTGCCTTGTACAGATGCATTGTAAAAGAACACAGGCAGCAGCTAGTGGAAGACTATTCCTCCTTCACCCTAATGAACAACAACAAAAAGAAATATTCAGCAGCCAGAAATATTTCCAAAGAATCTACTGTGGAGAACATTGGGTCTGACAGTACAGAACTGAAGACAGGAGGCAGCTTTCTCCAGTTTGCATTTTGAGTCAACATTTTCACTGTTAAGGAGCTCAGGGCCAGAAGTGATGTTGATGGGTCACTGGCACCTTCCTCCTTGGACCCTAGTGTGCCCCAGGCCTTAGAATAGGTCCTTCAATCTTCAGTTTTCTATATCACTTCACAGGTCTTATTCCACAGTAGCCAGTGCTGCCAGGAATCTGCCCGTTCTCTCCAGAATAGCTTTCTATTGAAAGCAGGTTACTATATTTTGAAAAGTGGTTCATTACTATAAGATATACCTTTTTATCAAAATAATTTCTTTCTTTGTGTATATATTTAAACATGAGCCATACACTCAGAAATATTGACAATAGAAAGTGACTAGGACATAATGGACACTCAGTAAATAGTCAACTTATAACTTTAAAACTTAAAATATGACATGATGAATTATTAATCACTCTTTTATTCATTAATTGCTCTTTAATAACAATTTAGTGGAATTTCAAAAGTGTTAATAGAGTTATTATTAATTTAATAGGAAAGGATTACCATTGTAAACATTACAGTTACTCTTTAAAGTATAGCATCTTTAATGCTGCTAGTTGTTCTTGTTCTAGGGCTGATTCAGACCTCATGCTTCACTAGCCCTACACATCTTGGGTGCATACCTGAAAATACTACTACACAGATTAGAACCCTGGCTCAGTTCAAAGAGTAGCTTTTAAGAAACTTGCATACAGAAGGTTCCAGTTTCTTAAGCAATGCCATAACAAAGCTCCATATACAGTGTGTGTGACAGGCTTAATATGTTTAATTGCTGTGTTTGGTATTAACAAATGTGTAATGGCACAAAGCACAAAGAAATTTCATTCCATCTCTGACTAATTCATATTGAGGGAAAGAAGGACAGATGGTTGAAAACTACCATAAAATATATTACATGTCAGCAAAAATCATTAGACAGTAGTTAAAGAGATGTTATTAATGGATCATACTCACTTGGGGAGTCATGTTTCTAGAATGCATATTAAAGCAAAGATACTTGTGGTACTTCTAATGTAATCAGGGCCCAAAGACAAACATGTCTTTCTGTGTAATTAGAAAATGGATTTATTGACTGGAGAGAACGTGCTATGCTGCCTGGCTCTGCATCATTGGGGAAGTTACTATTTTTATCTTCTAATACCAAGGAGTAAAATGCAACTATTGGGTACAAGCCCTGTAAGTCACTGAAAGAATACATTATTGTTTTATTGATATATTCTGGGGAGATGGGAAAAGGGTAAAATTATTATTTCTGAAAATCATCTAAAGCCAATTTTTAAAAACCCATGGACAACTAACCAATTTGTGAACTATGAATAACTTTAATTTCTCAAGTGTTTCAACATGTCCTTTTAGAATTAATACAAACATCAGCATTTTGACTTTGTGAGTATGAGAATGAGTTTGGTATAGGTTTATGTGACAAACAGCATGCCTGTAATATGATAGAGAGCCCTTTAGGCCAGGGACTGTAACTTACGGTGAACCCCCTTCCTCGGAGCGGAGCTTTTAGTTATATAGGCCCTGAATGTTGGGTTCAATTTCTCCTTTGGGCCTCTGCCATCACAAAACAAAATCAGGATGTGCTGAGTGAATTTAGTATTGAAGCAAAAGGAATGGAGGTGTTGGTGAAACTGGGATCATTGTTCTTAGATAATCCAGGGCTTCCTCTCACTCAGTGTTTGGAAATGCTCTAAAGAAGTTGTTTTTCTGGGCTTTCTGAAAATGGCTGCTCTTCCAATAGTGTTTCCCACACAGGAGCAGCCCGTTTGTTGGCATGCTTTCCCAGCATGTCAGAGTGGTTGGGTTTTCACTTGTTAACTCTTAGATCCGCTGCCAACCACTGGCTTCTATGTAGGCCAGAATCACATAGTGTGTCTCTAGAGCCCATTTTAGACATGGGTGTGATTCCTTTATGCAGCCTGCAGTGTTCATTGTGTGTGGACTCAAGAGCACCTTTTCTGACATGCGTGAACTGGAGCTAATTCAGATGCACGGTTGCATGGTATCACTGCAGAGTAGAGTGGTGATTTACAAGGTGCTATACCAGAAAGTGATGGCCTCTAAGTAGATTTCCCCCTTTCATAACTCTTTTCTATCCTTCTACCTAAAAATAATAAAGTAAACAATTTAAACATGCTATATAAATCTGCCATGTCTGACAAGCAGGAGATAGCTCAGCACCTTCCCTAACGGTGGCCTGAAATTGTCACAGTTTGCTCTTAGTTTCAAGCACAGAAAGAGGTGCTTTATCATCACTTTGCACTCAAAATGTTTATATGGTTGGTTAACAAGCATCAGCTGTTTATTCTTATATTATGGCTATGGAAGTTTTAGGTTTATTCCTAATTTAAAAAATAAGTCTTGATTCTCTTTTAGCATTCATTGTCGCCCTCCCTACCCAACCCCTCCACACCCCACCATCACCACCAATCATTCAATTTGACATGAGTATATCTTTCTTTGGCAAGAAATATAAACTTTGAACTGGAATAAATCTTCCAAGTGCTAGATATCAAATTACTTTAGTGATTCATACTTGTAAACCTAGGAACTGAAGGAATGGAGGACTCTTACAAAGCCTGACAAGGAGAAGGGGGTAATAGCTAGAGATGGATATAGTGCTGGTGAGTGATTAGGTATTTTGTTGGCATTGGGAGGGTTGGTTCAAGGTAAGTATTGCTTTTTTTTAATTTTTATAAATCTTCATTGTTTAGATTATTATAATTGTTCCTCTTTTTTCCCCCCATATCTTCCCTCCACCTGGTTTCCACGTCACCCTCTGCCCTTACCTCCCCCCCCATTGTCTTTATCCATAGGTGTATGATTTTTGGCCAGTCTCTCCCATCTCTCCCCCGCCTCACCACTTTCCCCCTGAGAATTATCAATCCACTCCCTTTCTATGCCCCTAATTCTATTTTATTCACCAGTTTATTCTGTTCATCAGCTTTTCAGTTCACTTGATTTTCAGGTTCACTTGTTGATAGATATGTATTTGTTGTTCATAATAAACCTTTACCATTTTCTTCTTCCTCTTATTAAAGAATACCTTTCAGCATTTAATACAATACTGATTTGGTATTGATGAACTCCTTTAGTTTTTCTTATCTGTGAAGCTTTTTATCTGCCCATCAATTCTGAATGATAGCTTTGCTGGGTAGAGTAATCTTGGTTGTAGCTTCTTGCTATTATTCATCACTTTGAATATTTCTTGCCACTCTCCTCTGGCCTGCATAGTTTCTGTTGAGAAATCAGCTGACAGTCGAATGGATGTTCCCCTGTAGGTAATTAACTGTTTTTCTCTTGCTTCTTTTAATATTCTCTCTTTGTCTTTTGCTCTTGGTATTTTAATGATGATGTGTCTTGGTGTGGTCCCCTTTGGATTCCTTTTGTTTGGGGTTCTGTGCACTTCCTGGACTTGTAAGTCTATTTCTTTCACCAGGTGGGGGAAGTTTTCAGTCATTATTTCTGTATCTTGCTCTCTCCCTTCTTCTGTCACCCCCATAATTCTGATGTTGGTACGCTTGAAGTTGTCCCAGAGGCTCCTTACACTATCTTCATATTTTTGGATTCTTTTTTCTTTTGGCTTTACCAGTGGAGTGTTTTTTGCTTCATTGTATATCAAATCTTTGACTTGACTTTTGTGATCCCTCTAGTCTGCTATTAGGTTTCTGTATAATATTTTTTATTTCAATCAGTGTATGTTTAATTTCTAGTTGGTTCTTTTACATCTTCTCTTGGGTCTCGCTAAATTTATCTATTTTTTCTAGGAAATTCTTTAAAAACCTTATAAACCATGGTTTTGAACTCTATATCCAGTTGTTGGTTTTCCTCCATTTCTTTCGTTTGTGATCTGTTCTTTCGTCTCCACATATTTCACTGCTTCCCTGAGTTGGTAGAGTAGTTTTGTGAGCTAGCTGTCCTATGTGGCCCAGGAGCTCTGCCTCCTTAGTTACCTGAGGTGGACACCCTTTGTGAACTGTGTGTACAGTCTTGTTGTAGTTAATTCTTGATTGTTGTTGGTATCACTGGGGGGGATTGACCTCCAAGCCAATTGGTTATGAGGATCAGCTGTGTCTGCAAATGTGGGCTTGCCTCCAGACCACAGCCTTTTGTGTGCATGCGTGAAATTCCGGAACTCTGCCTTTCGGTTTTCCTGAGTTTCCGTGTGCTCTACGGACCCATATGAGTCTGGGTCCCCAGGATCTCACCTAAAACTGGGTTCAGTGCAGTTGGACCTGGATTTCAGTGCTGCTGTGAGTTTCTGTTTTCCTCCCACTAGAGGAAGCCAGGCACAATCAGCAGTCAGAGCTGTGTATGTGCACTTTCGCATTCCCCCAGATCTCTGTCTTTCACAGCTCCCCTAAGTTTCCCTGCACTCCTTCCTTTTCACAACAGTCCAGACTCCCCCTATGAGTCTCACCTGGAGCTGGGGTTCAGTGCAGTTGGTAATTTCTGTCTCCCTCCCGCTAGATGAAGCCAGCCAGACCCTCCGCCCATCCTCTTCACGAGCGTGTCTCTGTACCTCAGCTTTTTACAGCTCCTCTGAGTCTCTGTGTGCCCCTCTCTTTACTTCTAATTGTAGAATTTTCACTCAGCCAGCTTTCCTGTGGTTCTGGATGGTGTCCGTTCTGTCTTTTAGTTGTAGTTTTGAAATTGTTGTCAAGTATTGCTTTTGTATTATTATTATTACATGTGTAATCCATAATTATGGAAATATTTGAAAAAGAAAAATTATTCATAATTCTTCTATTATGAAATACTATTATTTTCATATATATCCTTCCAGAATAGATACCTATAAATGTGTGTCTTTCATTAATTGGAATCCTGCTAATCCTTTTATAATTTTATGTTCTTCTAGTTAAAATTAATACTTTTCAAAAATATGCATGTCTTATCATTTTTAAGTGGACCCAGAGAGCCACTGAGTGCATCACCATCATGTTTTGCCAGCCCCTGTTGTTGGACTTTAGATCCCTTCCAGTGTTTGCTACTTTAAACAGTGCTCTGATGAACATCTTATAATGTATCTTTGTTCATTTTGTCCAATATTTGGTATTTTATTTTTTCATTTTAACCATTCTAGCACATGTATTGAATTTAATTTTTCTGATGAGTCATGAAGATAGCACCTTTTCATAAATTTGTACATGAAGGAATAGATATTTCATTTTGTTTGTAGATTAGAATACCCAATTTATATAGTTGTTCTTGTACTCCATATTAATGTGTAGATATAATGCAATCCCACTCAAATTATTAGCTTTTTTTTTTTCCAGAAACTGAGAAACTCATTAAAATATTCACATGGAAGTACAAAGGAACAAGAATAGCCAAGACATTCTTAAGAAAAAGATGCCTGAATAGTTTCACTACCACATACAAAACCTAGTCCAGGCTGCCTGTCACTACTTGAGCCAGTTAAGCAGAGAGAGGGTTGAATCATATATGGGAGTTTATTCCAATATTGCCGGCAGTGTAGGAGAGCAGCAGGTTCTCTACAAAAATCTGCTCCACTGCCCAGCTGGTGTGGCTCAGCTGTTGAACATCAATCCAGGAACCAAGAGGTCGCAGATTTGATTCCAGGTCAGGGCACATGCCCAGGTTGTGGGCTCAATTCCCTGTAGACGGTATGCAGGAGGCAGCTAATGACTGCTGTTCCTCTTTCATAGATGTTTTTATCTCTCTAATCCCTTACTCTCTCTCTAAAAAATAAAATTTATATATTTTTAAAATCTTCTCTATCACTCCCCATAAGCTAGTTGCTTATATTGGGTAAAAGGACAAAGATTGCATGGGAAAGTAAGAATTACAGGCATGGGAAAGTAGGTATAGTATAATGGTTAAATGTGGGCTTGAGGTTGCAGAGAGTGGGTGCCTCTGGGACTAGATTGTTTCAGCCATGAGATTGTAAATCTCTCCATAATAATAGGCAGATAGGATAGACTGCATTCTGATATTAGCTCCCATTTCCCAGAGTATACAGCCCTCATCCAGGTTAGAATATGTTTTCTCTAATCAGAACAGAACAATCATAGTTAGCAGAGCATGATTAATATTTTTTATAATTATAGCTAATCTTCAATATCCTATTTATGCCCTTAATACTCTGGCAGTTAAGATAGTGTGGCTGCCCTAGCCAGTTTTGCCCAGTGGTTAGAGTGTCAGCCTGTGAATTAAAGGGTCCTAGGTTCGATTCTGGTCAAGGGCCCATGCTCAGGTTGTAGACTCAATGCCCAGTAAGAGGCGGTAAAATAAAATAAATAAATATATTTTAAAATATATATATTTTTTTTATTGATTTCAGAGAGGGAGGGAGAAGGAGAGATAACTAGAAACATCAGTGATGAAAGAGAATCATTGATCTGCTGCTCCCAGCACACCCCTTACTAGTGATTGAGCCCACAGCCTGGGTATGTGACCTCAACCAGAATCAAACCTGGGACCCTTCAGTTCGCAGGCTGATTGATGTTCTGTCCACTGAGCCAAACCAACTAGGGCAAAATATAATTTTTTTGAAAACAAAAGATAGTATGACATTAACGCAAGGGTAGGCTCACTGACCAATGAACAGAATAGAGTTTAGAAATAGACTCACTTGTATATGGTCACTTGATTTAAAGCAAAGGTGACTGCAGTGCACTGGAAGGGATAGCCTTTTTAGTGAATGATGTTCAGTCAGTTGCTATTTGGAGGGGAAAGTATCTGGATGCGTTCCACATTTCACACATAAAAATGGATTATTAATATAAGAAATATTTTTTAAATTAGAGTTTTAGAGAAAAACATCTTCATTACTTTGGAGTAAGAAAATATTTCTTAAATAGGACACACAATGTGAACCATAAAAGGAAAAATTAATACATCTATCCTATCTAAAAGGAGGGAATATGCTAATTTACCATCACTCTATCACAAAGATGGTCACAGTTGAGACCAAATTCCCTTAAGGAGCCTTAAGGAGCAATCAGCAGGGACCTGAGGTTATGCCCTCCTCTGCCTCCATGGGGCTTGACAGGGGACCTCAGGCCTCGCCCCCTGCTCCAATACCAGCCAGGGCACCTGAGGCCATGCCCCCCACTTTTTGGGGCTTGACAGGGGACCGACCTCAAGGTGAACTTCCTTTCCTGGTGCCTGGGCTAGGGGACCTCAGGCTGCTCCCCTCACCACAGTGCAAGGCCAGGGGACCTGAGGCTACCGCCCCTGCCCGTCGGGGCTTGATAGGGGACTTCAGGCCTTGCTCCCCATCCAGCGGGACTTGACAGGGTTCTCAAGGTGCATTCCCAGTGCTGGGTTGGGGGAACTCAAACCATACCCCTCACCCAGCAGGGCCTGATGGGCGACCTGAGACTGTTCCCCCCTGCCAGTTGGGCTTGATAGGGGACTTGAGGCTGCGCTCCCCTCCCATTGCAGGGCCGGGAGACCTAAGGTTGCACCCCTCCCCCTGCCTGGCAGGGCTTGATGGGGGACCTCAGGCCATGCCCCCCACCTAGTGGGGCTTGACAGAGTCTCTCAGTCTATGTCTTCCATATGGCAGGGCATGATGGGGGACCTTCAGGCATGCTCTCCGCCCCATTTAGAGGACCTCAGGTCACTCCCCCCATCCTGGCACCAGGCCAAGAGATCTGAGGCTAGCCCCCTGCCCAGCAGGGCTTGACAAGGGTGGGACTGACCGGGCCTGGATCTAACCCAATGGAGGGAACGGGCAGCAGGGTCTGGGTCTCACATAATTTTGAGGCTCATGTGAGTGGGCAGGTACTTGACTCTGTGTTTCCCTTTTAATGTGCGTGAATTTCGTGCACCAGGCCATTCGTATCCTATCTAATAAAAGAGTAATATGCAAGGTGACTGTATCTCCACTACACTCGCAAGGCACACCCACCCGCCAATCAGAGCAACTATGCAAATTAATCCAACCAAGATGGCGGTTAATTTGCATATCCTGGTGCAGAGCAAAGACTGAAAACTGTAGAAGGAATCCAAGTGCTACAGAAGGGAGGGAAGCCGCAAGAAACAAGCAAATGGGGCAGTGGAGAAGGGAGGGAAGCAGGCAGGGTGGGAGGAGAAGAGAGGAAAGCAGGTGGGGCATGGAGAAGGGAGGGAAGCAGGTAGGGCTGCTGAGAAGGAAGGGAAGCTGGCAGAGCAGCAGAGACCACAGCAGGAAGCCCTATTTCAGGAATCTTTCTGCAATGGTCCTCTAGAGTGTGTATGTGTGTGTGTATAAAAGCCTAAGCGACCAAACGATCGTTTGGTCGCTATGATGTGCAATAAACCACGAGGGGTGGGGCAGTGCGCAGATGCTCAATGCAGGAGCTGCCCCCTGGTGGTCAGTGCGCTTCCCACAGTGGGAGCACTGCTCAGCTAACTGACAGGCATCAGACACTGGGCTCAAGGCTGGGAGTGCAGCTGCAGTGGCAGGCACAATGGAGCCAGGATAAACGGGAGAAGCCCCTGGGCTGGGGCTCTTCCCTGGCGGCCTGCCTCTATGCACACTACTACATCCCTGTTGGACTATGAGAAGGCACAGACCAGGCTAAGGGACCCCACAGGAGTATAATCCATGCATCTGACCTTTAATATAATATTAATGTTATATTAAAATAGTGATATTAGGAGCACCATTATTAAGAAAATGAAAAGGCACAAGATCAGAAAATATCTGAAAAAAGATTCACATCCAGAATATATAAAGAACTACTGAAACCACTGTTAAAAATGGGTAAAAATATTTGAACACTCACTTCACACAAGATAATATTCAGATGGCCAGATAATATATGTAATTGACATATTTAACTAGTACTTCTTTACTACTGACATTCCAAAATAGTATGCTTATGAAACAGCAATGGACTTTGCTGCTGCATTAAAACACAATAACCTTTAAATATTACTGTTTTAGGATCATGATGTTTCAATGCCATGGACATATAAACAAGCAGAATCTAAGGGATGCAGCAGCGGGAGACACCAGATGGTTTTATAACCCTAAAAGTATTACTTTTTTCCATTATCAGGAAATGTGAGCAAACCAATGTCCCCTGCTGCCTGCTCAAGCTGCCACTCCCCACATTTCCTCCCCCACTCCCCCACCAACCCCCCCTTTCTCTCTCTCTCTCTCTCTCTCTCTCTCTCTCTCTCTCTCTCTCTCTCTCACACACACACACACACACACACACACACACATGACCGTTGAGCTGTGAATATCTCACCCCTGTTCCAGAGCCAAGTCAGGCTCACTATTTTTGATCACTAATATCATTTTCAGGGAAATAATAAAAAGAAAACAGTGGCAGGGGTAGTTGAAGTATCAAGGCATGTTGTATATGCTTTGCTTGGGAATTTTTTTTAAACTGAAGATTTAATGGTTTGGCTTCTAGGTAAATGAAATGGGTGTTAACTTGATACAAGACCAAGTTAAAATTATTTGCTCTAATACATACTCATTAATTAGAATCTTCTGAAGAGCTCTAAAAATTTGCTGATTCCTGGTGTCCAGGGAGCATCCTGGACCCTGAGGTTTAAAAGCTACCTGGGTAACTCTGATGTGCAGGCATTGTTGAGACTCCTGCTGGCCCTTGAGTGGGGGCACAGTGAAAAATGTAAATGCCTTGATTGCCCTAAAGAGCAACCCTGCTAGATGGCATAATTTGTGTTTTGGCTTGATTGGGAGGCGAGTACTTGTCCTTTCCAGAGATTAGGAACCCTGAAAAGGACTAACAAGAAATGGTAAAACAGTCCTTTGAAGCATATGCTCACAGATTTTTCTAAACAGAAGGATTTCCCTCCCTTTCTAATTACCCGGTGAGCACCTCACTGAAGAATAAGTGCTAGCTCAGTAGAGACTGCTATTACAAATTAGGAAGGCCTAGATTGTTAGCACATGTGGCTGGTCTCCCTCTTTGCTTCTCATCAGCCCGACCACACTGATGGAGAATTCATGAGTGTAATTCAAGTACCTCAACACTGTGAAAGCACAAGCTCTGACAGCTTCTTCCAATGAGAATCATAGGCCTGATTTAAATCCAACTCATGTTACCCTGCTTCAGCTCAGGCACTGCTAAAATTGAGAGATACATTCAATTTTAAGAACAAACTAAATCTGTTTTCTAAAGAAAAGTAGGAACAGTCTCCTCTGGCATTTCTTTAAATGGATTAATATGTTGATCTTGGGGAAATGGGGAGTCATCCTTCATGTTTTCATTATTAAGGCAGGTAAAACGAAAACCAAACCTCATTGCTAAATGCCACCTCTGGGACTTTTGCCATGTGGTTTCTATTTTAAAGTAACCTGCAGGATTTCTTCTTTAGTTAAATATAAATTTTTAAATTTTCATATATTTTTTTAACTTTAGTTGCTTCCTGTTTGCAGAGCTCATACCAAGAACATTCTATAATGTGAACTGGCTATGAATACCTAATTGTGTGAGAAATCCTTGCAATGTATTTATCTTCACATATTAAAAAAATTGTACCTGGAGCCTGGTAATAAAGTAACAATTCTCACAGTGATGCATCAGAGTCCTTAGCAGATGCCTAAGTTCTTATTCACTTAAATGTTTGCTTGTAAATATAAATATCAGTCATAAAATAAGATGTAGGCATTACGTGGTAACTTTTGCCATATTGTGTTATTGTTGATGTTTTAGGTGGAAATATTTTCCCATTTTGCAGGCTTTCACACTCTATTCATAAATGAGCTAAAAAAACATATAAATTTAAGAGAAGGAAAGAATGCTTTACTGTTTTTTTATAGGTCACTCTGAACTTGTAGTTCTGTACTTTTTATCTGACTTTAAAAGGTAAAGTTCTAGAAGGTGGACTTAGCATCACTTTACTCTTACAGGCAAAATTCAAAATACTGGAAGGATGTCTTTTATTTTTCTTTCAAACAGATGTAATTAGATTGGAGTGAGCAGTTAGGGTAAAGCCTTGTGGTATTACTGTGACATTTGCTGTGATTCAAAATCCTTAAAGGTCTGCAAGGAGCTGCAGAGCTGCTTCTAGGAAGTCACACTCATGATGTCTGTCCCTCAGGGGGCTCAAATGTCTTCTGTTTGCAAGAAAGAGGTAATAAGACGTTCAGAAGTTCAGGTTATAGAGAAACATGTCTGCGATGGAGTTCATTCTTTTTTTTTAATAACTCTTCATTGTTCAGATTATTATAATTGTTCCTCTTTATTCCCCCCATAGATATTCAAATAGATTTTCAATATCTCCTCCACCCAGTTCCCACCCCACCCTCTGCCCTTAACACCCCACTGTCCTCATCCAATCTCTTCCCGCCCCCCTCACACCCTTTTTCCCCCAAGAATTGTCAGTCCACTCCCTTTCTATGCCCCTGATTCTATTATGTTCACCAGTTTATTCTGTTCATCAGATTTTTTTATTCACTTGATTTTTGGATTTACTTGTTGATTGGTATGTATTTGTAATTCATAATTTTTATCTTTACATTTTTCTTGTTCCTCTTCTTAAAGAATACCTTTCAGCATTTCATATAATACTGGTTTGGAGTTGATGAACTCCTTTAGCTTTTTCTTATCTGTGAAGCTCTTTATCTGCCCTTCAATTCTGAATGATACCTTTGCTGGGTAGAGTAATCTTGGTTATAAGTTCTTGCTATTCATCACTTTGAATATTTCTTGCCACTCCCTTCTGCCCTGCATGGTTTCTATTGAGAAATCAGCTGACAATCATATGGGTAATCCCTTGTAGGTAACTAACTCTTTTTCTCTTGTTGCTTTTAATATTCTCTCTTTATCTTTTGCTCTTAACATTTTAATTATGTTGTGTCTTGATATGGTCCTCTTTGGATTCCTTTTGTTTGGGGTTCTGTGCACTTCCTGAACTTGTAAGTCTATTTCTTTTACCATGTAGGGGAAGTTTTCTTCATTATTTCTTCAAATAGATTTTCAATATCTTCTCTTCTTCTGGCACCCCAATAATTCAGATGTAGGTATGCTTGAAGTTGTCCCAGAGGCTCCTTACACTATCTTCATATTTTTGGATTCTTTTTGCTTTTTGCTTTTCCGGTTGGATGTTTTTTGCTTTTTTGCATTTCAAATCTTTGACTTGATTTTTGTGATCCTCTAGTCTGCTGTTAGATCTCTGTTTATTATTTTTTATTTCAGTCAGTGTAGTTGGTCCTTTCTCTTATCCTCAAGTTTCTAACTAAATTTATCAGCGGTTTCTAGAAAATTCTTGAAAAACCTTATAACCGTGGTTTTGAACTCTATATCCTGTCATTTGCTTTCCTCTATTTCTGTCATTTGTGACCTGTTTCTTTGTCTCCGCATTTTGGCTGCTTCCCTGTGTTGATAGAATGGCTTTGTGTACTAGGTGTCCTATAGAGCCCAGTGGCTCAGCCTCCCCAGTTACCTGAGGTGGACACTCTTGGTACACCCCTTTGTGAGCTGTGTACACAGTCTTGTTGTAGTTAAGCCTTAATTGTTGTTGATATCACTTGGAGGAATTGACCTCCAGGCCAATTGGCTGAGGATCAGCTGTGTCTATAATGAGAGAACTTCTGTGCTAGAGACACCCTTATGAGGCAATACTTGCTTCAGTGGGGCTTTGGTGTTCACTGAGTCTGCCCCTTGAGTGTGTCCCTTATGGATCTGAGGAGTTGTAATCTGGATGGTCCCATTCTGACCCTTGGGAGATCCAAGGAAGTGCAAATTTAGCCTTTGCCTGAGGCCACTCAGCAGGAGCTACAGAAAGATCTGCAGATTCCTCTTCTTTGTTTGGAGTTTGGAGATGCCCAGATGAGGCCCAGCTGTGAAGCAATGAAAGCTGCTGTGGAGCCTTGGGCCTTCTTTTGGCAGCTCTGTGGCTCTTTGACCTAGCTGCAGTTTGTTAAGTAATTTTAGGTTGTTAAAGGCCAGACCATTCATCAGCCCTGCCCTAAGAGGCCCCCTGGTCTCAGTGTCCCTTGGTAACTGCTGCAAGCACCTGTGAAAGCCGCCTTACCTGAAGCCCGACAGTCCACTTTCTTCCTGAATAAGTCTGGATCCCCAGAGTCTCGCCTAGAACTGGAGTTCAGAGCAGTCTGGAGCTTGTGTCTCCCTCCCGATTGAAAAAGACTTTTGTGTGCTCAGTTGCCAGCCTTTTCCTCGCATGCACCTCCGTACCTCTGCACTTTACTTCCCCACCTCCTCTGATCTCAGTGTGCTTTTCTCTTTCCTTCTAGTTGTAGAATTTCCACTCAGCCAGCCTTCCTGTGGTTCTGGATGATATTCGTTTTGTCTTTTCGTTGTAGTTTTGAAGTTGTTGTGCGAGGCAGCAATTTCAGGTGTTTATGCCGCCATCTTGGTTTTCCTGTAATGGAGTTTATTCTAACAATACATGGAAAAATGAGGCAGTTCAGCAAAGATCCCCAGCAGTCCACCTGTCCTACCTCACCAAGACTGGAAGTCCTTCAAGATGTGGTGACAGCTCCTGGCATTCACTTTTGATGCTCATCTTTGCTTATTCCCCCTCCTCATTCTTTTTGCTACCATTGGGCTGGCTCACCCACTATTTTGAATAACTGCTTCCATTCCCTCAGTTTGGAACACTCTGCCCCTATAGGCAGAGTTCCTGCACTCAGACCTGGCCATTAGCGGCTTGGGTCTGGTGTGCCACCCTGCAGAGATGAGCCATAAGCCTTGGCTTGTGGACAACTACCTTTCATTCTGAGTTTAGGCTGCATCACTGGGGCATAGTCTTCCTCTCTGAGCTAGCAGTGAGGCTTTGTTGTCTTGGGTTTTGTAAGTGCTGAGTCTTTACCTTTGCCTCCTGTTTTTGGCAAATACAAAAAAAAAAAAGTAGGTAACACAGTCTTATTGAAGAATTCACTATAAAATTCACTAAGAATTTACCATGGATGAACTGGATTCTAAATTTACATACCCTGGAGAACTTGATGTGAAATAAGATCATCTGATTTGTCTTGCCTGCCTCCAAAGATATCTCTAGACTTTTCTATGTGTACTTTTTCTTAGCTATAGAAGTCAACTGATATTTACTTCACAGGAGTGTGTGTGTGATACATTGGAATATACACAGTTTGAGAGCCATAGCATATCAAAGATTTTTGTCATGATTTAAAATTGCCTAAGTGCTCTTTCATACATTATCATTTTAACCGTCAAAGTAGCTGGGAGAGGCTATCATCTATCTTTTGCTGCTAAGAAAATAGGCTTAACACTACACAACAAGGAAGTGGCAGAACCGGTATTAGACACCCAGTTTTCTAGTGACATCTTGGGATCATTAAATATATGTGTGCATGGCTATCCCCCAAAACACACATGCACACAGCTGTTAAGACTCGGTTATTGAAAATTGATAAAATTACCAGCATCAATAACTTCCACTCTGTATATGTGGTCTTGACAGCTGAGACACCTGCAGCCTAGTAAAGATGGAGTCTGAGAGTCTATCCTGTGATTCTATGGTAGTAGCAATCATGGCCGGTAATGTAGGGGATTCAGTGATTCTATAGAAAAAAGAAGTAATACTTCCTTCCATATCACTCTTCATCCATCCATTCAACCAAGCATCCTATTAGCATGATATTGTTTATAAGACACTCTAGGCCTGGGGTAAGGGACCTGAATTCTCATTAAGTATATAATTGGTTAAGTCACTGTACACTTGTGAATCTGACATTTTTAATCTGTAAAGTGAGGTGTTGGGGTTTTGTTTTCTGCTGTTTCATCTGTGTACTCAAGATCTTATGTTCTTGTCCTACACACTATTCTTCATTTACTACGTCATCGTCTTCCTCACCTCCCTTCCTACTCACACGTGGGCTTAGGGACTGGGGATCGGGTGTGTCCCTAATATTTTAAAAATCACCAAGTTTGCAGACGTTTTATGGAATTCCATCTGCTATTTAATTCCAACTGAGTCACATTTTTATGTTAGCTTAATAAGCAAATATTTTATGAACTTGTAAGATTGAATGTATGGAATGAAATCAGTATTTCTAATAATTACTTGATGCAAATGGGGGGATTCAGTAGAAAGTCATTTAGAATTCCAGACTGATATTGATTAAAATTAATGGCTTAATGATTTAGAATACCTTATTTATAAGGTTTTGTTTGTTTGTTTATTCTATAACTCAGGTAAAATGTGTAGCCCTAATAAAGTTGGCAGTTATTGGCTGTAGTAATTCAGAACCAGAGCATTCTGTATATCCCTAAATAGGTGCTCTCAGGTTTTATTGCTGCAATTTAGCATGTTTATGTGGGATGTTCTACTAATGGATAAGCTCTCTGATTTTTCCTTTGAAATTATTATAAGCTTCCTTTTATATCTTTCTGTATTCACAAACTGTATGATCAGTTCATTCAAGTGTTCATGAATGGCTCTAAAAATTTCATTCATTCTTTTTTGCTGAGTACTATATAACAATGGTTCCTGACTCTGTATATTTTTAAGACCACAGGAACAATTTTGGTCTGCAAGTTAAATTTCACATAGTTTTATGTCACTCATTGTGAGGAAGGTAACAGAAGTATTATTGATGATCCCCTCTTTTACAGAGAAGGAACAGAAAGTTCTTGGGTTAAATGAGTTGCCCAAGGTCACACCTGGTGTTAATATTTCATCTACAGTGGTACCTCAAGATACGAGTGCCCTAACATACGAGATTTTTGAGATATGAGCCGTTGAGTGAGCGATTTTTGCTTTGAAATACGAGCAACATTTGAGATAGGAGTAATTGCGCGGATCGGCTGGCTGCACACGACCCACCAGTTTACCATGACTCGAGCGTCTCATAGTTTCCCACGCCTCAAGGTTACGGAACGAATTAAACTCGTATCTCAAGGTACCACTGTACTTATTTTCTCAATGCTAGCTTCTCCACCAAAGTTTTCCATCAAGGCACTGTGTTGTGAACTGGAACCACAGTCATGTTTCAAATAATCAAAGATTTAATAGAAACAAATCTGATGTGTAACAATCATGGGACCAGTAGTCGGCAAACTCATTAGTCAACAGAGCCAAATATCAACAGTATAATGATTGAAATTCTTTTTGAGAGCCAAAAACCAACTTCTGCGCATGGACCACAAAGTTTCAATCGCACTGTACTTGCGCCCACACGTGATATTTTATGGGAGAGCCACACTCAAGGAGCCGAAGAGCGGCATGGTTTGACAACCACTGAGTTAGGTAAACATTCTCCTCACTTAAGGAACAGATAGATCTTAAGTATCCTATTAAGGACATACCACATATAGTTGTCACATATAGGATCTGGATATAAATAAAATACTAAATACTCTTATTATATAATCAGCTCTTTATACCTTTCTCCACCCACTAGTAAGTTTATCGTTATAAGGCAGTTGGCCCAGCCACATTACCTTAACTGTCTGGCCTGAAAAGTCTCCAGCCATTAATGGAGTAGACTGAAAGAAGAGCGCTCTCTCCTGGACACAATTAATATCTCATTACCAAGGAACAATTCCCTTAGCTTGTTAGTTTTAACTGGATTATGAGATTAGTCATCAACTCAATGAGGCATAGGAAACAGGACCTTTGGAAGGATAGGACTGTGGGGGTAAGAATGCAGACAAGAGGTGAATAGCCAGGGGAACATGACACGCAAGGCAGAGGAAGGACTGACTCTTCCTTCACTCCTTCATTTACCTCAGCCAACAATGCCTTCTGAATGGGCATTTTTACCTAAGAAGATAGAGTGCAATGGTTGGCAAACTGCAGCTCGCAAGCCACGATTTGCCACTCTGTTGACTAATGAATTTGCCGACCACTGATATAGTGGGAAATACTTTTTTAGGTTAGAAAAATGAAGGATTATTAAAAGCCTGTTCTGGGTCCTTGTTTAATCTTGTATGTTATGCCAAACACTAAAATACTACAGATGTGTTGTCAGATTACAAATTGCTTATTTCCTGTGCACATTTCCACAAGTAGTATAAGTTATATAGGCAATAACATTTTCCTAAGAAATGCTTTTGGCCTCACATACCTGCCAGCAGTGTGTCATTGATTTTTTTTTAATCTTTATTATGGAAGTATTACAGATGTCCCCTTCCCCCCACTTAAATCCACTACTCTGCACCTGCCACCCCTATACTCCCACACCTTCATCACACTGTTGTCTGTATCCATAAATTATGTATATTAGTTCTTTAACCACTTCTTACACCTCTCTCTCCCCACCTTCCCTCTGAGACTCCTCAGTGTCTTCCATACTTCTATGTCTCTGGATTTATCCATTTATTTTGTTCATTAGATTCCACATATAATTAAGATTATGTGATACTTGCTTTCCTCTGCCTGGCTTATTTCACTTAGCATAATACTTTCCAGGTTCCTTCAAAGGGTAAGAAATGTTTCTTTATTACTGCTGCATTGATTACAAAGCTCTGTCTGAGAGAGATGGTTTCTGCTGCCTGGGAGAATGACATAGCAAAAGGATCCCAAATGTTATCCTTGATGCTCCCTCCCAATAAACCGCCTACCGCAGAATCTCCTCACACAGCTCTAGTCCACTTATAGTGGGAAGGTAAATGGCTGTGAAGGAAATTTAGTATGTTGGCCTTTAAAGGGTTTGTCTGTTTATCTAGCTCTGTCCCTGCCAGACAGAACTCCAGGTGCCAGATGTTAGGTAAGCACCTTTCCACAGTTCTGGTGCTCTGGGCGGAGGACCTGGTTTGGGGTTTAGAAATGAGACTTCTCAGGGGAAACCCCCTCAGCTGAGATATCCCTCTGTAACTTCAGCTACTGCCTATAGGAGCTCAACCAGCCCTCTCACACCTCTGTACTTCCTACCAGTCTCGTTGAGGTCTCCTCTTTACATCCTTGGTTTTAAGGGTTCTCTCTAGCTAGTCTTCAGTTGGTTATTCAGGATGATTTTTCTGTATTGTAGTTGTAATTCTAGGTTGGTCCATCTTCTCCCCCATTATCTTTTTTCTGCAGTTGATCATCAAATCAACATGGTGGAGTGGGAAAAGCACAGACTCAAGAGTCTGCCACTGTTTATTTGCAAGCTAATCATAGGCAAGTCATTGAGTATTTGTTATAAAATTTAGAATGAAATTGTGAGTGATTTATTTGTAAGGTCTTTCCAGTTCTCATTCTCAGTGATTCCAGTTGCCAATAATATTGTAACCATACTTCCATGTATTTATTAAGTGTGTATCATCTGTATCTAGCGGGCTATGCTAATGTTATGGGAGCGCAATAGTGAGTCCCACAGGAACTGCCCTCCTGGTGCCTACCATCCAGCCAGGGAGACAAAACAGCAACACAGATAATTATCCAAGAAAGCGAAGATGAAGAATATCATTTAAGCCCTAGCCAATTTTGCTCAGTGGATAAGAGTGTCAATCTGCAGACTGTACCTCAGTTGCAGGCTCCTGGCCCTGGTTGGGGCATGTGGGAAGCAATCGATCAATATGTCTCACATCGATGTTTCTCTCTGTCTCTCCCTCTCCCTTCCACTCTCTCTAAAAATCAATGGAAACAATGTCCTCGAGTGAGGATTTTAGAATATATATATGTCAGTTGACAAGGCCAGAGAAAAACACACATTTTTTCAACCTCTGTGTACCCCAGGTACTCCATTCAATACTTTATGTTCATTTAATTTAATTATCACAGTAATCCTATGAGGTAAATAATATCATCCTAATCATCATATATAATCATATATAAAAAAAGCCTAATATGCTAAGTGTCCAATCGACCAGTTGGCCGTTCAATCAATCAAAAAGTAATATGCTAATGATATGCTGAGGTCACTCAACCACTCGCTATGACATGCATTGACCACCAGTGGGCAGATGCTCTGACCAGTAGGTTAGCTTACTGCTGGGGTCTGGCCAATCGGGACTGAGCAAGATTGGCCAAACATGTCCTGGGGCCATCCTATTTTCCCTCCCTGGCTGACCACCCTACCATGTCTCTCCCTGGCCCTGATTATGCACTAGTGGGGTCCCTCGGCCTGGCCTGTGCCCTCTCGCAATCCAGGACCCCTTGGAGGATGTCAGAGAGCTGGTTTCAGCCCAATCCCACTGGGGGAGCGCTGCTCAGCCAGAAGCCAGACTCATGGCTGGCAAGCGCAGCAATGATGGTGGGAGCCTCTGAGATAGCGTTAAGGATGTCTGACTGCAAAAGGGTGCAGGCTGGGCTGAGGGGACCCTCCCCCCAAGTGCATGAATTTCATGCACCAGTTCTCTAGTCCTATATAATATGCAAGTTATCCCCTTGGGAGTTGGACCAACCATGAGTTAGACTGCTGACTATGCCATATGTTGACCACCAGGGGGCGGTGTGGAACAAAGGAAAGCGCTGGCAGCCTGGGGAAGGAAGGCCCCAATCAGCTCTGATCACCAGCCAGGCCTGGGGACCCTACCCATGCATGAATTTCATGCACTGGACCTCTAGTTTATAGATAAGGGATCAAAGGTTCAGAGAATAAGTAATCTTTCCCTAGGTGTGATTTAGGAATAAACCTGATTTCAAAGCCCATACTTTTTCTATTAGATCATCTTGCCTCCTAATAAAATATTAGGTAGGATACTTGATAACAAGAGATGATATATGCTGTTTAGGGCAGGATAAGCACATTTTGTTACAATAGCCATTTGCTCTAAGTCTTAAAAATGAGTGGAATTAGCATGTGTGAGCTGGGAGAGTATAGCCAGCAAATACACTGGAGGGAGAGAGCAGTGGGCAGGGCAGGGCCACAAACTATACCCTTTGAACAGAACTTGTGAGGGCGTGGTGGTATACTGGGTTAAAAAGGTATATGGGTCAGGCGAAGTTTCAAGAGTTGTTGGAAAGGCATTTTGGAGCTACCCAAGATTTGGGTAAGAAGTTAAATAAAGACAGGTCACATCTGGCCATGTCTTGTGAATATTCATGTGCACAGGGTTGAGAGAAGAGTGAGCTGGACTGGTTGCAGAGCTATTGCAGGAATATATTAATGAGCCTAAGGTGCACATGATTTCTTCAGCTATAGTTCTAGAATTTAAGAAAGCTGTCAGAGCCTGAACAGGTAGGAGCTGTGCTCTTGTAAAGGAAGCCTGGAAGTGGGACATAAGGTGAACTAATAAGTATTTGGTACTCTGCTGTTTACAAAGCATGTGTACATTTGATACCTCATATGCTTTTTGCTGTGGCTGGAGGAGACCACAGAGAAAGAATAGTTAAGCTAACAATTACTATATGTTTGCTGTGTTCCAGGCACTATGCTCAGGGTTTTACAGACCTCAGTTGTCCCATTCCTATGAGGTGGGTATCATCATCTCCACTTCATCTACATAGGAAGGAGCTGAAGCAAAGTTAAATAACTTAACCAACTAGTAAATAGCAAGGCTGGGGCTGGAACCCAGGTTTGATAGCCTTTGTTCAGGTCCCCAGTCTTGGTTAAAGTGAGAAGGCAAAATCAGACTTCAAAAAAGAAAGAATAACAAGGAATGCAGAAATGGTTGATTTCTATGTTTATTCCTTTGTCATCAGTTTGCATGCCATGTACTAGTTTACCACCATTAACACTCACCTACCTCCCGCAGAGCTTGCAGTTGAGCTTTTACTGATATGCTAGGATTTTCCATACTCACAATATAACAGATGGGCTGTGGCACATTGCTTGCCTCTGAATATCCTATATTGCTGTAGCTTGAAAAAAGGGTGAATATCTAAAAGTTAGCAATGACTCATAGAGGCCAGAGGCATGCTACTATACTCACCTGCATCTGTTTTTGGTGATTAACATTGCCCTTGTCTACATTGATCCTACAGCTCCTTAGCATTATTTTGTATCTATATTTTATTGATTTTTTTTTTTTTAGAGAGGGGAAAAGAGAGGGATAGAGATAGATACACCAATGAGAGAGAAACATCAATCATCTGCCTCCTCTATGCCCCCCACCGGGGACTGAGCCCACAACCCAGGCATGTACCCTGACCTGGAATTAAACCATGATCTCCTGGTTCATAGATCAACACTCAACCACTGAGCCACATTGGCTGTGCCTTAGCATTATTTTTCAGTGATAATATTTTATTGGTAGGAAATCATTAATAGGAATGCCAAACTTAGTTCAGTGAATGCACACATAATGATTTTAAATGGAATTATGTGTCTGATTTTTACATATTTAAATATTTATTTTTAATTTTAGGGGAACATTGGCTCCAAACTTATCATTAAATCATAGTTTTATTATTCTTGTCATAGCTCCAGGGGAAAGCTTATTTGAAACTGACGACTCACCCAACTTACTTTAATGTATAATAAGTCCTATAAGCCAATCCTCATAGCATTGAAACTTCAGGGCTACATTGTTTTTCATAAGATGTACCTATATTTTTAGATTATTTTTTCCACCAACATTAGTGCATCTCAAAATCCTGGGTTCCAGGACTGAACAGAGACTCTGAGTGACAGATGATTACTCTGACACACATTTCTGTGAAATAGAGGACTAAGGGAAACCTGGCAAGAGGCACCAAACTGCCCTGTTCAACTGCCTTTTTAGGCTTTTATTGTAACAATAGCTTGAACTAAAATTAACGTCTAGATATATTTAGTAGGGTAAGTATCCTTGAGAAAGTACATGCTTCTACAAGGTCTGGTTTAAAGATTAAACATTGTCATAAACAGCAAAACACCCAGGGATTTGGACTTGTTTAGAAAAGTCAAGGCAGGGGCTGCCACCTTCTGCAAGTTCCCCCTAGAACTCCCCAACCTTTCAGAGAAGCCTCCTTACAGACTTTCTAACCAAGTCCCATGCTTCCCCACACCTGGGTATTTAATGGCCAAATAGATCAGGTAAATTGGCTGCTGTGGGTTACTTTGAAGTTTCTGGTTCCCTCCTCCCTGCCCCCACAAAGAACACTGGAGAATGTCTGGAGACATAAAACCAACTATTTGAGCTATTGACTTTGAAACCTGACATCTAAGAAAGTTGTAATATTCTCTGTGACTGTGGATAAACCACCTAATGTCTCCCTAGTCTCTGTGTCAGCATCTGACGTAGTAAGCCAGACACCAGTTGTTGATATCTGTGTTCTCAGCACCTTGGAGAATTAATGAGCTGGTGGTGGTTAAACAGGGCTTGGAGTGAAGACCTCTCCTAGGAAGACTTACTGTTGTAGTGCTTCTTTTTTAGCATCCTTTTCCCACATAGCATGCTTTTTTCAGGACCTCATTTTATTATACTCATTTTACATATACCTACAGTGATATTATTTAATATCACTACATTGGTGCCTATTTACTTACCTTTTTGAAAACCTGACTATATACAGATCAGTAGTTTCACTGAGTTATATTAATAAGCACTCAGGACTGTATATTCAACAGAGAGCTAAATTGGCTAAGTATAACTCACCATGCATTTATATGAAATATGGTGTCATCCTACAACTCTAAAGTATAATTATTAATATGAAATTTCAGTTAAAAGTACAGTTTTGTATCTCAAACAAGTATCGTGTCAAAAATGAAATTTTGTTAGAGGAGCTATTCTAGATAATTAAGAAAGGAAATCTGAGTTCTGAAAAAAAATATCTAAAACCCACATTTAGTTTTATACTTGGAAGTACATTATAAATGAGATGGTACATGTATACTTAATGGGTTTAATCAGCAGCTATTTCATTATATATCTCCCATGTAATGGAAATTATTTCAAATAAGAGGCTGTTATTTTCAGTAATTACTGCTGACATGGTTTTAGGAGAGTTGATTTCTTGGCTGCGTTAAAGTTTATGTGTGTATTTCCTCACTAGGTAAAGGCTTTACCTGTTCAGTAATTTGAAAGTTTTTCCATTAAAAAAATCTTTTCCATAGCTAGTTTCATCTTTTATTTCGAGAGAGGGGGAAAAGGAGAGAGAGAAACATTGATGTATGAGAGAAACATCAATCAATTGCCTCCCATATGTTGAACCCACAACCTAGGTATGTGCCCTGACTGGAATCCAACTGGCAACATTCCTGAACACAAGACGATGCTCCAACTAATTGAGCCACCCAGCAAGGGTAGCTTTCTCATTTTTTAATCTGTATTTTGTGCTTGAGAACATTTAAAAGTCTCAGTGACTTGTTCAAAGCCACACTCCTAGTGTACACAAAGATCAGGACTAAAATCAAAGTTCTAACTCTCAGCCCATTTTAGCACCTGAAATCATTCCCTGTTAAATGATCAGTATATGACAGTCTTGGACCTTTAAAGGCTTTTGCTTCTTCTTTGTGTTTTCATGTTTTCAATAAATGCCGGCTCAGTATAGTACAAGACATGAAAAAATGAACGATATGGTCCCTATTCTGAGGAGTTCATGAGCTATTAAAACAGACATTAAACAGATTAGCACACAGATAAATATATCACAAGAAGCAGAATTAAGTGCTGTTGAGGAGGACTGCCTGAGAAGATGCCAGTGAGCAAGTGACATTTAATCTGGGACGTGGTGATGAGCAGAGGTGTATTAAGGGGACAAGGGGGAAGGGCAGATATTGTGGGGGGAGGCAGGCTGTGCAGAAACCTTGAGTGCTGAAGAGTTTAGCACATTCCTGGACCTATTCAAAGGCAGAGATTGTTTTCTGTATTTAGTCCAAGTATCATTAAAAAAACCCTCATTCTCCTCTTCCACCATTGTCCACATGCAAAGAAAGTCTCTACAATCTCAGCTGCCAACTAATTTACAAAAAAAAGACAGACAGTCATCACTTATCAGTACAGTTCTTTAAAGAGCTCTGGAGCTTCCTGGGCCTCCAGGAGAATTTGGTTTAATAAGGCTCCACACCACTGCTATTTCTTTTGGAAAATAAAAGAGCAAGGGAGATGAGAGAGGGGGGCATAACTTATCCCCCAGTTCCTTGTTGCCTAAATTTACTTGTTAGCCCAGAGAAGTTACACACTGGGGAATGTTGAACAAGCCTTACTTTGCATTTAAGTTTCTTATGAATGTGAATTTTTTATCTCTGTTTCCTCTCTCCCTTCAAACAAAGATTAAAAGCAATCTATTTATAAAACTGTCAAATGAGCATATATAAAATTTGGTTAAGCAAATCCAAGGACTTTTTTGCTTAACCTGGGCAGTATATTTTGTAGATGCTAATAATCCACAATTTAAACCATAATTTATTTATTTTTTATTTTTTACTGTTGGCTGTTGCCAAACTAACCACTGGATTAAACAACCCTGGAATTGTTATATTCAGTAGTCCTAACAACTTCTCATGTTGAGGTTTGCAGGGAGAGAGAGACCATTTCTGCGTTCATTTCTTCACTGTAGTGACCAGCCGAGATGGTCCTTTTTAAGAGTGTGGAAACCTTTTCCAAAAGGCTCAAGCCATCCTCCCTTCCAGTCACATTGACTAGAGTTGTGTTAGATGATTATGCCCAAACTTCTTATAGGCAGGTAGATTTAAACCTTCACAATAGGCTTAGATTAGCAATTTTCAATCTTTTCCCTCATGGCACACACAAACTAATTATTAAAATTCTGCAGCATACCAAAAAATATATATTTTCTGATCTAACAAAAAAATAGATATAATTTTAATTCATTCGCACCAAACAGCTATTGTTGTATTGGCTGTTGTCATTTTTTAATTTGACAATCTAAAGGAAAAGAGGTCACTGTCCCTGACAAATAGTTAGGTATTGCATGTTTTAAAAATTATTGCACCACACCAGTAGAAAATCATAGCTTAGATTCATGAAGATTGGCACCATGGGGCTGGATAGTGACCAACTTTCCTGGAGGCTTACAGGAGGCTAACCACTTGAGGCTTCATTGTGAAGGAAGGAGACAAAGAAGGGGCATCCGGAAAGGGGCAACAGAATAAACTGGTGAATATAATAGAATTAGGGGCATAGAAAGGGAGTGGACTGACAATTCTCAGGGGGAAAGGGGTGAAGGGGTACAGGAAGAGACTGGACAAAAATCATACACCTATGGATGAGGACAATGAGGGGCAGGTAAGGGTAGAGGGAGGGTTGGGACCCAGGTGAAGGGGAACTATGCGGGAGTGGTGGGGGGAAGAGGAACAATTGTAATCTGAACAATAAAGATTTATTAAATTTTTAAAAATGACGCTAAATATACCTACATCGCTGACTGGTGTTGCTCAGTGGTTGAGCATCAGTCAATGAAGTAAGAGGTCGCTGGTTTGATTCCCAATCAAGGCATATGCCTGGGTTGCTGGCTTGATTCCCAGTAGTGAGTGTGTAGGAGGCAGTGATCCATGTTTCTCTCTCATTGATGTTTTTATCCCTCTACTCTTCCCTTCCTCTATTTAAAATCAATAAAAACCTATTAAAAAATAAAACTAGACTTAAAAAATAAGATGCCACCTCAGAGATAAGATGAAATGTAAGATAATACACAGGCCTTGTTCTTCAATCCCAGTAATATGTAATCTCCATAAGGACAGGGTGTAAATAAGGGCCCCTCAGTACTCTGCACAATTCATTTACCTCACAGTTTACTAGGGCTGACAGGGAAACTGCTCCTAAACTGCGTCTAAACTACGGGCTAGTAGTATGTATATGGTGAATGAGACACCTGTACTGGAGCAGCCCACAGTCTAAGGAGGCAGGCAGGTACACATACACCCTGTGTAGTGAGAGCAGATTTGAATATGTTAAGCAGTGAAGTGATAGTATCAAAAGATATAGAAGGATTGCAGTAATGAAAAGAATTTATTGTAGAGTGTTAGTAATGGAGTTATATGTCCAGGTAGAATATCTAATCCAAGAGATAATTTGTGGGCTGAGGGAAGAGAATGGGAAAGAATAGATGAACTCTGGAGAGAATTTAAAGATTGAGTATGCTGTTTGGGGAATCAAAAGATAAGTCTGAATCAGAAATACAGATTTAACAGTCATTCCTGTCACAGCATTAGTGATGAAGCTGTGGTTATAACTGAGAGCACATTTAGTGAGTGATATTAAAGACATGTTGGTATTTTCTCCCTGGTGTTTTATGCCATTCACATCAGTGTGCATGAGGAATGAAGAAATGAAATGTTGATTCTTTTTTCCTCGTGGCAGCCATCTCTTCTGTGATTTTTCTTTTTCTCATAATGATTAGGGTCATGTTGCTTTTCCTTTAAATCAGTGGTTCTCAACCTTCCTAATGCCGCGACCCTTTAAGACAGCTCCTCATGTGGTAGTGACCCCCAACCATAAAATTATTTCCATTGCTACTTCATAACTGTAATTTTGCTACTGTTATGAACTGTAATGTAAATATCTGATATGCAGGATGTATTTTCATTGTTATAAATTGAACATAATTAAAGCATAGTGATTAATCACAAAAACAATATGTAATTATATATTGTGAAATATTTATTTCTAATTGCAAATAAATGAAATTTTGTCTTGAATCATGGTGTAGCATGGGCAACAGTCTTCATATAACAACAGTAAACTACATTGCTACATTTTGCTACACCAAGGAGCAGTGTGTTGGTTCCTAAGACCATGGGAAATAGGTGTTTTCCAATAGTCTTAGGCGACCCCTGTGAAAGGGTCGTTCGACCCCCAAAGGGGTCGCGACCCACAGGTTAAGAACCACTGCTTTAGATGAAACGTTCTTTTTCTTTGTGGACAGAGGGCTGTAGCTGTTGCAGAGAAAGACCACGCCCATGACCCTTACCATCTCAATGATGAGAAGCCTTGACATTGCTATCAGACTCTGGGGGGGGGTTAGTTCTGGCTCCTTTTTGGTCCTGGCAACATTGTGTATCAGTCATGTAAAATTAAGCATGTTTCTTAATCTTCATAAACCTCATTTTCTTCTGCGGCAAAATGAAAATAATACTATCTTCACTTATTATAACTGCATTTCCTTTCCTTTGTTCAAATAGACAACAGGGGAAGCAAATAGGAGAAGGAACAGGAGAAGCTTACATCTCAAGTAATATGACATGTTAGTGACTAAAGCCAGAATACCAACATATTGTGTACTCGAAATTACCATAGGGAATGCCTATCTCACAGTACTTTCTGTAGAAACTGTGTTTCTGAAGAAACCTCGTGATTGAACACATTCTCGATGAGAGCTATTTCCTCATCTAAAGGCCGCCACATTGACCCGGATCACACCTTGGGTTTATACTAGCAGTGTGGCTCCTACCTTCTTACTATGTCAATGCCTCACAGAGTATCAGACTCCAGAGGCCTCAGAAGTCATCAGTATAGCCTTGGCTGAGGAACCTCGTGGGAAGAAGCTTCAGAGGCTTAGCCAGAAATGGCCTGGCAGCCTTGGAAGCAAGCATTGCATACTGGCTGCTTCCAAATTGTTCTAGTTCTGTGTTTAGGATGCTGAAGAGATTTCCCTGCTGGGGTCTCTGGAAAGGAATGGGGGTGGGGTTTAGGGTGAGAGTAGGGAATATGATTAAAAGCCCTGTTTGAGAATTTCCTTTTTAATTTACTTGGCATATTTCTGACAAACAAGTCATTCACTTTCCATGTCCAAGCCAAGGCTAGGCCACTCTCACTGAAGCTGTCAGCACAGTGGTGCCAAGCAAAACAGAATGAGATGGAGGAAATGCAGGGAGTGGCCGTAGGAGCTCAGGGGAGCTCTGGACAGCTTCGCTGTGAAGAATCTAGCTTACAGGCATGTGCTTTTACTCACATATACATGGTAAGCCATTTCGATGATGTGGTCACATCAGCTCTCTCTCACCCTCTCTAAGCATTTCTTTTCCTGGGGTATGAAGCAGCTATTTGAGGCAGAAAGCAATTTGATGGCAGGGGCTCCTTTGAGCTTTGGGAATTGGGGCTCAGAAGCTCAGCTGGTAGTGGAAAACACACTGCAAATGTTT
Organism: Lasiurus cinereus; assembly: GCA_011751065.1. Taxonomy (NCBI): domain Eukaryota; kingdom Metazoa; phylum Chordata; class Mammalia; order Chiroptera; family Vespertilionidae; genus Lasiurus; species Lasiurus cinereus. The sequence continues at coordinate 21,491,728 of JAAGEH010000392.1, forward strand.
TATTCAGTAATGCATCTATAACATTGAACAGAATCCAAATACATAAATCACTTATACAATAGCTGTTAAAAGCTGCCTTCCAGCATTTCAGAACTCTGGCTGCCAGAATTGCTCACAAAGTCCTCTATTGCCATCTGCTGGTGGAATGTTTTATTATGTTGTTAAATCCTACTCTACCATATTTTTATTTCCCTTCTGCCTCTCCATAGTCTTTTGTGACTCACGTTTTTCTAGAGTAAAACTTGCCACCACCAAAAGTGCCCTCTGTTTTTGAGGATTTCCAAGGAGAACTATAATATCCTTTAAAATTCTGTTTTGACAGGATAGGCAGAGGTGACGAAGCCAGTTCCTTCATCTTGGCTTTTAACCAGATCTGTGCGCATATCTAGGCCCTCTGAGACTAGGTCTCAGGCCAGCCTGCATGTCAAGGACAAGGACACAATACTCAGTTGGCCTTTGGAATGAGTCCTGTTATCACAGCTATCTACCTCGCAATGTTGTATATCACAGTCATCCATATATTACATCAAAGAAGTAGGAATTATTAGTATTATCAGTAAAATCAGCCCATCAATCACCATGAGCTCATCTGATTTACAGTAGAGAAACTTTAACCTGGAGGTTGTCATGAGTCACCGGAGCCATGTGGTAAATTTGGTCACCTATAGCAGACATAGTTGAATAATTGTTGTGTAACTTTTGACATCAGTTCAAAATGACATTATATCCTGAATGACAGCAATGCCAACAGGCACCAGGCTTTACTCCAAACTAAAGATATTCCATATCGCCATGTGTCTTGGAGCACTAGCAGATGTCACCTTCACAGGTGAGTTGTGGGTATCACCCATGAGCCATTCTGAACTTGAAGGGCTATTATTGTGTTCTCACCATCTCTGAAACAATATGTGTGTCATCTCGGCTTCTTGAAGTTTCATGAAAGGCTGGATGGAGAATATCCAAAGTGTAGTCACCTGGCTTTTTAGAGACAAAGGAGTGCTGATGGAACATGGACCACTGCTATGCAGCCATAATACAGATGTTCTGTGAAACATCTGCAGCAGGCAGGCAGGCTGAGGGTCATTGCTAGAAATCACAGTGCTCTTTTTTTTCTTTTTTCTTTTCTTTCTTTTTTTAAATTTAATCTTTATTATTCAGATTATTACATTTGTCTCTCTTTTTTTCCCCTCCATAGCTCCCCTCCACCCCGCTCCCACCCCTCCCTCTACCCTTACCTTCCCCCCAGTTGATGAGTCCATAGGTGTATGATTTTTGTCCAGTCACTCTGTCTCCCCCCCACTTTTCCCCCTGAGAATTATCAGTCCACTCCCTTTCTGTGCTCCTGATTCTAGTATATTCACCAGTTTATTCTGTTGATCAAATATTTAATTCACTTAATTTTTAGATCCACTTGTTGATAGATATGTATTGGTTGTTCATAATTTTTTATCTTTTACCTTTTTCTTCTTCCTCTTCTAAAAGAGTACCTTTCAGCATTTCATATAACACTGGTTTGGAGTTGATGAACTCCTTTAGCTTTTTCTTATCTGTGAAGCTCTTTATCTGCTCTTCAATTCTGAATGATAGCTTTGCTGGATAGAGAATTCTTGGTTGTAGGTTCTTGCTATTCATCACGTTGAATATTTTTTGCCACTCCCGTCTGGCCTGCATCATTTCTGTTGAGAAATCAGCTGACAGTCGTATGGGTGCTCCCTTGTAGGTAATTAATTGTTTTTTTCTTGCTGCTTTTAATATTCTCTCTTTGTCTTTTGCTCTTGGTATTTTAATGATGATGTGTCTTGATGTAGTCCTCTTCGGATTCCTTTTATATGGGGTTCTGTGTGCTTCCTGGACTTGTAAGTCTATTTCTTTTACCAGATGTGGGAAGTTTTCAGTCATTATTTCTTGAAATAGGTTTTCAGTATCTTGCTCTCTCTCTTCTGGCACCCCCACAATTTTGATGTTGGTACGCTTAAAGCTGTCCCAGAGGCTCCTTACATTATCTTCACATTTTTGGATTCTTTTCTCTTCTTGCTTTTCCAGTTGAGTGTTTTCTGATTCTTTATATTTCTTGATTCTTCCCTTCCTCTAGTCTGGTGTTAGGTCTCGGTATAATATTTTTGTTTCAGACAGTGTATGTTTAATTTCTATTTGGTCTTTGTCATCCCTAGTTGGATTTTTTGCATCTCTAATTGGTCCTTTTGCATCTCCTCTTGGGACTTGATAAATTTATCCATCTTTTCTAGCATATTCTTGAAAAACCTTATAAGTGTGGTTTTGAACTCTCTATCCAGTCTTTTTTTCCCCTCCATTTCTTTTGTTTGTGATCCCTTCCCTTGTCTCGGCATTTTCACTATGCTGGGAGAACTTCTGTGTTGAATTCAGCCTTATGATACCAGACTTGCAAAACCGAAGAAGCCTCTGTTGAGCTTGGGATGGGTGGAGTCTCAGGGCTTAAGGGACTGCCTTGCCTTCTAGTCGGGCCCGCCCTCCATGGCCCCTGAGTCTCACGTTACTGGGTAATCGCTGGAGCGGTCCCTGTGCGCCCTCTCTCTCTCTCTCTCTCTCTCTCTCTCTCTCTCTCTCTCTCTCTCTCTCTCTCTCTCT
>JAAGEH010000392.1:21494344-21607886 GCA_011751065.1 Lasiurus cinereus
TCTCTCTCTCTCTCTCTCTCTCTCTCTCTCTCTCTCTCTCTCTCTCTGTGCCTCTAGACTGCTGCCTCTCCAGCTCCCCTGTGCTACGGGACCACACGAGTCTGGGTCCCCAGGGTTTCACCTGAAACTGGGGTTTAGTGAAGTTAGAAGTGGCACAGTTGGGAGGGTCTGTCTCCCGCCCACTCATGAAAGCCAGCAGCACAATCAGCAGTGTGTCCTCTGCGGCACAGTGCCATGCGCGCCGCCCAACTTCCGATCTTTTGCGACTCCCCTAAATTTCCATGCACTTCTCCCCCATCACAGTCCAAACTCACCCCGTATGAGTTTCGGCTGGATCAGGGGTTTAGTGTCCCAGGATAAGGAGTTCAATGCCTTTGAGAGTCTCCGTCTCCCTCCCACCAGAAAAGGCCAGCCCGGTTCTCCGGCACCCGTTCTCTCCACGTGTGTGTCCATACCTCAGCTTTTTGCAGCTTCTCTGGGTCTCCGTGAGCCCCTCTCTTTCCCTCTAGTTGTAGAATTTCCACTGCGCCAGCTTTTCTGTGGTTCTGGATGATGTCCGTTCAGTCTTTTAGTTGTAGGTTTGAAATTGTTGTGCAAGGCAGCAGTGTAGGTGTTTACCTATGCCACCATCTTGGCTTCTCTGTCCACAGTGCTCTTCTTAAAAGCATTCCAAAAATGAAATTCAGAGGAGAGTTGCTAAAGTATATTGGGCTCCCTAAATCTGGGCAAGGTTGTAAGCCCCAAAAAGATATTGTCACGTTATCTCTAAATACAAAGGTTAAGCATGGGGGGAGGAGGATCATGTTTCACATTAGAGGAAAAATTAAAAAGCAAAGACATTTCTCTTTAATCACAACATACCAAAAGGAATGTGGAATGGTAGAAGAGTAGAAATGAAAAGCAAGAAATTTAGCAAGGACTATACACCCAAGAATTTCACATATTATTTATTTACTAGGGGCCTGGCGTACTATATTTGTGCACTGCTAGTGGTCCCTCAGCCCAGTCTGTGCCCTCTTGCAGTCTGGGACCCCTTAGGAGATGTTCGCCTGCCAGGGATTTGCCCTAAGCCATCAGTCAGACATTCCTCTTGCAGTGTGAGGCTCTTGCAGTCCAGGACCCCTCGCTCCTTACCACCAGCCTGCAGCAAAGGCAGGAGAGGCTCCTGCCACACCACTACCTGAGCCTGGCTTCTGGCTGAGTGTGCGCCCCCTGTGGGAGTGCACTGACCAACAGGGGGCAGTTCCTGCATTGAGGTTCTGCCCCTTGGTTGTCAGATCACATCATAGCGACCAGTCATTCCACTGTTCAATTTACATATTAGGGTTTTATTATATAGGATTGCTCCACAATTACCTCCAAAATAGCAACTTAAAACCACAATTTTCATTGCTACCACTCCCAGCTTCTGGGGGTCAGGAAATCAGGCTACGTGTGTCTCATGGAGAGTGCTCCCAGGGACACAGTCTCAGCCTGAAGAATCAAAGCTCGGCCAGGAATCACCTCACTCACCTACTTGTCTGGCAGCTGATGCTGCCTGTCAGCTGGGGCCTGTCTGGACCTCCTCAGCACATAGTGGCTGGATTATAAGGATAAGAGTCCCAAAAGAGAGCCAGGCAGAAGTCATATTGCCTTTCTGGCTTAGCCAGAGAAGCCATGCCATGTCACTTCACTGTCCAGCTGTATTGGCCACAATAGTTTCAGAACCTGCCCAGGTTTGAGAAGGGGGAACTTAAATTCCTTCTCTCAGTGGAGAAGTGTCAAGTCATGCTGTAAGTCGAACATGTGTGGTGGCAATGCTGTCTTTGGGAAATACCACCTGCCATGCCTATCTCATTATGTGTAACCCATCCCCACACAGGTACTCCAACAGCGCACACAATGTTGTAGGCCCTCAGGGACCATTAGAGGAGTTTCTGATAGATGAAAGGGTAGGGCTACTTCTTCTTTTATTTCTTTTTTCTTTTATTTTTTTTTCATGGATGTTTCTGACTTTCTTTTTTTTTTAATCTTTTTTTATTAATTTTTTTAAACATATCTCCCCATTGCCACCCCTCCCTCCCCGACATACCCCAACCCCCCAGTGTCAATGTTCATTGGTTATGCTTATATGCATGCATACAAGTCCTTTGATTGATCTCTTATCTACCTCACCTAGCTTTAATCTTCCTGCTGTAATTTCACAGTCTGATGTTTTACTGTCTCTGTATCTATCCTTTTGTTCATCAGTTTATAATGTTCTTTATTACCCACAAATGAGTGAGATCATATTATGCTTCTCTTTCATTGACTGGCTTATTTCACTAAGCATAAGGTTCTCCAGTTCCAACAAGGTTGCTGCAAATGGTAAGAATTCCTTCTTTTTAATGGCAGCATAGAATTCCATTGTGTAGATGTACCACAGTTTTCTGATCCATTCATCTGCTGACGAGCACCTAGGCTGTTTCCAAATTGTGGCTATTGTAAATTGTGCTGCTATGAACATAGGGGTACATAAATCCTTTCTGATTGATGTTTGTGATTTCTTAGGATAAATTCCTAAGAGTGGGATTACAGGGTCAAATGGGAGATCCATTTTTAGTTTTTTAAGAAAACTCCATACTGTTCTCCACAGTGGCTGCACCAGTCTGCATTCCCACCAACAGTGCACAAGGCTTCCTTTTTCTCCGCATCATCGCCAATACTTGTCGTTTGTTGATTTGTTGATGATTGCCATTCTGACTGGTGTAAGATGGTATCGCATTGTCGTTTTGATTTGCATCTCTAGGATGATTAGTGACTTTGAACATGTTTTCATGTGTCTCTTGGCCTTCCTTCTGTCGTCTTTCGAAAAGGTTCTATTTAGGTCCGTTGCCCATTTTTTTATTGGATCGTTTATCTTCCTTTTATTAAGTTGTATAAGTTGGCTGTAGATTTTGGAGATTAAACCTTTATCAGTGATAGCATGCATTGATCTTTCTTGTTGTTTTGTTGATGGTTTCTTTTGCTGTGCAAAAGCTTTTTATTTTGATGTAGTCCCATTTGTTTATTTTTTCTTTAGCTTCAATTGCCTTTGGAGCAGTATCAGTGAAGAAGTTCTTTCAGCATATATCTGAGATTGTGCTGCCTGTGGACTCCTCTAGTATTTTTATGGTTTCCCTTCTAATGTTTAAGTCCTGTATCCATTTTGAGTTTATTTTTGTATTTGGTGTAAGTTGGTGGTCCAGTTTCAATTTTTTGCATGTATCTGTCCAATTTTCCCAACACCATTTATTGAAGAGGCTATCTTCGCTCCATTGAATGTTCATGCCTTCTTTGTCAAATATTAGTTGAGCATAGTGGTTTGGGTGGATATCTGGGTTCTCTATTCTATTCCATTGGTCTATATGTCTGTTCTTGTGCCAGTACCAGGCTGTTTTGAGAACAGTTGCTTTGTAGTATAACTTGAAATCTGGTATTGAGATCCCACCTACTTTATTCTTCTTTCTCAGAATTGCTGTAGGTCTTTTTTTCTTCCAGATGAATCTATGAAAAATTCTTTATAGGTCTGTGAAATATGTCGTTGGTATTTTAATGGGGAGTGCATTGAATCTATAGATTGCTTTAGGTAGTATGGACATTTTAATGATGTTGATTCTCCCAATCCATGAGCATGGTATGCTCTTCCATCTGTTAACATCTTCCCCTCTCTCTTTTTTCAGTGTCCTGTAGTTTTCTACATATAGGTCTTTTACCTCTTTAGTTAGGTTTATTCCTAGGTATCTTAATTATTTTGGTGCGATGGTAAATGGGATTGCTTTTTTAGTCTCTCTTTCTGTAATTTCACTGTTAGTGTATAGAAATGCCACAGACTTCTTAGCATTAATTTTGTATCCTACATTGCCAAATTCATTAATTAAGTCAGTTAGTTTTGGAATGGAGTCTTTTGGGTTTTTTATGTACAATATCATGTCATCTGCAAATAAGGACAGCTTTACTTCTTCTTTTCCAATTTGGATGCCTTTTATTTCTTCTTCTTGTCTAATTGCAATGGCTAATACTTCCAGTACTATGTCGAACAGGAGAGGTGAGTGTGGGCATCCCTGTCTTGTTACTGTTCTTAGGGGAAATGGTTTTAGTTTTTGCCCATTGAGTATGATGTTAGTGTGGGTTTATCATATATGGCTTCTATGATGTTGAGGTATGCTCCTTCTATTCCCACTTTGCTGAGAGTTTTTATCAAGAAAGGGTGTTGGATTTTGTCAAATGCTTTTTCTGCATCAATTGATATGACTATGTGATTTTTATCTCTCAATTTGTTTATGTGATGTATCACATTTATTGATTTGCGGATGGATATTGTACCATCCCTGCATTCCTGGGACAAATCCTACTTGGTCATGGTGTATGATCTTTCTGATGTACTGCTGGATCCGATTTGCTAGATTTTTGTTGAGGATTTTGGCATCTATGTTCATGAGAGATATTGGCCTATAATTCTCTTTCATTGTGTTGTCTTTATCTGGTTTTGGTATTAGGGTGATGCTGGCTTCATAGAAGGTGTTTGGAAGTGTTCCTTCTTCTTGAATGTTTTTGAATAGTCTGAGGAGGATAGGTTTTAATTCTTCCTTGAATGTTTGGTAAAACTCTATGTAGCCATCTGGTCCCAGGCTTTTATTTGTTTTTTTTAATATATATATTTTATTGATTTTTCACAGAGAACAAGGGAAAGGGATAGAAAGCCAGAAACTTCGATGAGAAAGAGACATCAATCAGCCGCCTCTTGCACGCCCCCCCCCCCACTGGGGATGTGCCCACAACCAATGCACATGCCCTTGACCGGAATCGAACCTGGGACCTTCCAGTGCCCAAGCCGACACTCTATCCACTGAGCCAAACCGGTCTCGGCAAGGATAGGGCTACTTCTTATTTTATCTTCAACTTGCAGTTGGGCCTGATCTTAGTCTTTGGGTCGGTTTCCTCTCCAGGGAAACAGAAAGACTAAGCTCTAAATCAGTGATTATTCAAGTGTGTTTTTAATATCCTGATACACATGTTTCAGTGGTAGTGGGTTTGCTGCAGTAGTAATTCTGAATGAGGAGGTGATGGTAAAAGTTTTGAAAAGCCCCCCTACAAAAATTTTAATTTTCCTCTACACTTAGAGAATTCTGAGTTAAACAATCTCTAAAATTTCTTCCAGCTCTGATCTCTAAGCATTGAGACCTTGGACCCATTCCTTGGGCTCTTCGGTTCTAGTTTCCTACTCTGAAATGAAAGGCCTATTAAATTGTCTGTTAAACTTTTTTCAGCTTCCAAATGTTTGGTTTTACTCTTCATTTGGACATGATGAGGTTCCTTTGTGCACACTAGTTCTGCTTAGCTATATGGATACGAGAGACTACACAGAAGTCCTGCCCAGTTATGGTTATGGAGATGTTTTCCTGTCTGTGGTATAATAAAGTCACAGTGGCTTTGTGGTAGGAGCCTTGGAAATCATCAACATTTCATTTTACAGAGAGAAATCAAGTGATTTGCCCAAGGTCAGAGGGTATATTGGTCAGGGTTCTCCAGAGGAACAGCCAATTGGATATAAAAAGATTTATTATGTGGAACTGGCTCACTAGATTATGGAGGCTGAGCAGTCCCACATCCTATAAGCTACAGACCCTAGAAAGCCAGTGGTGCAATTCAGTCTGAATCCTGAGAAGCAGGGCAGCTGATGATACAGATCCCATCCATGGACAGAAGAAGCAGCAGTTAGGGGAAAAGCAGCGAATTTTTCCTTTCTCCTCCTATTGTTCTATTTAGGCCCTCAGCATTGTGGAGTGCCAGCTAATACCCAGAAATATTATCACAGACACACTCAGATGCTGTTTTTAATCAGGGAATCTCTTGGCCCACTCAAATTGACACATAAAAGTAACCACCACAAAAGGCAGGTTAGTAGCAATTCAGGCATCACCTCAGGCAGTGTATTTTACTCTTTGTGTGAGAGCATTCTTTTAATAGAAAAAGTGTGAAGGAGAACCTTAGATCTCAACACCACCCCATCTGTGCCATCTCCATTCAGGGAAGGGTCTGTACCCTAGACAGTGCCAATTTTCTTTTTAATTCCACAAATGGGACAAATGTTCAGTTATCCTTAAATGTGTAGATTTTTCAGACATGAAAACTCTAGATTAAAAAACAAAAGACCAAACCATTTATAACCAAAGGTAATCATGATTACACGTGGAGATTTTTGGTATGATATCCACAGGGAGCAACAATGCTTGAATAATAATATAGATCTAGATGTTTTAAATACAAGTCAATAGGCTTTTTAATCTACTAGGTTAATTAGAAGGTGGCAGGTGGCCTAAGGAAAACTGAGCTGCTGCATCACGGCATGGGAAAAAAGAAAAGGCTTCAAATTTTGGGTTAAATTTCCATTACTCTTTTTTATCTTTAATTATGGTAAGATACACATAACAAAGTTTACCATCTGAGCCATTTTTAAGTACATGTGTTACCTTTTTTGTAGGATCTTACTGAGTGAATAAAAACATAAGAAATGGCAAGCAAGGAAATGTTAGGCCTAACATGTGCAAATCAAGGTAACTTTTATAAGCCCAATTCCATGTTCCATAAAGACTCTCAGACACAAATTAAAAAGACCTATAAAATACCATGAAATACTTTTGCTTTGGAAAATACTCAGAGCACATCATGGGTTGTCCAAACCAGTGGTCTGAAAACTCATTAGTCAACAGAGCGGCAAACCATGGCTCATGAGCTGAAATTTGCCCACCACTAGTCTAAATCTACATGTTGTTCTTCTTCAGTGCTAAAAGCCCTGTGTGATTTAGATATATTCATACATTAAATTCCCCTCCCTCTAAATATTTTTTAAGTTTTCTGAACTTTTAGCTAAGCTTTGTGGGGTTTTTTTATGTATCTTGCATAATATTAAACACAATTATGTCAAAAGTGTCAATTACCATTTAAGTACTACTTGTTTACTTGTTTTAAAGCTAAGCACTTGCCGAAACCAGTTTGGTGGACTGAAAGGTCCCAGGTTCGATTCTGGTCAAGGGCATGTACCTTGGTTGTGGGCACATCCCCATTGGGGGTTGTGCAGGAGGCGGCTGATCGATGTCTCTCTCTCATTGATGTTTCTGACTCTCTATCTCTCTCCTTTCCTCTGTGTAAAAAATCAATAAAATATATTTAAAAAAAAAAAAAGCTAAACAATTACTTTTACTCTTAACTCCAATTTATATTTTTGTAAGTACAGCTGACACGTCATGAATTGTACTTGCTATTCTTTTGCCTAACTTTGAAATGTATTATTGATCAGAGTTCTAGTTATGATACGTTAGCTGTGTTTATAGAGCCATGGTTATGAGACGGAGTGAACTCTGACCTGGTTTCTCCTTGGGTGTTGAGCTAGACAGTGGTCAGCAAACTCATTAGTCAACAGAGACAAATATCAACAGTACAACGATTGAAATTTCTTTTGAGAGTCAAATTTTTAACTTAAACTTCTTCTAACACCACTTCTTCAAAACAGACTGGCACAGGTCATGGTATTTTGTGGAAGAGCCACACTCAAGGGGCCAAAGAGCTACATGTGGCTTGTGAGCCGCAGTTTGCCGACCACTGGGCTAGCAGCATAGAAGAGTTACCATTCTGCAACTCACCAGCCCCTGTCACTCAGAACTGGCAACTTGCCCTCTCCTCTGTGTTCCCATCCCTACAGCAGAAATTTTTACCACCCATTTCCTAAGAATATCCATAAGGATGACACACAGTCACATGGTCAGGGTGGGGCAAAAGTAGGTTTACAGTTGTGATTATACAAAGCATAGTTTATTCTTGTATTATCATTTATTAACTATTGTAGTATTCACCATATAAACAACTGTAAACTTCCTTTTGCCCCACCCTGTATACAGTGCCCATAGTAAGTGTCTGAAAGACACTCAATGAACATTAATGTTTGTCTTTGGGGATTAAACTGTCAGACTTTACCTGTAACAATCAACTTTGAAGTCCTTCTCTGGTTATCAGAATTTCTTTTAGACTTTAAAGTAGAGGGTATTCCCAAAAAATGCATATATATTTTAATAGCTGAAAACTCATTAATTTTTAAAATGAGCTGCATGTTAATAAACACTGACTTCATCATTCAGAGTACATATACTAGCTGATACCTCAATTATGAAAATGAACTACTTAACAATAGAGTAATATGCAAATTGGTCAGGACGCCATCACATAACAATCAATCAGCCAGCTGTATGCCCAGCAAGAACAGGTGGGCAGGGACTTATGCTGCCCAGGAATGTGAGGCTTGCATCCCCACCCCCAGCAACTAGCAATATTAAAATATTTCCTCTAATTCCCTTTTAATATGCACGAATTTTGTGCACCAGGCCACTAGTCCTATGTAATAAAAGCCTAATATGCTAAGTGTCTGGTCGTCTGGTCATCTGTTCAACCAATCAAAGCATAATATGCTAATGATATGCTAAGGCCACTCATCTGCTCACTATGATGTATACTGGCCACCAGGGGACAAACAGTCGACCAGTCACTATGACATGCACTGACCACCAGGGGGCAGACACTCCAACTGGTAGGTTAGCTTGCTGCTGGAGTCTGACAAATCAAGACTGAGCAAGACAGGCCAGACACACCTTGGAGCCCTCCTGCAGTCCCTCCCCAGCTGGCCAACCTCCTGCATCCCTCCCTGGCCCCAGTCATGCACCAGTAGCATCCCTTGGCCTGACCTGTGCCCTCTCACAATTCAGGACCCCTCAGGGGATGTCAGAGAGCCGGATTTGGCCTGATCCTGCAGGCCAGGCCGAGGGACCTCACTGGTGCACAAATTAGTGCACCTGGCCTCTAATATATTAATAAACACTGACTTTATAATGATTCAAAGTATGTATACATTTTGGGGGGACACCCTGTATTAACAAACATCTGTAGTACTTCAATTAAAAAGCTCAAAGAGCCCGGCCCATGTGGCTCAGTGGATTGAGCACCACCCCATGCACCAAGAGGTTGCCAGTTCGATTCTCGGTCAGGGCACATGCCCAGGTTGCAGGCTCAAACACCAGTAGGGAGCATTCAGGAGGCAGCTAATTGATATTTCTCTCTCTCATTAATGTTTCTCTCTCTCTCTCTCTCTCTCTCTCTCTCTCTCTCTCTCTCTCTTTCCTCCCCCCAACTCTTTCTCTCTCTTATCCTCCCTCCCCATCTTCCCCTCTTTCTGAAACCAATAAAAACACACCTAAAAATAAAATCCCAAAGAAATTTTCCTTTCTATTAACAGCTAACTTTCTGTTACTTTTCACTCCTTTACCCCCAGGCTTGAGTCTAGGGTCATGTGTGTCACCTGATTTACTTCTATTGCATCTTGGAGTTTCCTTGGGTTTTGAGTGGGGTTCTTTGTGCAATCAATATACAGATGTCAATATAGAAGCTTTTTGTGATGTGGTCTGCAAATCATTCAAAAAGACACTCATTATTCTTATAGCTACTAATTCAAACTTCTCTAATTGAGGAAAACTAATATGTTTTCTGCATATAAAATTTTGGCAGGATTTTTTTTCTTTCAACATCTTAAAATTTATTTCCATAATACCATCTCAGGATTCCTAAAGTCTTCTTTGGAATCCTTTTTTAATTCCTGGAAGATAACATAATTGTTTTTCTCTTTGTAACTTGTGGAGCCATTACCATACCCAATAAGTTTTGACCAAAGGCAAAATTAAGTCTGTAAACTACAAGTATGTAACACAGTTGGGAGAGGTCAGATATTGGACAGAAGATGTAACTTTTTCTGCAGTCAATTTGAACACAAGAGCTTCTTGTGTAATTTGATGCCAGAAGAAGTAAAGAAGTTGGGATTTGCAGGAGGAATGCTCCACATCTTCTCTCTAAAATATATTCTGATGACATAATTTGGTTGGTTGCCCCTAGGCAATTTATAAGGACAAAGCCTATCAACCTTTATTTCAGTTTGTGACTAGATTGGAGTTATCTAAAAAAAGAGCAGGAATTCTATCTCATTTGAGAATAAGTCAAACAAATAAGTGAGTAGTTTTAATTTAATACAGAATATTAAAATGACCATCATCCAGGAATAATGATTCTAAATACAGTTGAACATACAGAGGAAAATCACCAGCGGGAGGATAGCAAAGCCCATATGTAAAAGGGCCCTGGAGTTCATGGGAAAAGGAACTCAAAAAAGATACTCAGTATGAACACAATGAGCTTATAAGCACAATGAGATTATGAACGCAATGAGATTATGAACTATACACTGGAACAGCTTTTTCAGATGCTCACTGAGTGGTGCCAACCCCAGGAGTTTGGTTTCTGCTGCTCTGGTATTCTCCTGACAAACCCTGGAAGCAACAGTGCTATGTTGGGCTTAAAAAGAAGCAATATGATCCAACAGTTCCACCCAAGATAAATGAAAATACATGTCTACACCAAAAGAGATATAAGAATATTCACAGCAGCACAAACTGCAATAGCCAGAAAGTGAACAGCTGCATTCTAATCAACTGAACCGACCATCCAACTGGTAGCTCTGATGTGCAATGACCACCAGGGGGCACATGCTCCAACTGGTAGCTGTGACGCGCACTGACCACAGGGAGGGCAGATGCTCAATGTAGGAGCTGCCATGCTGCGGTGACTTGACAGCAGCGGTTCTCAGGTGACGCACCCCAGAACCAAAGAGGGGGGAGCGCAAATCCAGAGTGCATCACTGAGAACCATCCTCTCACAATCCAGGACTTCACCTGCCAGAGAGACCCCACTCATTTCACAGACACGCTTGGAACCACAACAGCACCCCAGATGTGGCTGGCCAGGGAGAGACCGCTGGAGGTTGGTTCCAGGTGTGTCTGGCCCATTTCGCTCAGTACCGCCCCACCAGCCACCTTCTAATTAATTTCCTTTCAATGTCATGAATCCATACACCAGGGCACTAGTTTAGCTGTAAAAAAAGGTATGAAGTGCTGATACATGCTAGAATGTGGATGATCCTTGAAAACATTATGCTAAGTGAATGGAGCCAGACAAAAGGACATATATTGCATTTTATTTTTATAAAATGATTCAAATAGTCAAATCCATAGAAATAGTAAGGAGATCAAAGTTTGTAGGGGCTGGGAAGGATGTGAGGTTGGCTGGTAGGAGAAAAGTAGGAGATATAGAATTTCTTTTGGGGTTAATGAAAATGAAATGTTTGGAGATAATAAAAATTCTTTATGAGGATAAATGGATAACTGTGATATATGAAAAAGTATTGACTCATACACTTTTAATGGATAGGTTTTATGGTATATGAATTATCCTATATAATAAAGAGGTAATATTCAAATTGATCCTTATACCCTCAAGTCACAAGATGGCCACCCAATATCATAACAAGATGGCTGCCCCCACATTGTCATAAGATGGGCAACAGAGGAGGGCAGTTGGGGGCGACCAGGTCCATGGGGGGGGGGCAATTGGGGGTGACCAGGCCTGCAGGGGAGGACAGCTGGGGGTGATCAGGCTGGCAGGGGAGCAGTTAGGTGTCAATCATGCTGGCAGGGGAGTAGTCAGGGGCAATTAGGCATCCAGGCAGACGAGTCAGATGAGTGGTTAGGAGATAGCACTCCTGCATTGTGAGAGGGATCCCAGATTGGAGAGGGTGCAAGCTGGTCTGAGGGACACCCTCCAGTGCACAAATTTCATCCCATATAATAAAACCTCTAGTCATATATAATAAAACCCTAATATGTAAATTGACCAAAGACCAGTCGTTATGATGCACACTGATCACCAGGGGGCAGCCACTCAATGCAGGAGCTGCCCCCTAGTGGTCAGAGCGCTCCCACAGGGCCGGGCTGAGGGACCCCTCCAGAGTGCACAGATTTTGTGCACTGTGCCTCTAGAGTCTCCATAAAGCTGCTAGGGAAGAGTCACCAGGAAGAGACAGCGTTCTTTTTATGCATAGCTCTCTACATGAAGAAATGTAGAAAGTCTAATCAGTCTTCCTACAGGTTTCATTACCTCAGAGCAGGTTAGCATGTCATTACAAGAAGTTTTAGTTAGAACTTATAGGACTCACCTTAATGTAGGTGTCACTTTTCTAGCCAACACTCAGGACTATTTAAATGGAAGGAAGTAATCTGATTAACAGAAGTCATTCATGGAATACTATGTACCAATGTTCTAAAACATTGCCAACACTGATTTATATAGGAGTAGCATTTCATGCTATAGGCAAAGAAATTGAGGCTGCAAAATTAGGTAATATATCCAAGGTTATAGAGCTAGTGCTTGGCAGAATAAGTATGTATACAAGGTTTGTCCTAGAACTAGCCCAGGATCTTACCTTATGTTATCTTTCCTTCCCACATCTTGGTAATTGTTGCACAACTATGTGAATGTACTTATTACTCTGAACTGTACACTTAAAATTTGCTAAAATGGCAAATTTTTGTTTATTCTTTATCACAATAAAAGGATTATTGGATTCATTTCATATTCTAGAGCTGGAAAACTTTTTTGAACAGTTTCAGCAGGTAAACCTGAAAGAAAATCCTAGTCTTTGAAGGATACAAGGCCTGAAGCATCTGGAGGGAACCCCACCTAAGCAGCTAATTCCAGTGCCATAAAAACCACTTGGGGTGAAGCTGGCTGTTCACAGTCCTGAGGAATGCTATTAGCTAGGGAAGAGGTTTCTCAAATAGAGACATTCTGTTACACTCTTCTCTCTGTGTTAGTTTGCAGTGCCTAGAACCTGTTTGTTTTTTAACTCTTTCCCCCTAGCTTTATTGAGTTTGGTTGACAAAAAAAGAAAAGTATATATTTAAGTAAAACATGTTATCTTCTTGATACTCATATACATTGTGAAATGATTACCATAATCAAGCTATTTAAAATACCCATCACCTTCACTACCTGTTTTGCATATGTGGTATATTATTAATATTAATACAGTATAGGACAAAAGTAGGTGTACAGTTGTTCATATGAAAAATAATATAGTAACTAATAATCTGTATTTATAAAAGTCTAAGCAACTGTCACAACCAAAACAACCAAACAGACGACTGAACAGGCTGCATGGGGCATCTAGGCTAGCAGGGGGTTTAGTGAGGGATGATCAAACAACTGCTCATCAGGCTGTGTGGGCAACCATGCCAGCAGGGGGGTAAGTTGAGGGTTACCAGGCCAGCAGGTGGGGGCAGTGAGGGGCAACCAGGATGGCAGAGGGGTACAGTGAGGAGCAACCAGGCTGGTGGAGGGGCGGTTTGAGGTGACCAGGCCAGCCGGGGGGAGAGGGGGAGTTGGGAGAGGGGCAGTAAGATATTACTAGGCAGGCCAGGGAGGCAGTTAGGGGTGACCAGGCTGGCGGAGGGAGGGGGGAATTGGGGGTGACCAGGCTAGCAGGGGGTTGGGGGTATTTAGCAGCCATAAGCAGGCAGGCAGATGAGCAGTTAGGAGCCAGTGGTCCCAGATTGTGAGAGGGATGTCTGACTGCCAATTTAGGCCTGATCCTGCAATCGACATCCCCTGATTGGAGACAGTGCAGGCTGGGTCCTAGATTGGAGAGGGTGCAGGCTGAGCTGAGAGTACCCCACCCCCGTGCATGACTTTCATGCACTGGAACTCTAGTACAGGAATCAACTGTTTTGAGAACTCACAAATGTAAACCTACTTTGCCTACCGTATACACTAGGTCTTCAGAACTCATTCACCTTATAAGTCAGTTTGTACCATATGATCAACATCCTTCCCCACCTCCACCATTCTCTCCCTTACTATGAGCTAAACTTTTTTTTTTTTTTACTCTACAAGTAAGTGAGATCATGCAGCATTTGTTTTTTGTGTGTCTGGCTTATTTCACTTAGCATAATGTCCTCCAGGTTCATCCATATTTTCACAATTAGCAGGATTTCCTTCTTTTTAATGTCTGACCAATATTTCATTTTGTGTACATAGCATTTTCTTTACCATTCATCTGTTGACAAATACTTAGGTTCTTCTTTTATCTTGACTATTATGAATAACTAGAAGTCCAATGCATGAAGATTTGTGCAAGAATGGGCCTTCCTTCCCCTTGCTGCCCGTACTGCCTTCGGTCTGGCCTGGAGCTGCCTTTCCGCCTTTCTAAGCTTCCCAAAGGCCCAGAGTGGCTGGGTGCCTGTGTATGCAAATTAACCTGCCAACTTTGTTGGGTTAATTTGCATACTCATTACTGGCTGGTGGGCGTTGCGAAGGTAAGGTCAATTTGCATCTTTCTCTTTTATTAGTGTAGAAGACTGCCAGGTTAATAGGGAAGTTTATCTCAAACAGAGGGGTTTATAATATAGTAGAGGCCTGGTGCATGAAATTCGTGCACTTGGGGAGTGGTGAACCCTCAGCCCAGATTGTGAGAGGGTGCAGGCCAGGCAGAGTGACCCCACGAGTGCACGATCAGGGTCAGGAAAGGACGCAGGAGGTTGGCCACCTGGGGAGTAACAATGGGAGGGCTCCAGGGAAGTCCAGCCTGTCTTACTTGGTCCCAATTGGTTGGCCACAACTAACCTACCAGTCAGGTCTTCTGGCCCCTGGTGGTCAATGCACGTCATAGCATATCATTAGCTTTGATTGGTTGAAAGGCCAACCAGACAGCATATTAAGCTTTTATTATATAGGATGCTACAGTAAACCTGGGAGTACAGATATCTCTTCAAAATACTGATTTTGTGAGATTCCTGGGTCATATGGCAGTTCTATTTTTAATTTTTTGAGGAACCTCCCTTTTGTTTTCCATAATGGCTATACCAATTTGTTTTTAACATTTTATTGTGGAAAAATATGAAGATATACAAAAGTAGACATAATTACCATAATGAGTTTCATGTATTCATCACCCACCTTATATAATTATGTACTCACAACTAATAGCATTTTATCTAAATGCCTTCCTGTGTTGTTGAGAAAATTTATCTTTTATATGAAATTATTTCAGAATATATTTGCAAAAGTAAGTTCTTTTTAAAAACATAACTATAACATTGTCACACTTAACAAAATAATATTTTTCAACATCAAATATACAGTGTTTAAATTTCAAATTATAACACAAATATACATTTTTTTAACTTTGTGTATCTGTGTGTTTGAATTAGAATCCAAATAAATCCTGGATGATATACCTCTTAAATTTTCTTTGATTTATAGGTTCCTCATAAATTTTTTTCCTCACTGTTTTTCCTTGTAATTCATTTGCTGAAGAAATAAGTTCTCATGTCTCTATTTTGCTGATTTCATCTTTATTTCATCACTTGTATAAAAATTTATAGTTGGATCTCAACCAACCAGGTTCTTAGCCTTGGCTGGATGTTAGACAAACCTGAGGAGCTTTAAAAAATCCTGACATGCCCTGGTCAGTGTGGCTCAGTTGGAATATCATCTCATGTTCAGAAAAGTTACTGGTTTCATTTCCACTCAGGGCATATACCAGATTGCAGGTTCAAACCCTGATCAGGATATGTATGGGAGGCAACCAATCAATGTTTCTCTCTCTCTAAATTAAATTTTTAAAAACATATTAAAAAAGAAAAATCCTGGGAGAACCAAGATGGCAGCATAAGGTATACACCTATTTGTGCTGCCTCTTACAACCACACGAAAACTACAACTAAAAGACAAAATGACTATCCCCCAGAACCACAGGAAAGCTGGCAGAGTGGAAGTTCTACAACTAGAAGGAAAGAAAAAAGTGCATTGAGACCTGGTAGGACATGCAGAGGCTCAGAAAGGCAGAGGTACAGAGCTGACATCCTGTTTTTTTCAATTGGGAGGAAGTTACAAGTTCCCTACTGCTCTAAACTCCAGTTTCCATCGAGATTATGGGGACCCAGACTCATACAGGGAGAAATTGGACTGTCTGACATAGGGTTGGAAAGAGGGTGTCTCTCTCGCAGAGGTACACACAGGAATCATTTTTTACTGAGCGGGGGCACTGGACGCAGAGATGGTTGACTGGCAGTCAGTGCTGTTTGCTACGCCCTAGTGAATTTCTGAGACCCTGCCCCGCCCAATTTACAAACCCATGGAGTTATGTGCAGCAGCTTTTGCATATGAATGGCCTGCCCTCTAGCAGCTTAACCTAACAAATTGCAACTGGGTCAGACAACTCCAAAACTTCTAAACTTCAAGCAAAGAGGAGAAATCTGCAGATCTCCTGGTAGCTCCTGCTGGGTGGCCTCAGATACTAGCTGACTTGCACCTCCTTGGAGATCCAGGAACCAGTGTACCTAGAGGTCAGTGTGAGACAAAATAAGATTTCAACTCCTCACATACATAAGTGACACACTATTGAGGCAGACTTGGTGAGCACCTAAGCCCCATTAAAGCAAGTCCTGCCCCAGAGGGGTGTCTCCAGCACAGCAGTTCTTCCATTAATAGACACAGCTAATCCTCACAGTCAATTGGCTTGGAAATCAATTCCTCCCAGTGTACCAATAACAATCAAGGCTTAACTACAACAAGACTATGTACCCACCCCACAAAAGAGTGCACTAAGAGTGTTTACCTCAGGTGATTGGGAAGGCAGAGCTACTGGGCCATAAAGGACAACTAACACACAGGGAAGCAGCCAAAATGCGGAGACAAAGAAACATGTTATGAATGAAAGAAATGGCAGAAAGCAAACTGCTGGACATAGAATTCAAAACCATATTTATTAGATTACTTAAGAATCTTCTACAAACCACTGAGAAACTTAATGAGACCTCTGAGAAACTTAGTGAGATCTTCAAGGATCTTAATAAGAATATCAAAAAAATAGAAAAAGAAATTAAGCATGCACTGTCTGAAATAAAGATTAATATACAGAAATCCAACAGCAGACTACAAGACCCCAAGAATCAAACCAAATATTTGAAATATGAGGAAGCAAGAAATACCCAACCAAAAAAAACAAAAAGAAAAAAGAGTCCAAAAATGTGAAGATAGTGTAAGGATCCTTTGGAACAACTTTAAGTGTACCAATATCAGAATTATGGGGGTGCCAGAAGAAGAGAAAGAACAAGATACTGAAAACCTATTTGAAGAAATAATGACCGAAAACTTCCCCCACCTGGTGAAAGAAATGGACTTACAAGTCCAGGAAGCGCAGAGAACTTCAAACAAAAGGAATCCAAAGAGAACCATACCAAGACACATCATAATTAAAATACCAAGAGCAAAAGACAAAGAGAGAATCTTGAAAGCAGCAACAGAAAAACAGTTAGTTACCTACAGGGGAGTACCCATATGACTGTCAGCGGATTTCTCAACAGAAACTATGCAGGCCAGAAGAGAGTGGCAGGAAATATTCAACGTGATGAATAGCAAGAACCTGCAACCAAGAGTGCTCTACCCAGCAAAGCTATCATTCAGAATCGAAGGTCAGATAAAGAGCTTCACAGATAAGAAAAAGCTAAAGGAGTTCACCACCACCAAACCAGGATTATATGAAATGCTGAAGGGTTTTCTTTAAGAAGAGGAAGAAGAAATAAAAAGTAAAGATAAAAATGATGAACAAGGTGATACCAAATACACACCTATCAACAAGTGAATCTAAAAATCAAGTGAATAAAAAAATCTGATGAACAGAATAAACTGGTGAATATAATAGAATCAGGGCATAGAAAGGGAATGGACTGACAATTCTCTGGGAGAAGGGGGTGCGAGGGGTGCAGGAAGAGATTGGACAAAAATCTTACACTTATGGATGAGGACAGTGACGGGGGTAAGGGCATGAGGTGGGGGATGGGGAATCAGGTGGATGGGATCTATGGGGGGGAAAAAAAGAGGAACATCTGTAATAAACTGAACAATAAATATTTATTAAAAAATGAAATCCTGGTGTGTGGAAACAGTTTGGCAGTTCCTAAATAAGTTAAATGTAAAATGACCTATGACCCAACAATTCTACTCCAAAAGAACTGAAACAGATGTTCTAACAAAAACTTGCACACAAAAATACATAGCAGCAATATTCACAAAAACCCACAGGAGGAAACAACCCAGATGCCCTTTGGCTGAAGAGTGGATAAACAAAATACGGATTATCCATGCAATAGAATTGGGCCTTAAAATTAATGAAGTACTGATACATGCCACAACCTGGATGAGCCTAAAGCATTATGCTAAGTGAAAGAAGTTTGACACGAGGCCATATATTGTATGGTTCTATTTATATGTAATACCTCAAAAAGGAAAATCCCTAGAGACAGCAGATTAGTGGTTACCAGGGGCTAGAGGGATAAGCCCTGAGTGACTACCTGATGGGCATAATGTTTCCTTCTAGGTTGATGAAAAATTTTTAGAATTTGGTAGTTGTACAACACTCTGAATGTTATTGTTGTCACTGGATTAAACACTTTTAAATGGTTTAAATGGTAAATTTTGTTATATATTTTACCACATTTTTTTTAATAATTCTGACATAACCCACAACCTATACCAAATAAATCATAATCTCTTAGGAATGGTTTAAGCATCAGAATACTCTAAGCTCTCCAAGAGAAGCTGGTGTACAGTCAGTGCTGGGTTTCAAGCCTTCTTCATAGGTGGTGGTTGTGGTGTGATATATTTAATATATTTTTATTGATTTCAGAGATGAAGGTAGAAAGATAGAGATATGGAAACATCAATGATGAGATAGAATCATTGGTCGGCTGCCTCCTGCATGTCCCCATTGGGGATCAAGCCCACAACCTGGGTGTGTGCCCTGATGGGGAATTGAACTATGACTCCTGGTTCATAGATCAATGCTCAACCACTGAGCCACGCCAGCCGGGCATGGTATGATATATTTAAACTTGTGCCTGTCTATTCACTTGTTCTAATAAATAGCTATGTCTTTAGCTTCTATCAAACAACAGATGCTGTCAGAAATCGGCTGCCTAAGCCCCACTGCCACGGGGTTTTTGTCCGCTGGAGCCACCAGCGCGAACGCGGAGCCCGAGCCATCTTGCAGTGGGAGGTGGATGTCTGCGGCGGTCTGAAGCCTGCGGCTGGGGCACCCATCAAGCAGCCAGGAACCCGGGAACCCAGAACTCCTCTCTCCAATCGGCGCAGACACACGGCGGAATCAGAGATCCACAGAGCACACGGACAGTGCCTTGTGTGCTGTACCTGGTCGTGTTGTAGTTTGTGCCTTTCAATCAACATAGGAGAGAGAACTACATAACCAGACACCCAGAGAAGAAAGGCCATGGGCAGAAAAAGAAACAGTCCACAAAAGACAGAAAGGCAGGTTTCACCAGAAAAGGAAGTAAACGAAATAGAACCACAAATAAGCCTACCAGACAAAGAGTTCAGAGAAATTTTCATAATGTGGTTGAACAGAATGGAAGACAAATTTGACAATATGAGTAAGAGCCAAGAGGAAATGAAGAAGAACCTAGAGGAGGTGAAGAAGCATCCAGAAGAAATGCAGAAGAACCTAGAGGAGGTGCAGAATAAACAAGAAGAAATGAATAATGACATCACTGCTATAAAGAACTCAATAGAAAGCATCAAAAGTATACTAGAAGAAGCAGAGGACCGCATCAGTGAGCTAGAAGACACAGTGGGAAAAAATACCCAAGTACAGCAGCTTCTAGAAAAAAAAGTTAAAAAGCAAGAGGAGAGTCTAAGGGAACTTTGGGATAACATGAAACAAAATAACATCCGCATAATTGGGGTTCCAGAAAGAGTGGAAACTGAACAAGGATTAGAGAACGTGTTTGAAGAAATAATGACAGAAAATTTCCCGAATATAGAAAAGAAAAAACCCACACAAATCCAAGAAGCTCACAGAGTCCCAAGCAAAATGAACCCCAACAAACCGACACCGAGGCACATTATAATTAAATTGGCAAACACCGATGACAAAGTAAGAATCTTAAAAGCAGCCAGAGAGAAACAGAAAGTTACCTACAAAGGAACCCCCATAAGACTAGCTACTGACTTCTCAACAGAAACTCGTCAGGCCAGAAGGGAATGGAATGAAATATACAAAGTCATGCAAAGGAAGGGTCTGAATCCAAGAATACTGTACCCTGCAAGACTCTCAATCAAAATTGAAGGTGAAATCAAAAGCTTCACAGACAAAAAAGGACTAAGGGAATATATTACCACCAAACCAGCAATGCAAGAAATGTTAAAAGGTCTGCTGTAATAAAAAGAAAGAGGAAGCGAAGAAGGAACTCGGGGGTAAGGACTAAAAATGGCAACAGATAAGTACTTATCAATAATAACTTTAAATGTAAACGGATTAAATGCTCCAATCAAAAGACATAGGGTAACCGATTGGATAAGAAAACATGATCCATATATCTGCTGTCTGCAAGAAACCCACCTTAGGAAAAGAGATGCACACAGATTGAGGGTGAAGGGATGGAACATGGTATTTCAGGCAAATGGAAATGAAAAAAAAGCTGGGGTTGCAATACTTATATCTGACAAATTAGATCTCAAAGTGAAGGACATAACAAGAGATAAAGAAGGCCACTTCATAATACTAAAGGGAACAATCCAACAGGAAGAAATAACTCTGGTAAACATATATGTTCCCAATATAGGAGCACCTAAATACATAAAAAAAACTCTTGGAGGATATTAAGGGAGAGATTGACAGCAATACAATCATAGTAGGAGACTTTAATACCCTACTGTCACCATTGGACAAATCCTCTAAACAAAAAATCAGCAAAGAAACATCAATCCTAAATGACTCACTAGACCAGATGAAATTAATTGACATCTTCAGAACATTTCACCCCAAAGCCACAGAATATACATTCTTCTCCAGTGCACATGGGTCATTTTCAAAGATAGATCATATGTTGGGTCATAAGAAAAGTCTCTGCAAATTCAAGAAGATAGAAATCATATCAAGCATTTTCTCAGACCACAGTGGCATAAAACTGGAAATCAACTATAATAAAAACAATAGAAAGAAATCAAACATATGGAGACTAAACAGCATACTATTAAACAACGACTGGGTAACCAGAGAGATCAAGAAAGAAATAAAAAACATCATGGCAACAAATGACAATGACAACACAACAATACAAAATTTATGGGACACAGTGAAAGCAGTCTTGAGAAGGAAGTTCATAGCCCTACAAGCCTACTGCAAAAAACAGGAAACAATGGTAATAAATTACCTAAACATACAACTCAAAGAGCTAGAACGTGAGCAACAAGAAAAGCCCAGTGTACTCAGAAGGAAGGAAATAGTGAAGATCAGAGCGGAGATAAACAACTTGGAGACCAAAGAAACAATTCAAAAGATCAACAAAACAAAGAGCTGGTTCTTTGAAAGGATAAACAAGATTGATGGACCCCTAGCCAGGCTCACCAAGAAGCAAAGAGAGAAGACCCAAATAAACAAAATCAGAAATGAAAGAGGAGAAATAACAACAGACCCTGTGGAAATACAAAGGATTGTTAAAAAATACTATGAACAACTCTATTGCAACAAATTGGACAACCTGCAAGAAATGGACATTTTCCTAGAAAAATATACCCTCCCAAAACTCAATGAGGAGGAAGCCAACATCTCAATAGTCCAATAACTATGGAAGAAATTGAAGCAGTAATCAAAAAGCTTCCAGCAAATAAAAGCCCAGGTCCAGATGGCTACACAGGAGAGTTTTACCAAACATTCAAGGAAGAATTAAAACCTATCCTCCTCAGACTATTCAAAAACATTCAAGAAGAAGGAATACTACCTAACACCTTCTATGAAGCCAGCATCACCCTAATACCAAAACCAGATAAAAACAACACAATGAAAGAGAATTATAGGCCAATATCTCTCATGAACATAGATGCCAAAATCCTCAACAAAATTCTAGCAAACCGGATCCAGCAGTACATCAGAACGATCATACACGATGATCAGGCAGGATTCATCCCAGGAATGCAGGGATGGTTCAATATCCGCAAATCAATAAATGTGATACATCACATAAACAAATTGAGAGATAAAAATCACATAGTCATATCAATTGATGCAGAAAAAGCATTTGACAAAATCCAACATCCTTTCTTGATAAAAACTTTCAGCAAAGTGGGAATAGAAGGATCATACCTTAACATCATAAAAGCCATATATGATAAACCCACAGCTAACATCATACTCAATGGGCAAAAACTAAAACCATTTCCCCTAAGAACAGGAACAAGACAGGGATGCCCACTCTCACCTCTCCTGTTCGACATAGTACTGGAAGTATTAGCCATTGCAATTAGACAAGAAGAAGAAATAAAAGGCATCCAAATTGGAAAAGAAGAAGTAAAGCTGTCCTTATTTGCAGATGACATGATATTGTACATAAAAAACCCAAAGGACTCCATCCCAAAACTAATTGACTTAATTAATGAATTTGGCAATGTAGCAGGATACAAAATTAATGCTAAGAAATCTGTGGCATTTCTATACACTAACAGTGAAATTATAGAAAGAGAAACTAAAAAAGGAATCCCATTTACCATCGCACCAAAAAAATTAAGATACCTAGGAATAAACCTAACTAAAGAGGTAAAAGACCTTTATGCAGAAAACTACAGGACACTGAAAAAAGAGATAGAGGAAGATGTTAACAGATGGAAGAGCATACCATGCTCATGGATTGGGAGAATCAACATCATTAAAATGTCCATACTACCCAAAGCAATCTACAGATTCAACGCACTACCCATTAAAATAGCAACGACATATTTCACAGACCTACAAAGAATTCTTCATAGATTCATCTGGAACAAAAAAAGACCACGGATAGCTACAGCAATTCTGAGAAAAAAGAATAAAGTAGGTGGGATCTCAATACCAGACTTCAAGCTATACTACAAAGCAATTGTTCTCAAAACAGCCTGGTACTGGCACAAGAACAGACATATAGACCAATGGAATAGAATAGAGAACCCAGATATCCACCCAAACCACTATGCTCAATTAATATTTAACAAAGGAGGCATGAACATTCAATGGAGCCAAGATAGCCTCTTCAATAAATGGTGTTGGGAAAATTGGACAGATACATGCAAAAAATTGAAACTGGACCACCAACTTACACCAAATACAAAAATAAACTCAAAATGGATACAGGACTTAAACATTAGAAGGGAAACCATAAAAATACTAGAGGAATCCACAGGCAGCACAATCTCAGATATATGCCAAAAGAACTTCTTCACTGATACTGCTCCAAAGGCAATTGAAGCTAAAGAAAAAATAAACAAATGGGACTACATCAAAATAAAAAGCTTTTGCACAGCAAAAGAAACCATCAACAAAACAACAAGAAAGATCAATGCATGCGAGAACATATTTGCAAATGCTATCACTGATAAAGGTTTAATCTCCAAAATCTACAGCCAACTTATACAACTTAATAAAAGGAAGATGAAGGATCCAATAAAAAAATGGGCAACGGACCTAAATAGAACCTTTTCAAAAGATGACAGAAGGAAGGCCAAGAGACATGAAAACATGTTCAAAGTCACTAATCATCTGAGAGATGCAAATCAAAACGACAATGCAATACCATCTTACACTGGTCAGAATTGCAATCAACAAATCAACAAACGACAAGTGTTGACGAGGATGCGGAGAAAAAGGAAGCCTTGTGCACTGTTGGTGGGAATGTAGACTGGTACAGCCACTGTGGAGAACAGTATGGAGTTTCCTCAAAAAACTAAAAATGGATCTCCCATTTGACCCTGTAATACCACTCTTAGGAATTTATCCTAAGATATTACAAACACCAATGAGAAAGGATTTATGCACCCCTATGTTCATAGCAGCACAATTTACAATAGCCACAATTTGGAAACAGCCTAGGTGCCCGTCAGCAGATGAGTGGATCAGAAAACTGTGGTACATCTACACAATGGAATTCTATGCTGCCATTAAAAAGAAGGAATTCTTACCATTTGCAGCAACCTGGTTGGAACTGGAGAGCCTTATGCTTAGTGAAATAAGCCAGTCAATGAAGGAGAAGCATCACATGATCGCACTCATTGAGGGATAATAAAGAACATTATAAACTGATGAACAAAAGAATAGATACAGAGACAGTAAAGCTTCAAACAGACTGTGAAATTACAGCAGGAAGATTAAAGTTAGGTGAGGTAGATAAGAGATCAATCAAAGGACTTGTATGCATGCATATAAGCATAACCAATGAACATAGACACTGGGGGGTTGGGGTATGCCTGGGAGGGAGGGGGGGCAATGGGGAGATATGTATAAAAAATTAATAAAAATTAAAAAAAAGAAAACTGAGAAAAATAAAAAAGAAAAAAAAGAGGAAAAAAAAGAAATCGGCTGCCTAGAATTATGCAAAATAAAATTTCTAAAAGCTGAGAAGATAAAGTTCATCTTGCACTGACCTGTGTGTTTTGTGTTTTGTGGGTTTTTTTTTAATATGAGAGAAAAGGGCCTCTTTCTAACTGCCATCTAGATGTGTCCAAAGCGACAAAGAAGGCCATGAAATGGTAGCTTCATAGTCAGTGGCCCTCAGGCTCCCCAGCGCATGTGCGTGTCCATGCACCCTGCCAAAGAAGACTCGGGTTCTCTCCTGGCCACTTTTCCAGAAAACCTAGGGGCAAGTGGCCAAATATCTTATGAGTCCTCAGGGAAAGAAGTGAACTTTCTCTCGTGTTTCTAATCTGGTGATGACTTGTGCTGCCATCCGTCCTGTGGAATCTCAACAGTGCTTGTCCCCTACCTCAGGAAAGAAGTTGCCACTTCCTCAGCAAGATTCGCTTCCCATGAGCTCGGATCAAGGCCTTGTTGCCTCTCTTTCATGCCTTGCTTGATCTTTGATATACTTGTTTAACTCTAATAAAGTAATAAAGCTTGGGTGCGGATACATACATATTTTTTTAAGGGTTGTAAGTTTTGGAGCCGGAAGACTTAGAGTGGATTATGTGAGCTCCATAATTCATTTACCAGTTTTTAGGTTACTAAATTTCTCTGATTCTATTTATTCATCCATAAGATGGGTGTAAATATTAAGTATTACATAGAGTACTTGTGAAAGTTAAGTGAGAAACTAAATAAAGAATCTAGACCTGGCACATGTCCAGTAAATGTTACTTTCCAAAATAGATATTGCTAACAAGTAAAGCAAGTGATCCTCAAACTTAATCCCAGAGTGGCAGAAATAGGAAGCAAAAATGCCTTCTCTCTTCACTGAGACTGGCTCTGGCTTTGGCAGAGTTGCAAATAGGTTAAATGTAGATGGGATTTTTAGTTCTCCTTTGCTTCTGCCAACTTCCTTTTCTGGCAAAAATCTGAATAAACAAAAACACTGGGCAGGTGGTTTGTTGCACCCCATGGCGCTTTACAAAACTAAGTTCTTTATGTGATCCAAGAGGTGGATGACTTGTGATTTTCTTTGCTCAGTGTTACGCAGTAAATACCCTGAACTTTCATTTCTGAAAAGATGTACACCTAAACCAGAACTACAAATTAAACTTGAACATCACATCTCAGTCTTCCTCAGCCTTTGTAGCCCCGCCTAAGTGACTGCAGGATCTGCTGTTGGAATGGCATGGGTTTCCATTTAAGATGTTAATTAGAAGGAGCAGCAAACACTTTCTCAGAGGAAGTGTGCTGTAGTAAAAAGGTAAATTTTTACCTTTACTCTGACCCAAATTCCCTTCACCAACCACTTTCTAGGGTCATCTCCAACCCAGGAGCTGGCCTTGTTGCCTCTCTTTCATGCCTTGCTTGATCTTTGATATACTTGTTTAACTCTAATAAAGTAATAAAGCTTGGGTGTGGATACATACATATTTTTTTAAGGGTTGTAAGTTTTGGAGCCAGAAGACTTAGAGTGGATTATGTGAGCTCCATAATTCATTTACCAGTTTTTAGGTTACTAAATTTCTCTGATTCTATTTATTCATCCATAAGATGGGTGTAAATATTAAGTATTACATAGAGTACTTGTGAAAGTTAAGTGAGAAACTAAATAAAGAATCTAGGCCTGGCACATGTCCAGTAAATGTTACTTTCCAAAATAGATATTGCTAACAAGTAAAGCAAGTGATCCTCAAACTTAATCCCAGAGTGGCAGAAATAGGAAGCAAAAATGCCTTCTCTCTTCACTGGAGTCCTAAAAGCCACAGAGTTGGGTATAACCATGGAAACTTGCTTGAGATTGAACTAGGTAAAAGTTAGAATCTGTTGATGAATCTTGATCTGTAGATTAGAAGTCCATGACTGGATGAAGATAAAGGTATAAATCAGGAATAAAGTTTTGAGGCCAAGGCATAATAATGATTGCCTCTCAATTATGATTTATATCCTGCTTTTTTCCCCCACTCAACAATTATTTTTATGTAATTAAGTATTTTCTACAATGTAATTTTTAATTATTACATAGTAAGAATATGATCTAAATAAAAGCTATGGGCAATTCTATGGCAGCTAATTCCAAAAAAAAAAATTTTTTTAATTAAATTAGCTTGGCTAGTATTACCCAGTGATTGAGCATCAACCTATGAAACAGGAGGTCATGGTTCAATTCCTGGTCAGGACACATGCCCTAGTTGCGGGCTCAACCCCCAGTAGAGGATATACATGCAGAAGGCAGCAGATGAATGATTCTCTCTCATCATTAATGTTTCTATATCTCTCTCTCCCTCCCTTCGTCACTGAAATTAATAAGAAGATTTTTTTAAGTAAATTAACATGATAAATGGAAAACTTTTTAATATTTTCTTTGGCCAAGTCCTTGACTAATTTTTTTAATGCTTAATGTTTGTAAATATTTTATGGGCAAGTTATTTTATATTTCCTTTAAGATACATTTGCATGTATTTAGTTTATTGTATTGTGAAAACCCTCCATGTCTTTACCTTTCAAAATGTACTGGCTTTATTCAGTTTTGAAACAGAAATATCAAAGTTCCCCACTATAATTTTATTTTTAGCAATTTCTCCTTTCATTTCAAATAGTTCAGGCTTTATATACTGCTTATAAGTTTATGACTGCCGTATCTTTTTGGTAAATGTTACTCATTATTCAATTTAGTGCTGTTAGACTCAACTCTGCCTTGTCTATTGTTAATATAAACTGATATTTTTCCCCAAAATGTGCTTAGCATATCTTAATTTATCTCTTGATTTTCAGTCTTTATCACTTTTGTTAGAGTTTTGTTTTGTTATGTGCCTCAGTTAGTCTGTTCACATTTCATAGAATGGCTGATAGACTTGGTTTTATTGCTTCCATGTCGTTCTATTCTTTATTATAGTTTACTTTCTCTTCTCTCATTCTTTATTTTTGGGGAGTGTTTATCACATAGCTCTTCATTCCTTTTTGTCCTCTTTTATTAGTTTGAGAACTCTACTTTTCTATGCCTTTGATGATTGTCTTCTGTAGCCTGGTGCTTATCATTAGAAGCATACTTTGTTTTACTATTATTTGAAAAAAGGATGCCTGTTTTTCCCATCAAAACATTATATTTCCCTACATGTATAACTATATGGCTGACATTAGCTGGTCCAGCATCCCCAATAATAGCTTTTCTGGTAACTAATAATAGCCATGTGGGTCTGGCCTGTTGCTGTAGTTTTGGTCACCTGCAGTCCTGAGCTCAGTGCAGAAGCTTGACAGTTGGTGGCACATCTGGCACTTTGCCTGGGCTCTTGTTCTCACCATCCCGGAGAAGTGCCAGGTGTCATTCTGATGTAATGTTTGGGTCCTGAGTTCTGCCAGTTCCAAGAAGGGCTTGGTGACCGAGTGCAGTGTTGCTGACATCCAGTGCGATATGATGGTGTGTCTGGACACCCGCCTCTCAGAGCCTTAGTTATATAAAGCTTTACAACCAACCCTGGGGACTCACAGCCAGCTCTGCGCCCAGCCCTCGGGACAGGGAGGGAGATGTGTGAGTGCCATGGGAGGACAGCCGGTACCTGTC
The DNA here is from genome assembly GCA_011751065.1 of Lasiurus cinereus. Taxonomy (NCBI): domain Eukaryota; kingdom Metazoa; phylum Chordata; class Mammalia; order Chiroptera; family Vespertilionidae; genus Lasiurus; species Lasiurus cinereus. Next base: position 21,522,271 of record JAAGEH010000392.1, read on the forward strand.
TCCTGTTGTATAACTGTCTGTCTTCTCTGAGCAGTGGTCTGGACCAGCAGGTAGAGAACACTTACCAGGCCCAGCACCTCTAAAAGATCAGGTAGCAGAGGGTAGGAAGACATAATCCCTGGTCTTCATCAACAGTGAGCCATCTTAGAGGGACATTATGAGGTTTGAAGGCACTTCCCTCTCCCACTCTGGTCTTGTAGCTGCACCCAAAGTGCACCTGGTGGGTAAATAACTACCTTGGTTGTTTTGTTTTAATATTTACCCACTGCAAAAGAAAAAAATACTGATAATAATTGCAAAATAATAATGTTACAGAAAACTGGAGGAGAACCAAGCAATACTTTATAGAGATGGAGTTACATTTATTACGTACGGGTTCAGAGGAAAATGTCTCTCAAATTCTGGGCCCCAACATGGAGGAATTTTCCCTATTTATATGTTTTTACCTTCTTTGCCTCCCAAATATGGGGTGTTTTCGACCCCCTTTGCAAGTTCTTAAAGAGCCCCTATATGCTGGGGTCTTGAGACCTCAACCAAAGGCCTGGCCTGGTGCCAGCTTTGATAACCCCATTCGGGGAAGGTTTAATGGCCTCTCTGAAGTGTGAGTAGTCTTATTTTCGTTATTATTTAAGCAAGCAAGCATTGACAGAAACCAAATAGCAGGATTAAAATTTCAAACAGCAGATGGATGCTTCAATAATGATGAAGGTTCAACCTGAACCTCTTGGATTAAGTGCTTTTTCTCACTGAGGGTGCAATCAGGAGCAAGAGAATGATGACATCATGGCCCACACTTACCTGCCTGATAAGAACTTCTGGGGTCTAGACAGCTGGCCCTCGGGTCCTGGTCCAGTGCTTGTTCAGAACCACTGCCTACATGTATACGGCTTCACAAAGGAAGTCTGCTTGTGGAATGGGAACCTTTGCTGGCTGCCCATGACTTCAGGCTCCTTTGAAGCCACAGTTCTCTGGGACCCATTAAAATTGTTTGATTTCCTTTACTCCAGTGGCCTGGAATATGAAAGAAAGAGGCCATCACGTGGTGCGCCTTTTTTTTTTTTTTTTATTGAACATCTTTTCATGCAGAAAACAATGGAATGGCCTAGAAATATGACAACAGTGGATAATTGTTAGGGCAACCATATAATTTATCCTTCAAAGCAGGACCCTTAAGAATGAGAGAAGACTTTGTTAATAATGACACTGGGACAAGAATGGACAGCAATATGTGGTACATACACATGCATCTGCCTCCTCTGGTTTCTATTAGCAAGGATGAAACACATTGATTATTAACTTCAGGTGGGATTTGGGGAAGAGGTAGGAGTTGCTCATCACTCTGCCCTAATGTCACAGAGGAATGAAAGGTCAGCTCCTCACCAGCGCCCCCATGTTGGGAATATCCAGTGTCTCACACACAAGGCTTGCAGAGTTGAGCAAAGATAGGGTGCATGAGGGGAGAGGAAGCTGCCATCCCTGTGTTCTCTGTCTTCTTTCTCTCCCCGCACATTTAGTTGTTGATGGAATTTTCAGAGATCTAGTTTGCACACTAGACATTCTTCTATGGCATAAAATAATGTCAAAATTAAGAGTAGTAAATCATTCTATGTAAGCACTTTTTAAATCAACTTGGCTATTAGATTCAAAGAAGAAAAAAGGCATGCATGTCAAGAGTTACTTTTAGAGGAAGATCTTATTCGTAAGTTTAGGTTTTATAAAATCTCTTATTGCTAAACAGAGGTGGAGGGGAGTGTATATAATTTTATGTGTCTCTATTTCAGTTTGCTTCTTCAAAAATTATTAGGGACAGAAAGTATGGTAAAACTAGTCTACTTGGAAAATGTGTGTCCTAGTGGGTGACCTGACTGGCAAGGCTGTGATGGCGACTCCGTCCTGGGATCTCACCAGAAAGAAGTGTGATGTGGATTGCAGACGGCATGGAAAGCTGTCAACGTGGTTATAGGTCAGAAAAGAAGTCTGCTTACTTCCCATGTAACAGGCAGAACACGTGGCCTGACAGGTCACCAAAATGTGAAATTCTGCCATCAAAGATTCATTATATTGGTGGCTCACAGAATTAGAGGGTCTTCAAAGCCCCTACCAAGTATAGTTGTCTTAGGAAAGTTTAACACTTTAAAAACCAGCCTCTTCATGCCCAGCCAGTGTGGCTCAGTGGTTGAGTGTCCACCTAAGAACCAGGAGGTCATGGTTTGATTCCTAGTCAGGGAACATGCCCAGGTTGTGGGCTCGATCCCCAGTTTGGGGTGCGTAGGATGCAGCCGATCAATGATTCTCTCAACACTGATGTTTCTATCTGTCTCTCCCTGTCCCTTCCTCTCTGAAATCAATAAAAACACATTAAAAAAAAAAATCTACCTCTTCAGCCGGCTGAAAGGAGGCACTCCTAAAGGCAGGACAAATAAAGTGCATCTTTTGGAAGAGCCAGGGTAACTCTACAGCATTTCCACACTAAAGTGAGCATAAGTACATTATGGACCAGGACATGTCAGCTACACAGAGATCCACAGGAGATTTTACAGGTGCTCCAGTTCCTGAAGCCTTTTCAAACTGAGCCTCACGCCCCTGTGTGTTAACTACTTCTGTACCTGGAGGTCTGGTTACTAACTCTCCTATTCCATTCATTTCTCTTCTCTTGAGCTAGTGCCACACTGTTCTATTTTTTTTTATTTAATAAATCTTTATTGTTCAGATTATTACCTCCCTCCTGTTGTCCTCATCCATAAATGTATGATTTTTGTCCAGTCTCTTCTCGTACCCCCATACCTCTTTTCCCCTGAGAATTGTCAGTCCACTCCCTTTCTATGCCCCTGATTCTATTATATTCACCAGTTTATTCTGTTCATCAGATTTTTTATTCACTTGGTTTTTAGATTCACTTGTTGATAGATATGTATTTGTTGTTCATAATTTTTATCTTTACCTTTTTCTTCTTCCTCTTATTAAAGAGTACCTTTCAGCATAATACTGGTTTGGTGTTGACGAACTCCTTTACCTTTTTCTTGTCTGTGAAGCTCTTTATCTGATCTTCAATTCTGAATGATAGCTTTGCTGGGTAGAGTAATCTTGGTTGTAGCTTCTTGCTATTCATCACTTGGAATATTTTTTGCCACTCCCGTCTAGCCTGCATCGTTTCAGTTGAGAAATCAGCTGACAATCATGTGGGTGTTCCCTTGTAGGTAATTAACTGTTTTTCTCTTGCTGCTTTTAATATTCTCTCTTTGTCTTTTGCTCTTGGCATTTTAATTATGATGTGTCTTGGTGTGGTCCTCTTTAGATGCTTTTGTTTGGGGTTCTGTGCGCTTCCTGGACTTGTAAGTCTATTTCTTTCACCAGGTGGGGTAAGTTTTCTGTCATTAATTGTTCAAATAGGTTTTCAGCATCTTTCTCTCTCTCTTCTTCTGGCACCCCCAGAATTCAGATGTTGGTACGCTTGAAGCTGTCCCAGAGGCTCCTTAGACTATCTTCATATTTTTGGATCTTTTTGCTTTTCTGGTTGAGTGTTTTCTGCTTCTTTGTATTTCAAACCTTTGACTTGATTCTTGTGATCCTCTAGTCTGCTGTTAGATCTCTGTATAATATTTTTTATTTCAGTCAGTGTATGTTTAATCTCCAGTTGGTCCTTTTCATATCCTCGAGGGTCTCACTAAATTTATTGGCCTTTTCTAGAAAAATCCTGAAAAACCTTAATAACCATAGTTTTGAACTCTATATCCAGTCATTTGTGTTCCTCCATTTTTTTTCATTTGTGATCTGTTTCTTTGCCTCTGCATTTTGGGTGCTTCCCTGAGTTGGTAAAGTAGCTTTGTGTGCTAGGTGTCCTATATGGCCCAGTGATTCAGCCTCTCCAGTTACCTGAGGTAGACACTCTTGGTGTACTTCTTTGAGGCCCCTGGGTCTTAATGTCCCTCGGTAATCGCTGCAGTCCTCTCTGTGCGTACACGTGCGCATACCTCCGGACCTCTGCCTTTCATGGCCCCCTGAGTTTCCATGTGCTCCTCTCTTTTCCCGACAGTCCAGACTCCCCCCATATGAGTCTGGGTCCCCAAGTTCTCACCCAAAACTCAGGTTCAGTGCAGTTGGAACTGGTGTTCAGCACAGTCAGGAGGTTCTATCTTCCTCATGCTAGAGAAAGCCAGTGGCACACTCAGTAGTCAGTCCTCTCTGCATGCATCCACATGCACACTTCCAGACTTCAGCCTTTCACGGTTCCCCTGAGTTTCTGTGCGCTCCTCTCTTTCCCCAACAATCCAGACTCCCCCCATATGAGTCTGGGACCCCAGGGTCTTGCCCAGAACTGGGGTTCAGTGCAGTCAGGAGTTTCCGTGTCCCTCCTACTAGGGAAGGCCAGCCAGGCACCCCGCTGCCTGTCCTCTCCCTGCGTGCGTCTCGTACCTCAGTCTTTTGCAGCTACTCTGAATCTCCATGTGCCCCTCTCTTTCCTTCTAGTAGTAGAATTTCCACTCAGCCAGTTTTCCTGTGGTTCTGGATGATGTCCATTCTGTCTTTTAGCTATAGTTTTGAAATTGTTGTGCAAAACAGCAGTTTAGATGTTCACCTATGCTGCCCTCTTGGTTTCTCAGTGCCACACTTTTTTAATTGTATCTCAAAAATGCTTTAATAATTTCCTTTTCAAAATGGGTTCGTATTCATTCAAATATATATTAAAGTCGTTTTCTCAATAAGTGCTGCTGGGATTTTTATTATCCTGTGTTAAACATAAATTAATTTGTCATGATTGACATTTTTTATGATTTAGTCTCTCCATGAACATTGCATTTTCTGATTTCATTGAAACTTTTTTTTATTCTTCCTTACCTGAGGATGTTTTTTTCCATTCATTTTTAGAGAGAGTTAAATGGAGGGGAAGAGGCAAAGAAAAAGAAATATCGATGTGAGAGAGACTCATTGATTGGTTGTCTCCTGCATGTGCTCTAACTGGGGCTGGGGATCGAGCCTGCAGCTGAGGTACGTGCCCTTGACCAGACTAAACCCATGACCCTTTACTCTGAGGACCAATAATCTAGCCATTAAGCCAAACTGCCCAGGAACATTAAAACTTATCTTATATTTTCCAAATATCATAAACATTCCTCATTAAGGTTATGTGTAGGTGTGTTTTTGTTGTGACTGTCTTGTCCCATATTTTCAGTGTGATCCACTGAGATAGTAGGCTCTTATTTGTGAAATGGAAGGGCAAGTCAATTTGAGCAATTATACTCTTTCAAATATGGAGAGTAAACACCAAAGATGGAGTTTTCATGTAAAAGCCTGTAGATTGATGAGGATAATAGTATCATCCTGTAAAGTTGTTGTCAGATTAAAAGAATTAAATGCTTTTAATTAACTGGTTTAATTAAATGTTTCAAATAGTGTTTGGCATACAATTAAGGGTTACTGTTATTTTCTTCATCATTATCATTATTTTCTAGTAGTAATAGTCTACATATATAAAAGCCTAAGCAATCAACCAGCCAGTTGACTGGTCGCTATGATGCACACTGACAACCAGGGGGAAGATGCTCAATTCAGGAACTTCCCCCTGGTGGTCAGTACTCCCACAGCTGGAGCACTGCTCAGCCAAAAGCCTGACTCACAGCTGGCGAGCGCAGCTGCAGTGGCAGGAGCCTCTCTCATCTCCGTGGCAGCACTACCACACAGCAGTAGCACAGCAGGGCTGGGATCAGTGGGAGTAGCGTGGCACCCAGCCCAGCTCAGGCTCCTCCCTGGCCACCTGCCACTTCGCACACTGCTACTTTCCCCAAGCGGGTCCCAGATTGCTAGAAGGTGCAGGCTAGGCTGAGAGACCCCACCTGTGCATGAATCCATGTACTGGGCCTCTAGTATAATCATAACAATGCCAGATTTGGCACTGCCCTCATCAGATAAGGAATCATCTCTGCTGGGTGGTTTTCCTATCCTCAGAAAGGGAAGAGAGCAGGGACACTCTACCCCCTAGTGCAGTGGTTCGCAACCTTTCTAAAGCTGCGACCCTTTAATACAGTTCCTCATGTTGTGGTGACCCCCAACCATACATCATAACTGTAATTTTGCTATTGTTATGAATTATAATGTAAATACCTGTGTTTTCCGATGGTCTTAGGCGACTCCTGTGAAAGTGTTGTTCGACCCCCAAAGGGGTCACGACCCACAGGTTGAGAACCACTGCCCTAGTGCTTTCCAAACAAAGCCAGGTATCAACATCTCCCCATAAATTTCAATGTATAGGGCACCTCCTCACACAAGACTGCTGGGCTCTTCCTAGACAGAAAGCTGTGCCCTCAAAGCAGAGCCTCAGAAAAAACAGACTCAAGTTCAGATCAGGAAGCTCAAGTTCAAAACCAAGTAATGGTCTCAGACATCCCTCACACCCTTTCTCCATAGTGAGGGTGGTTTTAATAGTTACAGAATCATAGACTCTTACAGCAAAGGATGATGAGCCTTGGAGATCTTGTGATATTCAGCCTGACAGTAGGTGGGCCATGTACATAAGTAACATTTATTGAGCCCTTACTACAAGCCTGGTACTATTATGTAATACTCCCAACAACATGAAGATATTTAATGTATTTAGACCCTAGGAAGATATTTAATGTATTTGAACCCTAGGACAATTATTACGTTTGCTTCAAATCTGGTGTCTCATTTGATTCTTATAACAAGCCAATTAAATAGGCAGGAAGTAGCAGAGGCCCCACTTCAGAGTCCCCCTGCCCTAGCCCCTGACAATTGAGCCCAGCTCCTAAGTCTAACTCAGATTTAGGTATGTTGCTTAGAAGGCAACACAATGCTTCAGATGCATAAGCAGTGAAGACCTGAAACATTGTAGGAAATAATTATCTTTTTGAACCCTTCTTCTTCCCCCAGCAGGTTTTTTGTCTAATGAGTCTCAAAGCTTATAAGTGTTTCTAGGCCATCCAGTCATACATCTTATCTACTTGCAGTTGGGTAATCTGTGTATTTTCCTTGGACTCTAATGCCACCTCTTAAAGCTTATAGAAATGTGATCAGCTTTAATGACCAGTGTATGCATGGTAATACTCTGATTCAAGCCAGTTTGGGAATCTGGAGGGACTAAAAATTGAAGCTGCTAATTTCACTTCCTCACTGCCATTGACCAACCAGTTCCTCTTACCTGCAGCTCAGAAGTGATGTGCTCTGTCATTAGCACTGTGGCATCCATCCCCAGCTGGCCCCCTGATGTGTGCTGGCACATTTTATAGCCCAAATAAATGCAACAGAATTGTCACACAAACGTTTATTCCTCATTATGCCTCATCTTTTTCATCCTCATTGAGGTAACATTTTTATATTTCCTACCCTTTGTGAACTGAATATTTTTCCCTTGCCTCTTCTGTAATTGCTCGGGGTTAATCCCTTGTAACCTTAGATTATAACTTTCAACCTTCTGTTGGGCCTAATTTAAATCATTTGTTTTTGTTTACAATGGGTGAACCTTTTTTGTTACAGTAAATGTTGCTATGTTCATTGCCTTGCCTTTATCATTTCCATGTTTCTGGGAGAAGCTCACCACCAAGCACTCATGATCATGTATGACCTAGAATCTAGAACAAGGTGCTGACACAGTCCTAAACTATGCTGTAGGCCAGCTCAGTCTCTCCTCCTGCCCGTCATCACTAATACCCGTACAGAGGAACTGAGACAGGCACACAGATGGTGACAGTACAAAGCCAAACCAGTGTTGAATGGGTGATGTATAGTAAGTGTTTTCAGGAGACAGAGTGGGGACCCAGAGAAGCTTCAACCACTGACCCAAAGGGTGGGTCGGCTTTTGCTCAATGGATACTGAGTGGGTCTTTCCTGGGACAGTAGCTCCTGGTGGAGCAAAGACACTGAAGATACAAGACCCATGGCAGTCAGTAAGAAGTTGGTGCACAGAGGGTGGGCAGCCACCAGAGGACCAACTATGCTATCAGATCATGGGGTTGGGGAGGTGAAAACATATTAATCTGTATGCCTTCTTAACATCATTAACATTAAGATCTGAATTCATTCTCCTCCACCCACCCATACCAGCCATAAAAGTGTCATATCTGAATAGAACTTTAAAAAATCCAATTCATACTTTGGCCAAACTAGACTATAAATTGGGTGGAAGGGTTGTTTTTATTTAAAGTTCCTTAGAAGTTGAGCTTGGATCACCCCTCATCTTCATTCTGCAAGTTTCTTTGGAGCCTTTCACTTGGAGCTAATTGGGACGAGGTCACCATATCACAGCTGCATTTCTTGCAAGAGAGCACCTATTCCCAAAGACTCCATCCTTTAGACAGTTGAACTTTGAGAAACAAGTACTATGTTAAAACTATGTTAGTGGGGCCCTAGTTTGGCTCAATGGATAGAGCGTGGGCCCATGGACTAAAGGGTCCCATGTTGGATTCCGGTCAAGGGCATTACCCCGGTTGAGGCATGTGTGGGAGACAACCAACTGATGTGTCTCTCACATCTATGTTTCTTTCTCTCTGCCTCTTTCCCTCCCTTCCACTCTTTCTAAAAATCAATTTAAAAATCTTCAAAGTTGCCCTAAACCGGTTTGGCTCAGTGGAGAGAGCGTCGGCCTGCAGATTAAAAGATCCCAGGTTCAATTCCGGTCAAGGGCATGTACCTTGGTTGCAAGCACATCCCCAGTGGGGGATGTGCAAGAGGCAGCTGATAGATGTTTCTCTCTCATCGATGTTTCTAACTAACTATACCTCTTCCTTCCTCTCTAAAAAAATCAAGGAAATATATTTTTAAAAGATCTTCAAAGTTAAGTAGTAAAAGCAAATTATGATTTCAAATTAAAATATTGTTTGTTTGTATACATATGCACACATGCACCCCCACACACATTTTAAAAGAGAGATGGATATTGAACAGGCCCAGATTGCGTGTGTGGTTACCTCAAATTTTACTCAGTATGCTATTGTACCCCTTCATCAGAGAGTGTGTGATTACTACGCTGTGTTACAGTGACATGGGTTTGGAGACTATAGAGGAGCAGCATTTTGGAAAAGGCACTGTTCAGCTTCAAATCTTTGTTCCTCTGTCGATTGACTTCTCTGAGCCTTCCTTCCTCGCCAGAAAATGTGTTAGTGATTCTTATCATATCTACACCAGTCTTGATCTTACTATTGATGAGTCCCCATTTTGTATGTCACCCAAATAATTCTCTGGACCGCTCTACTCTATACTCTGTCACCTCCTTAGTTCAAGCCAAATTGTCTCTCACCTACACTCTTACTGGACTCTTGCCTTCACACTGAGATAAAGTGATTTTGAGCCACAAATCTAAGTCCATCTTCTGTTTTAACATTTAAAATTTTTCCTCAAGCCGAGACCGGTTTGGCTCAGTGGATAAGAGCGTCAGCTTGCGGACTGAAAGGTCCCAAGTTGGATTCCAGTTGGGGGCATGTACCTTGCTTGCGGGCACATCTCCACTATGGGGCGTGCAGGAGGCAGCTGATCGATGTCTCTCATCGATGTTTCCTACTTTCTATCTCTTTCCTTCCTCTCTGTAAAAATTAATAAAGTATATTTAAAAAAAAAAAAATTTTTAATTTTTCCTCAAAATAAGTTGGCATCCATGATCTGGCCCTAGCTTACCTTTTAGTCTCTCCTCTACCTCACCCCATCCATACTCACTGCCAATGATGTCTTTGACATTCTCCATAAGCCCAAATGCATCCGGTGCCCTCACACCAGCTGCTCTGTGGGGGCCACTCCCTCTATCTGGAATGTGCTTCCTGTCCCTTCTCTGGCTCCCATGTTCTCCTGAGCCCTTTACTTAGGATCCATCTCCTCAGAGAAGTCTTCCTAACTCCCTCAGGCTGAGTCGAAGCTCCTACATTCCTCTAGTCCTGTGTGCTGCCCTCTGCCAGCACCCACAAGTTCATAGGGCAGCTATCTCTGTCCTTGTTTGCCTCTGCTCCTAAATGAGGAGCTTTTGAAGCAGGTATTACGTCTTCACATTATCCGAAGTGCAGTGTCTGGTATGGTAGGTGTTCATTGCCCATCTACCCAAAGATCAGGGACTGTGGCTACCCTCCCAAGCCTCCTAAAGGGTTTGATGGCTCTTTCATCCAGCACGTGTTTATTTGTTGGCTGCTGTAGGCAAACAGCCTTTCACTTATAAGAAAGAACCCTGTCCTGTCTCTCTCTCTGCACTGCACAGCCATGAGCTCGCCAGTACATCCAGCTTGGCTCCAGAGTGCAGGGAATGCACAAAGGCAAATCTGATGACTTCCCTTTGCCCCACAGTGTGGTGTTCAGCAGAGAATGGTCCCATGATGGCAGACATTTGCATTTAAATGTTAGAAATACTCTTTCTGACCCTTCACAGCTAATGGGACTCCCATGATTCCTGATCTGTCTATTCTTTGCCTTCAGGTCCACATTGGCCAACTGTATTCGACTGACAAGCTTATCATTGAGAATCAGGAGAAGTCCAAGACCTAAAGACCAGCACCATCGCAACCATGGACCACCTCCAGGACCCACTCTGTGCTTGGGGTTGGGACCCCAATAGACCACGAGTGGCTTCTTGCATCAACTTCAAATAATAACCTCTTGCTGAGCCTGCCCTGTAGAAACTGATACAGTAAATTGAGTGAGGTTTCCATTCTCCTGCAGCTTTAGTGGCAAGGGTGGCTGTCTCTCCTTGGTTCAATGTTAGAATGAAGAGCTGGTGCTCACTCAGAATAATGCTGTGTGTTATTGTGTCTCCTCTCTACCTCCCTCCCTTAGTAGCTCATCGCCACTTGTACAGCGCATCTCCAGACTTTGTTTCTTAGTCCTCAACAATAAACAGGATTGTTTTCCCTAAGCCTGCTACCCAGATACTCATCCTGATTAATGCACTTGAATTTCCTGCAGCTGCAGATCCTGCACAGGGTGATGGGGTGCCAGGAGAGAAGCTCCAACCCTCAGCTGAGTCCTCCCTTTCTGGAAGCAAGCCCAGGCACTAGGGAAGATTTGGGGGACAGCACAGAGGAGGGCAGGGCTTGGGGGCAGAAGGTGCAACCTTAGCTGATCCTTAGTCCCAATGCAACCATAAAGATGGCAGGCAGGCATATATACACCTAGAGACAAGGCACTCCACCCCTGCTCAGATGCCTGAGGATCAGTACCTCCTGGGAGCAGAAGCTCAAGCCACATCCCAAACCTTTTGAATCAGAATGGTCAGTCTAACACTGGAGGTAACTGCAGGGCCTTTGAAGTTCAAGGAGTGCTGCTGTCAGCACTGCTTCTAAAGCCGGCCCCCAGTGTCCCTGCTGAGTCTGAACCTTCTGGAGATTTGGAGCATTTTGAAATTTCTGAGTGCTTCCCTCTCTTTGGATTCTGACTTAGTAAAAGGTGAAACACAGTAATTTACATGAACATTTTTTAAGCTCTCCTAGTGTTTTTAATGTTTAGACATCTCGGGAAACTCTGCTCTTTATAAAAGTTTAAAAAAACTTGTTTGGGTTTATCCTTGGAAGTACATCAGTTCAAAACATGGGTAAAGGTATTAAATAATGTACTTGACTTGTGGAGATTTTATGAGGGACCAGGCCCTGAGTGATTTTTTTGTTTCATTTTATAAACAGAACTAAGTGAATTCATTATTTATGTGTCTAGGTTTGGGACAGGCTCATATAAATATTTACAAGTTCTACAATAGCCGTGACAGTGTCAGCAACATGCCACAGAACTGCCCTGCCAGCCCCCCATCATTTTAATTCACGTGAATCAAGCACAAGCAGTCTGCGGCCCCAAAGAGCATGCCTGCCCATCTCACCCATGGATTGTAGATGTAATAGTGCATTCAAAATAGAAGAAACGTAGTCATTGTATTTGGCATTACAACTTGTGATTTCAGAATGTTTTTGCCCATGGATAAAGTCTCAAGGCTGCAGTGTGAGAATAAAGGTCAGCAGACATTCAATGTCGGGAATGCGCCCAATGTCAGGAGTTCGGGAAGTCTTGTCTCCCTTCCCACTGATTGCAGTGGATTAGAATCTCCCAGCTCCACATGTGTGACTCTGGGTCACTTTCCACTCTGCTTTAGTACAGTTCACGGCCATTCAACAGCTGCATCCAACAACTGTGCTAGCTAACAGATACCACCTCTCATACTGAAACCCCTGAGTCCACATATGAACCTCTTCTCTATGCCTCACATTACTGACAGGCTAACAATTCCATATGAGACTTCTCCACATTTTAGTCACAGATACAGTAGACCAGCAAACTTGATTTGTTCTGCAGGCCTTTAACAGAAGGTTAATTTATTTAACACATCTAAGGGCCGGCTAAAGTTGCCTCATGTCAGCCAGACATGAACTTGAAGTTGCTGAACCTGGCAGAAGGAAGCTATAGGCAGCGCCTCCTCCTGGGTGAACACGTAAAACAAAATAGGATAATAAGAAGAAGAAGGAGAAGTAAATAAAGTCCACAGGGCTTGGATGTGAATTGTACAGTGGGTGTTAAGGGAACCCAGGTGAGGGACCTGGGTAACAGCAGATATCAGGCCACCCCATCAGCTAAGACAACAGGAGGAGGCACTGCCAGGTTTGACAACTTCAAGTTCAAGCATCTACAAATTTATCTGTTACTTCCAAAGGTTGAAAATATAATTTTCTTTAATTCATTTTTTTTTAAATCTACTGGAATAAATCAATCTTAAAAGCCCTAGTGTTGCTCAGTGGTTGAGCATAATCCCATACAGCAGGAGGTTGCTGGTTCAATTCAGATTGTTGCTTGATCCATTTTGGGGGTTTGAGGTGGGGTTGGGGGAGCACTACTGGAAGCAATCAATGGATATGGCACTCTCACATTGATGTTTCTCTCTCCCTCTAAAATAAATAAACTATCCTTTTAAAAAAGAGAGATTTTACCCATCCTTCTGTAGAACAGTATCCTCCTCTGTAGGTGAAGCATATAGATATATATTATCACTGGGGACAAGGGACAGTAGGGGGAGTTTTTGTATATTGAGCAAAAGATGACATGAAACAAAGGAAAAGCTGAAGAAGCTTGGTTTACAAACTTTCAGAATATGGTTCTAAGAATAAAACTAAAATGTACAGTAAAATACTGTATCAACAAGGTCATAGAAAGTTCACAATTTATGCAATGAACTGCTTGCTAGAAAGCATTCAAAGAGCAGAAGGTGAATGCATTTTCTCACAAAGGATAACTTTTTTTTTGATTCGGGAATTTTTCTGGATCTACCCATAGTTATGGATAAGAAATTCCTTGGTGAATATGCTCTGAACCCAGATGACCAAATCTTGGTTGAAGACAACTGTATGGACTGTTTGAAGAACATTTTAAAAGTTCCAACTGTTACACTGTGCCAATGACTTCATGACAGCAGCCGTTGTGTGATTCAGAAGCCCCAGCAAGCAGCCACATTGTCTGGACCATTGGAGTGGATGTGCTGAAATCATGCAGACTAAGGCAGTGAGGCCCAGAAGGATGCTCATCATACAAGCAAATGGGACAGCCAACAGGAACTTGGCTCTGTGCATGCCAGGTAGGCAGACACCTTGTCACTACTCTAGGCTAGCATTTTCCAGTTGTCACAAAAAGATGTGGACAAAAGCTGGGACTTGGTAGAGAAAGGATGATTTATGAACAATACAGCAGGCTTTCTCTCTGGTAGTTCGACCAGAAGTTCTGTGGACAGGGCTCACCTTGCTTCTGAGAACAACAGGGTCTTCACTTTTCAATCTTTCTGTGGCCCTTATACTCCAAGGAACCATTTGTGAGATCATTGCTTTGCATGTTGGGCTCTATTTATGGAATAAGATAGATGCTTTTGCTTTTGCCCAGCAAAGTTTTAAGTCTAAAGAGAGAACCCAGAAGGAGACCTTTCAGAAGTGAATTGGCCGTTCCTTACCTGTGGGACCACTGACACCACAATGGTGACAGCAAAAAAAAAGTCAGCACCTGGTCTGGAAATTAGACCACAAGCAATGGACAATGATAGAGCAGAACTGCACTTGACCTCAGACGGCATACCTGCGGGTCAGTATGACCAGGCAGTTGGAAGCACTCTGGCTGCATCTTCTAGAGAAGCCCCTCCTGGTTTCAGCTGGCTGAGCAGAAGCAAGAACAGCTTCCTGTAAGTGATCTGCACCCTTTTCCTGCTAACATGATGAGCATTCGCAGGAAGATCGGAGGTACTTTATTTACTCGGTTTGAGATTATCACTTAAATGTCTGTCAGTTAAACATTGTTAAAACACTTCTTCCTTACTAAGTAAATTTATGTGACTTCATCTGTCTTGAATACATGTGTTGCATGTTTGAAGCATGAGTGGAAGAGTGTACTTAACAAACATTACAAGACACATAGCATTACATAATATTGCAGTCCTTGGTCATATACCCTATGTAGACCACATACTGCACCTAAATGAAACACTCCTTTAAAAGTCTAGAACCAATTATATTGTTATTAAACTGTCTCTGTATTGTAGTTCTTTTATTTTTAATATATATTTTTATTGGTTTTAGAGAGGAAAGGAAAGGGAGAGTCAGAAACATCAACGATGAGAGAGAATCATTGATCGGCTGCCTTCTGCAGGCCCTGCAATCCGGGCATGTGCCCTGACTGGGAATAGAACCATGACCTCCTGGTTCATTGTTGATGCTTAACCACTGAGTGCCACCGGCCAGGTGAGACTTCTAGTTATATCTGGGCTGCTTGCTGGAACTCAAGTGACATGGACTTGGGAGGTTCACAGCAGCCATCTCCCATCTATCATGTAGACGGAACAGAGGAGAAGCTCAGTCTGCAGGGAGAGAAGCATGCAGGAGAACAGAGTCGACAGAGACCCTCCAAGTCCAGGGGGCTTCACACTTCCTGGCTTCCAGGCCTGGAGAGACCCAGCTGCCTTTAGATTCCACACGATTCCCCAGCATCCATCAAACCAATTCTCCTGTTTGCTCAAGCTGACTTGACTTAGTTTCTGTAACTTACAGTGTGAAACATTGAACACTGTATTTTATGGAAATATGAGTCTACTGTAAGAAATTAGTTCACATTTTTTATAAGTAAGTTCCCCATTGAAAATGGGGCCTAGTCCCACTGTCAGTCCCTCAGAAGTAAGAGCTGGGACTTTAATGACAGAACCTAGGTAGGAGAGGGAGATTGAGCTCTTGCCAGATACTAAGAGGTCCAGATGTCTTGCACTCTCATGAGAGACCAGGAGGAACCCAAGGAAAATCTTTCTTTTCTGTGGATGAACTCCATATATGCTATCTTTTCTGTGTTTGCACTTATTGTAGCAGTTGTGGTTCAGAGCAATGGATCTGGATCTGGCTGTTCTGGGTTCAAATCCAAGCTCAGTTTTTTTTCACTGGGCTCTTTACTCATCCCCCCTGGAATCAATTTCTTCAGCTATAAAATCAGAATACACCTATCTCACAGAGTTTGTGTTGGAATCTCTAAGGGAAGCCAATAAATAGCACTCAACCTCTTCCCAATCCAAGTTTTGTACCACTTAAGAAATGAGAAAAATGAGGACAGTAGAGTCATGCCATTTTTATAGTTGCTGTAGGCTACTCACAACACTGCCAAGTGTGAGTCAAATGGGTTAAATAAGTCCATACTCCCAGGGAGACCCTTTACACCAGAGAAGTGTGATTCTGCAGAGTGTACACAGCGCCAAGATTGTGGCCTCCCATTGGTGTGAAAGGAGAAGCACCCTCTAAACCAATGGCCACCCCATCCTCAGTCCATTTGGACAGCAGTGAGGAGTAGGGCAATATGCCACAGGGTGGGAGAAATCCCTTTCATCAACCAGGAGGGGAGAAGCAGTGTCTCCCTTCCCCTTCCCCCAACCGATCATTACTCAAACTGAATAAAATAATCCAGGCAAGTGGCATCCCATGCTATGGGTATCTAACCAAATATAATTCAGCTATTCTCCTCGGCAACAGAGGGACATACTTGACACATTAGGACACAGAAGTTCTGCCCACCACTGCACTTAGGGTGCCTGTCTCTGGTAGATGGGAAGTGGCATGTGTGGATCTGTAACTCCCTAGGTCCATCCACCTGCCTCAGCAGGAGGTGAGGATCTCCAGGTGCTGGCCATGACTGCTGAATACATAGGTTTCAATTTTATCTATTATGTACAACAATGCTATAAACATTCTCATATGTGTCTGTTGGTACCCGTAAGTACACACTTATGTGCAAATGCAGAATTTCTGATCAGATAGTTATGTGTAGTCAGCTTTAGTAGAAACTGTGCAACAGGTTTTCAACGTGACAATCCCACCCCTTGCATGTCATTAGATATACTTGTGTGAGGACAGGACTGAGGTGAAGGGAGAGATAGACCAGGCTCTAACCTGAGAAGCAGCTCTTCACTGTGAGAGATTGCAGCCTTTGTCCAAGACACCTCTCCACCCTCCACCACGAGGGAGGCCCATCCAAGGAAATCAGGCAGAGCCACATGGCCCTCCCCTACCAGGGATTGTCTGAGGACAAGCCTCAAGCCTCTGAATGTCAGATTTATTAAGGAAAATGGCATTTCCTTACACGTGTGGATGGTGAAAGTGTGAGTGGAGAGAATGTGCCTATATAAGTAGATTTGGAGTTGTCCACATAAAGGTTCATCTGTCCCAAATGCAAGCTCCATGAGAGCCATGCCCCCTGCACATCTTAATCCGCATGTATCCCAATGCCAGGGCTGTGCCTGCCACATAGAAAGGGCTCCATCGACACTTGCTGAACAAATGAATAGATTTCTGCTGTGCTGACTGAGGGAATGCTGGCCACTGCAGAGGGTAAAAAGAGAGTGGAACAAGCTTTATAAGAGAACAAGGAGGTAAAGGGCTTTTGGAGGACAGGATAGCAGATGGAAGGAGAAGGTAAGTCAGAAGAGGGCAGTCACAGAAGCCATAAGATCGACAAGCATGGATGCTCAATGATACCAGACAGTAGTCAACAAACAGGAGGCCCCCTAAAAGCTTCTTAAGATAGGGTGGGTAATCTCTGCAGAATCTATTCAAGGAAATGCAACAGATATAAGTCACATGAACATATGCATGTTGCATACATGATGTCATAACAACATGCATACATTACACATGTCCCATCATAGGAAAAACAGGAAATAAGCAGCATGTTTGCTGTCCAGGTCACAAGAACAGTTTGTCTGGTTAGAACATAGGGTACCAATGCAATGTTTTCCCCAAATTGAAAGATTTATTTATTCTTCTTACATTCTGATGAAGTCAGGTATCATTTATCCTCAGAACAGAATCAGTAGAAACAGAGGCCAGAGGGAAAAGAGAGAGAGAGAACTAAAGATGCTGGGCACTTCACAAATAAATTCCCTTTGTACTTACAATAATCTAGTTAGCAAGCGCTACTGCCCCCATTTCAAATGTGAAAGTACATGCTCACTAGGGAAAGGGACTTGCTTGGAGGCACACAGTCTGCCAGGCCAAGCGATACCAGGGCAGGCCTGGCTCACCCAGAGCCTCTGCGGATTCCTACATTGTGCCCCCGCCTGGCAGCGAATGTGCTTCTGCCCCAGCATAGCACCTGACAACACTTTTGTTTTTTTCTTTCAATTTTTAAACTATGTTTTTATTGATTTTAGAGAAAGGGGAAGGGAGAAGGAGAAACATCAATTGGCTGCCTCCTGCATGTCCCCTATGGGTATTGAGCCTGAAACCCGAACATGTGCCCTGACCAAGAATGGAACCCGTGACCTTTTGGTGCATGGGACAACACTCAACCACTGAGCCACATCAACCAGGGCAAAATTTTGTATTGAGTGGTTTTGTTGTTCAACTTATTTTTACGTATTCATTGGTTAATCTTTGTATGTACCCTGACTTGGGATCACAACCTTAGTGTATCAGGATGACACGCTAACCAAATGACCTACCTGGCCAAGGCCCAACAATGCTTTATATACTTCTCAACAGTAGGTTTTCTTTTCTTTTCTTTTTTAATGTTTAATTCCATTTTGTTATTATTACAACTTTTTATTTTGAAATGGATTGAAACTCACAAGAAATTGCAGAAATAGCACAGAGAATTTTCGTGTATCCTTCACACATCCTTTCCCAGTGATGATATCTCTCTATAACCTTAGTAAATTGTCAAAGCCAGGACACCCATGTTGGCACAATTCTGTTAACTCAGGCGTTGAAAACTCTGCACTGAGGATTTAAGCAGACAGTTCTATTCTCCGGGGGCTGTCCTGTGTATTGTAGAATCTTAGTAGCACTCCTGGGCTCCATCCACTGGTGTGACCACTGAAAATGTTTCCAGTCTTTAAAGTACCAACTTGCTTTACAGATTTTTATTCAAATTAGAACAGCATTTTTTTTGTTCAATGCATACAAAAAATAATAATAATAACCATAGAATGGAGCAGCAAAGTAAAAAAAAAAATCCTCAGAATTGAAAAGACAGTTTCAAACCACAAATATATGGCTCTCCTTTTTTAAAATTAAGGCAAAACATGAGACTGGGTTTTACTACAGTACTTCTCGGATTAAATAAACACTTCCAAAGCTCATGTTCATAGAAATGTGTTACTCATCCCAAACTTCCTACTAGCCATATTACTCAAGCACATCTTAAAACAAATGTTAATTATTTTCTCACTTTATTAGAAATAATTGTGTAAATGTATTTGCACGAAATATCCAAAATAGTGACCCACTTTTGCAGTTGTTGTATGGCTAATAAAGGAACCTTTGGCCCCATCTGCTTCCAGCTAAGGAGGTCAGGCGCAGTGCCAGCAAAGCTGAGGGTCATCTCCACTCCAGCTCTGACAGCCACCCCACACAGAGAGCTCTGGGCCTTATCTACTTCCTTTGGCAAGTCAGAGCCCTTCACAGGCAGTGTCCCTGGAAAGCCCAAGGATTCAGGACACACTTGGT
This sequence comes from Lasiurus cinereus, assembly GCA_011751065.1. Lineage (NCBI taxonomy): Eukaryota > Metazoa > Chordata > Mammalia > Chiroptera > Vespertilionidae > Lasiurus > Lasiurus cinereus. Next base: position 21,541,191 of record JAAGEH010000392.1, read on the forward strand.
TAGGCTCTGTTGCATGTTCAGCCCTGGAGAAATGACTTGGACATTGCAGTGACATTCACATCACTGGGCTGTGGGTTAACACAAACTCCATCTCATTAAGATGGGTCGGGTCTCTCTCCCTACAATCCCAAACCCATGCTGACACATAATGGACCATTTTTCATATGCGTCCACCATTGCCTCTTACAACTGCGCCTCTAGAGAATGTTGCTAAATCATTTTAGAAACCCCTGGCTATAACAAACTTTTTTTATATATATAGTGAAGATACCATGTGTAAGAGCTTCTGAACCTACTGGATGTGGCAGAGCCAAAAGCAAAGAATTAAAAGTTATGCCTTCAACCTCACAGCAGCCATTAGCATGCTTGTGTCCAGGCCATACAGAGTCTGCAGAGGTTGGAGGAGGACATGTCCCCAGAAGCTGGCATTTCATTCAGGGCAATGCCTTTTACAACCCATTTGGAAGATGTTGCTTGCTCACCCAGCCAGGTGTGGCTCAGTGGTTGAGTGTCAACCTAGGAACCAAGAGCTTACTGGTTCAATTCCTGTCAAGGGCACATGCCTAGGTTGCGGGCTCAATCCCCAATGTGGGGTGTGCAGGAGGCAGCCAATCAATGATTCTCTCTCATCATTGATGTTTCTATTTCTCCCTCTCCCTTCCTCTCTGAAATCAATAAAAATATATTTAATTTAAAAAAAAAGATGTTGCTTGCTCTGCCAAAAAAAGATAGTCTTTCAGGACATGTTGCACCAATACTTAAGTTCATTTTTAATGACTTTCTGGTAAATAGCAAAGTCCAAAATAACTCAGGATCTGGTAACAGAAGCAACCTCTAGTTCAGATTTCGGCGGGTAGTGAGCAAAGGTGGGGACTCACAGACCTTCCTAAATATGTACTAAGTTACTTATTCTTTCTTTTTTGCAAAAGAACACATGTATTTCATTGTTAAACACTTGTCTATATTTAATATCCATTTAATATCAATTTATAGATGTCCAGAGACCTCCAAACACAATCATATTCATAAACTCACAATTCTAATGCAAATGAATAGACCTCACTAATCTTGTGGTCTCAGTAGTTGTGAGATGGGAAACACACAGGCTTTGGGGTTTCTGGCTAAAAAACAAAGTGCCTGAAATCTGTGCATAAGAACATGATTGCCCCTTAACCAGACTGAAAGGAACACACAAATGGATTGTTCTCAATGATCTAAAATGGTTCTGAATAGAAACGCACATTTCTTTTTAAATAGTGTAAAAATTAGAAAAAACCTAGCTTTGTCTGAGAAATACTAACCTCTTCTACCTACACAGGGGGAAAGATGCCACTTCACCTGCATCACAACAGCCTCATGACAACAAGGGCTTTTTATCCAAAGATACCAAGGCCTGAAGTACTGAAACCACAGATCATCTAGAGAGCAGGACGTCTTTTACAGAACTAGTTTCCCATGGCCATAACTTCTCTTTGGCTGGAGTGGATGCTTCCTCAACACAACACAATGCAGCTATTTGCAGAAAAGCCTTTGTGGGACGTGCTCATGAATTTAAATCTACCTGCTTTCAATCTTTATTCAACTCCAATTTTCAGACCAAGTTTTCCATTCGGGATACATTAGGATGCTGTTGACTATCCTTGGGAAATGACTTCAGAGAACCAGTTTCAAAGACCTGAACAATGCCAAAAATATGAATGGGATGAGTAAATATAATCATGGAGAAATTATACTGGTCTCGTTTCTTCAAATATCTGTAAGTTACTCTAAAGTATCTTTGCTTTCCAAAAATGTTTATAGCTTTCCCAGTTGAACTGGCTCTGAACTCCTGACTTACATAGATTTCTATTCGTCTGTTAGATTCTCTAGGCAAAGCCCTTGATATTTGCCATCTCAAAAAAAAAAAAAATCTGCTTTCACCTGAAATATGACTGTGTTCTTTCCTTGCCAAAATTTATCTGCTTGTCTGCCCACATTTGGCCAAGATCAGAGAACTAAACTCCACAAAATGAAAATGCAATGTCTACCAAAAAGATTCAAAGAAGTTTAAAATCCTAATGAGCCCAAAGTTATTGTATTTAGCAGTCCAACAATCAGCCCTTGGAGAACTAAATGACCATTTAGAGCTATAGTGTGATGTCTCCCCAGTCAGCTAAAGCAAGTTGGTAGAGGAAGGAGAAAGCATTTCAGGTCACCTAGATGTGTCTCTTCTGTTGTCCTGAAGAGAAACCTGGGTCAGCCTCTCCCAACAGGCTTCCAGGCATAGGCCAGCTTATCTACCGGATGGCCAGGACTGCTCTGTAGGAGGAAAGGTGAATTGCTGGGCCAAGTCCAGGTTGTCAGGCTGTACCTTCCTCCCAGCCCCTTGCCCCTGTGACCACAAAGAGCAGAAACCTGAGTCCTGGAAATTGTCCAGACTCTGGCAGCATGGTGATTGGCTGGGCAAAGGCTGGATGCAGAAAGCTCACTGTCAAGGTTGCTTGTTAAGTTACCACACGTCACTTTTAAACTACAAACCCTTGTCCCATTGTGTGAACAAAAAATGCACATTTGATTATTTTCTATGCTGCCACAAAAAAGCAAAACATCCCATTTCCCCCCAGAGGCTGTTCCTGAACACCAGACAAAGCACACGTAACACAGATCACAACACTCCAGTGGCCCCAAACCACGTGCTCCTAAGAAACACACAGCTGAGTCAGGGAATTGTTACAGACACCCCAAGACCTTAGAAAGGGTGCTATCAGACAGCCCACTAAGTCAGAGGGAGAGGGCTGTCTCCAACCTTGATTCTTCTCAGGTAAATTATTGCAAATGAGAGAGCCTTGATTGTATTGTGATCAAGCCAATTTATTAAAGCATGCACATTCAGTAAAAGCAATCAAGTCAATCATCCAGCATAACACATGCAGAGGGGTTCTCAGCTAATCAGAAGAGCAGTTAGGTGGGGAGGGGAGGGGGTTTCAAGACATTATATACCCTCCTATCTATAGGTTTCAAAATTCCTCTGCTGAAAATCTTGATACAGATTAATGTTCAAGGTCTTTTTTTTTTTTTAATTCTCACCTGAGGCTATTTTTCCATTGATTTTTAGAGAGAGTAGAAGGAATGGGGAGAGATAAACATTGAGACGCATCAATTGGTTACCTCTGCATGCACCTTGACCAGGGCCAGGGATCAAGCCTGCAACCGAGGTATGAGGTACGAGGTACCTGCCCTTCAGTCTGCGGGCCGACACTCTATCCATGAGCCAACCTGACTAGGACTCATGGTCCCTTTTTACTTTGCTGTGGTCTTCCCAGAATTCATGAGAAGCAGTTGGCACTTTATCTTGCCAATCCTTGAGACTACTGACTTTCCTGCTTAGGGAGTAAATTGCCCTCTTTTCCTTTCCCCTTTCCCCTCCTTTCCACATTCTCTCCTCAGGGAAGCTTTTAAGCCTTTGGGAAGATAATGGCTGGTTATTTACAACTCTGCTACAAATTGCCCACATGATTTGGTCTTGTGTTAACATTCTTGTCTCAGTTTCCTTATTCCTCTTGCCCTGGAATCTTTCTAGCTTTTCACTGTCCTATAACAGAATGAAAAACAAAACAAAACAAAAGAGAAAAACTTAGTATAGTAAGGAAACTTGTGAAATGATGTACAAAGAGCCCAACACTAAAACTCCAAAATGAATGAGCATCATTGTCTGCTTTGCTGCGCTCTGACATCTTCTGGGAAGCTCTCACCTGGTCAGGGCAGTTGGAAGGGCAGAGCAGATAAGAGTGTGGTCAGGGGAAATTCCACTGCCCAGCTGACAGGGAGAGTCCCCCTGCCCTACAGCCAAGGTTCATGGATCCTGCCCCACTCCAAGGTGCTGCAGGTAGGCTGCCTGGGCTGTGGCTCTGATGCCCATGGACAGAGATGTCTCAGTGTCCCCAGAGCTCAGTGGGCTCCCAGGATCCTGAACCCAATCCCTAGATAGGATCCTGGCCTCCCTAGTTAGGTCTTGGAACCAGCTAGCCAGCTTGATTCACATATTTTGGGGTTCTAAGGAGAAATTTGGTTGTATTTGTCACCCAACTGAAGACAGTTCCTGCACTCGCTGTGCAGCAGAGCCAAACAGATAGAGCTTTGCAGTGGAGAAATTAAAATTGGTGTTGGTGTGAGATCTGAATTGATACCCCTTCCTCTGGGAATTGACCTTTAGGCCACTTCACAATGGGCACTCCACTTGCTTAGACCACATTCCACCTGCTAAGACTATTTTCTCTCCCCTCTGGAGTTTCCCAGAGTCTGCAACTGCACAGAGAATTCTCCACTCAGAAAAAGCCTGCCTAGAGTCCTTTAAAAATCCCTGACTCCCCGTCTTTGGGAGTTGGCACCATTTGGGGGCTCCACCCATCTGGATCCAGATGACCTAATAAATTCATAATTCTTTACCCCTCTTAGCCTCGTGCATTCCTCCTTTGGTGACCCTAACAATTGGCAGGGTACCAAGCCAAGAGAACAGGGAGCTGGTACTCAAAATCCAAACTTCATGAAGGCTTTTAATCAAGGGTTTTTAAAGGTAGAGACTGGGAACTGGGGGTTAGGGTTGAGGGTGAAGCTGATTATCGAGTTCTTGTGTAAGCCTCGGCATTTCCCTTAGTCTGATTAGTTCAGGTCCTGATGTCACCTTGTCTGGTGCTTTCCTCACAGTGATCAGGTGATCTAACTGGGTTGGAGAACCAAGATCTGGCAAAACATCTCATAGTTACACATTAGTAATATCTGGAAAGCAACAGGCTGACACTAAATGTCTTGTTATTGTTATTATTTAAGCTATCAATTTTATTTTTTAAGCTATCCTTGTTTTGTGCTTAAATAGCTACATTTTTCTATTATATCCAACAAAGTGTACTTTTAAACATCTCTCCTGGAATTTGCTGCACAGGCAGGCTTTCAGAACACGGCTAACATATTTTCATCTTTGACTATAAGCTATGTGATAACCAAAGCAATTGGAAGCCTATTCCTACATCTCTGAACTCTATTATCTAATACCTCAACATGTTTACTGTTAATCATCGGTATCACACTGACTGCTGCGTTCCCAGCCACTGCTTCAGGAACTCTTTAGATAGGGACACATTTACCAGCAACATCCCCAGGCCAGTGATCCAAGGATGGACCCACTTACCGCAAGAAGAAATTAAAATCTCTCTTGTGGAGGCCACAGCAATTAAATGAGCTGAGAACTTGGGTTTTCATCACTAGAGCTAGGCAAAACAGTTAAGCTATTATATTTTTAAGCAGAATAACCCTCCCTTATTCAAGTTGAGGTAAATATTACTGCAAAGAAAGAAAAGAAAAAAACAGGAATCCCTCATATTGTGGAAATTTTGCAATTTGCTTTTGGAATGAGTATGTGTGTTTTAATTCCATTCAAAAAATAAACTCTTAAATATTTTCTTATTCTGGTCAATATTGACACTTCCTTTAAAACTAACTTAAAAAAATAAAGCCTACTTTAAAGTCATTACCTTTCTTTACAAAATGTTTGCTATCAGTCTGTAAAACAAAGTTGGCACTTTATTAAATAGACATGTAGATGGTTACCAATTCTAGTACTTTGAAGGTATAAGGTCCATAACCATGTGTAGAAAGACTGGATGTTCAAAACATTTTATACAATTCTGAACTTTAAAAAAGTTGTTCTCCAAGATTTGGGGGAGAGCAAAGATAGATTCCCTTTCCTAACAGCCACATTTAGTATTTGTTATATTACGAAACAAGTACTTTTAAAATTAATGGTTTGGATTCCAAATTACACTTTTGAAAATCAATAGTTATTTATGAGAATAGCAAAGTTGCTGTACATCCCTCTTAAAAAGTCATTTCTTATGTGTTTTATTCTAGATTTACTTTTATTGTTATATTGGGATCCTAATTTAATTTTAAGTAAAATTTAAAAATAATAAAAAATAATGCATCATTACCATATAAACCAGCATTTCAATCTGAGTTATAGGCCATATACATTATCAATATTTTTCAACTAAAATGTATTCATAAACACAGAAGAAAAAATACAAAATATATCTAAGTGTTGTTATTACGTTATAAAGCACTATTCAAAAAGAAATGTTAGTCCTAGCTGGTTTGGCTCAGTGGATAGAGCGTCTGCTCTCGGACTGAAGAGTGTCAGATTCAATATGGATCAATGGCACATACCTCAGTTGCAGGTTCCCCGGCCCTGGTCGGGGTGTGTGCTGGAGGCAACCAATTAATGTGCCTCTCTCACATCGATGTTTCTCTCTCCCTCTCCCTTCCACTCTCTTTAATACTCAATGGAAAAATATCCTCAAGTGAGGATTAACAAAATAAAGAATGAAGAAATAAAGAAAGAAATGATATACCAGACCCAATACTAAATATTGCATGAAAAGAGGACTACTTTGGTAGTTAATAACAAAAAAAAAGGTAATTCTAATGATTGCTTATTTTAATTGTTATAAAGCTTTAATAAGTATATGTAAATTAAGAATTCATCATGTTGCTCAAACCGGTTTGACTCAGTGGATAGGGTGTTGGCCTGCAGACTGGAGGGTCCCGGATTCAATTCCTGTCAAGGGCACATGCCTTGGTTGTGGGCGCATCCCCAGTGGGGGATGTGCAGGAGACAGCTGATAGATGTTTCTGACTCTCTATCTCTCTTCCTTCCTCTCTGTAAAAAAATCAATAAAATATGTTATAAAAAAAAAAGAATTCATCATGTCATCTATGTGACCATTTTTAATCTGATTTACTCTAATTATAAATTTTAGTTCATTAACTTCTGGTGGCTTTTCACAAGTAAGTTACTATTTAAAATTTTTTCTATGATCAATTACTTTGACAAACATTACTACAGTCAAAAGGGATGTCTTAAAACCAGAGTTCAAACTAAATATTTCTAAAGCTCAAGACATCCATTTTGAGGCACAAAAATATGTGGCAGTTTTTGTAACTTGTTAACTCAGATGGGTACTACATTTCAAGTGCATTGATTTATTATTTCTTAGATGTGTCAAAAAAAATAATAAATGGAGCCACTTAAAAATGGAGCCAAAACTGTCATGTCAGAGAAACTGCTTGCATGTATTATACCTTCAACCGTCAAAATATTAAAACAGGTCAAATAACCTTTGGACTGGGCCTAAAGCAACATTGTCCCCAAAAAACTGTTTGCAAAGAAAAGAGTAATTATGACTACTAGACTGAAAATTAAAAACATTGTTCAAAATTAGCATCCCTATGTTATGTAATCTATACCAATAGAAATGCTTCCTCCGATTGATGTAATTGTTCTCCTTTCTCTTTTCATAAATATCCTTGCCTTTGCCTCCTAACTGGAACAGTATTTGAACTTTTGCCTGAATCAATGCATCCCAAATGGCTATTCTTCGATTGCAAATAAATGCTTATGGCCACTCACTTCGAAAAGCACCTTTTTATTATTAGCATAACAGATGAAAGAAGGCAACAGGTTGATTCCCCTCCCCAGTACAGTAATAATTGTATATTAGTATTGCTGTGTTTATTTTAACCAAGAGTTATGTAAACAGTTCAGTCTTTACCCAAAAGAGGTATATTTCATGTGACAAATTTTAATAAAAGTTTAACTTCTTTATTAGGTATAACTATCAACATATAACATTTAAAAAATACTGCTTCTGGCCCGGCTGGTGTGGCTCAGTGGTTGAGCATTGACCTATGAGCCAGGAGCTCACAGCTCAATTCCTGATCAGGATTCACACCAGGGGTTGTAGGATGCAGCCAATCAATCAATCATTGATGTTGCTATTTCTCTATTCCTCTCCCTTCCTCTCTCTCTAAAAATCAATAAAAAAAAACATATATTTAAAAAAACATGCATTTTAATAATACTACTTCTCTAGAGTAGAGCTTGGCAAACTTTCTATAAAGGTCTAGATAGTAAATATTTTAGAATTTGCCATATGGTTTTTGCTGCATCTCCTCAACTCTGCTCTTGTAGCAGAAAAGCAATCATAGATGCCTGTAAATGAATGTTCATGGCTGTATTCCAATAAAATCTTGTTTATGGGCACTGAAATTTGAAGCTCATATAATTCTCATCTCACTAACTAGTATTGAGTTTTTCAACTGTTTAAAAATATAAAAATCATTCTTAGCTCTCAGGTCCTACTAGAACAGGCACCAGGCTGAATTTGGCCACAGGATGAATATGCCTACCCTTATTCAGTAATGAAACCACCCTTCACTCTTCAAAGATTACCATTACAAAACAGATTCATTATGCTAGTCCTGTGCAGGAATATTTGAAAATAGGGAAAAACAAATTACTAAAGGATGACCGAGATGTGAAGGAACCAAGTCCTCATTCAGGATGCCCCTTCAGCCCCGCCCTGCTCATGCATAGCCACCTCATCTTGGCATCTACAGCCATGGGTGGCCAGACCCTGTGCCCACAGTCCTGCCCTGTGCAGGGCACCCATCTAGTTCTGAACAGCATGTTTTTTGCTGGGCATGTTTTGTCACCTATCAAGTCATCACCACCTGCTGTGGTTCCAAGTGGGACAGAAAGCCACGTTTTCACCCCCAGTTCTGCACTTGGAATCCAGCTTCCCTGTCTGCTGCTGGCCCAGAGGGTCTAGCAGAAGGTATGTGCTCTGCCTCCACAAAAGAGGTTGGGCACAAGGGGCCAGCTCCCGAGGCTCACAGCCGAGGCCAATAGATGACTACTCCACCAACTTCTTCTTTGGGGGGGGAGAGGGGACAGAAAAATGTTTCAGTGTTTGAAACACCCATTGATAAGGGTTAATCACAAGAAAGTCCATGAAAGAAGATCGGGAAATCGTCATATAATTGGCAGCTCTTTAGAATTTAAACCACGCTTATTAGACCGTGCTTGTATTTTTCTGTGATCAAATTCCTGCCACAACACATTTGGAATAACTTTTTTTTTTTTTTGGCCTAGTATGGGCTTTTACAGCAGACAGGAGAGATGGAAGAAAGGAAATTTAGAATCACCGTTGCTTGCCTACTGTTAAACTGCATGCATCGTTAGCGGAAGCAGTTAGCCTGTCTGTCAAGACCTCTCAAATCCGCAGGAGCTGAGATATAAAGTGCAGCATAAAGGGTGTGCAAGAGGCCTTTACTTTTCTAAAGGACATTTCTACAAAGGCACAAGTAAATAACGGCAAGTCTGGACCAACTTCTCCCGAGTCCGGGTAAGAGAAAAGGACAGCCAAGGCCCGACCCGGTTTTCTCTGAGAAACGCCCCAACCCCCTCCCCTCACCACTTCACACCGCCCCTCCCCCCGCCCCCGCTCCATCGCGCACCCACAGTTCCAGTGCCTTCCTTAGAGGCCATGTGGCGGGACGCTTCGTCCTCTCCCTGAGATTGAGGGGTCTCCAACAAGCTGCAAAGGCTAAACCACGATGTCTGCAGTTAAAAACACATCCAAAGGTCTTACAGCCTTGCCCATTGTCAGCAGCCTTTTTCTTGGCGAAAACCACGGGTCACTTTTCATCCTGACGCTGGTGTAGAATTCGAACGATCCGCTAGGGAGGCCTGAGCGATGGGAAAACCGGCCAGGAGGCTGCTGCTTTGCCCCGGCTCACCGCGCCTAGCCACAGGATCTGTCCGGGGGCGACTTCACACCGAGTGGCTCCCTCCTTTCCCTCCGCACCGCCACACTCCAGGTGGACGACGTTCGGCAAAGTGTCCGGTCAAGTCACGCAGCGCGGCGCCCGTCCCACAGCCCCTCCGGGGACCTGGCGCCGGGGCCGGGGGCCGGGGGCCGGGGGCCGGGGCAAGGCCGGTCAGGGGGAGTGCGAGGGGCGCGCGTAGCGCAGCGTGTAGTTGGCCCCCGCGTTGTTGTCCCAGTACTCGCCTTGTTCGCAACGGTAACAGACTGCGAAGTGGACGGCGATGTCCGTCGCGTTTATGTCCTCCCCCTCCTTGGGCTGCAGACCGGGGGGCAGGCATAGAGAGAAGTGGAAGCGCTCGGCGCTCTGCTCCTCCTCCTCAGCGCCGCCGGGCCCAGGTTCCCCCGACGGCGTCTCCGGCCGCTGTAGCGCCGAGGGCTCAGGCTGCAGTTCTGCAGGCACGTCCAGGAAGGAGCGCCATTCGGTGAACGTGTAGCGCACGGCCACGGCCCTCGGCCCGGGGCAGCCCAGCACCCGCCCCGAGCCTGTCACCTCCGCGTCCCCGGACGCCGAGCAGTGCACGCGCTCCAGGCACACGCGCTGCCGCCGCAGGCGCTCGGCCGCCGCGCCCGGCCCGGGAAGCTCGAAGAGAGGACGGAGCCGCGGGGGCGGCGCCCCGAGGGGCGCGCCGGCCGCCGCCAGCAGGCCCGGGAGCTGCTGCAGGTCCTCGGCGCTCATGGGGAAGCTGCGGAGTCGGGAGAGCACGGCCGGCGGCACCCGCGGCTCCTCGGCCTCGCTGAAGTGCTTGATGCTGGCCAGGCTCAGCCCCAGCGTGTCCGCGAACTGCACTCGCTTCTTGCACTTGGCGCAGCAGCCTCCCGGGCTGTGCGGCGTGTCCGCGGCCCTCTCGCCGCGCTCCGCGCCCAGCCCCAGGCCCAGCTGTTGGCGCTGCTGCAGGAGCTTGGCCGCCTGCAAGATCGGGCCGGCGGGCAGCGAGAAGGACCGCGCGCGGCGGCGGCGGCGGCGCGCCAGCAGCTCCTCCTGCTCTCGGAGAACAGCTTCCTCCTCGGGGCACAAGGGGTCGGCGTCGGAGCTCCCCGACTCCGCTCCGCGGCCGCCGTCCCTGCCACCCTCCAGGCCGAGGCCCCCGGCGGCGGGCAGCTCCTGGGCTGGTGGGGGTTCCCCAGAGGGCGCGGGCCCCTGCGCCTCCAAAGTGAGCAGCTGCGCCCCCTGGGGCTCCATGAGGCAGCCGGTCCTCGGGACTATCTGGGTGGCGAACCCCCGGCTCCAGACTCTGGAGACTCAACACCTTGGTCGCTGACTGTGCGCGCCCACCCCGGGCTCAGAGAAGAACGCCGTTCCACGTGGGAGCCCGCGGTTTTAGCGGCGGCCGCCTGGGCGGGGTGGGAGGGGGATGCGGCCGGGGGCCGGCTCCCGGCCGGGCGGCCCGGCACGGAACTTGCGGGGCCTGGGGAGGGACGGGGGCGGGAGGCGCGGCCGCAGGACACCTGGGCTGGCGGCGCGGGGCCAGGCTCGCGGGCGGGGTTTCCGAATACTCCGGGGGCAAGTGGGAGGCGGCTCTCCGAAGTCGGGGGCCGTGTTTCACAGCCCTCCCGCCCCGGCGCCCCTGCCCCGAACTCCTGGATGAACTCCGCTCGGCGTCCGTGGACGCCGGCGTGAGCACCCCCTCCAGCCCGAGTTGGCCCACAGGTGCTGACCAGTATGGCCTCGGAGGTCGCAGGGCGCGCTCCCGCCGGCTGTCCCTCGGCCCAGGGAGTCCGCGGGGCGGGGGCGCAAAGGAGGACCGCTCGCCCGCGGGGAATCTGGGAGGTGGCCGGCCGCCTCCCTCTCGTCCTCTTCCTCCCTCCCCCAAACTCGGGGCTCCCCGGGCTCCAATCCCAGTCGGAAGCCTGAACCGCGCTCGCCTCCCCGCGCTTCCGAAAGCCGCGCACCACGGGCCGGGGCCGAGCCTGGGGCGGGGACGCGCGGAGGGGGGGACCGGGCAGCGGACCGAGAGCCGCAGGAGGCCATTCGCGCGGGGCCCGGGAGCACGTTCCGCTCCCCCCACCCCTTGTCCCGCCCGCCGCTGCTTCCAGCCCCGCGCGCACCGCCCCCACCGCGGCCGCGCTCCGACGCCACAGTCCCCCGCGCCGGTCCTCGCCCGCGGGAGCAGGCCTGCCGCCCTGAGGCCGCGGGTCACCTCCCTGCCGCCCCAAAGCCGCGAGACGCTCCTCCCCTCCCCCTTCCGAAAAGAGCGGAACCTGGGAAATGGGGACTTACTTCAAAAGTGTTTCTTTTTGGTTTTGTTTTTAAGACTAACTGTTTTCACCTAAGTCAGTGGTTCTCCTGTTTTTGTCGCCACCAGCCTCACAGGGGGCGCCCGGGCCCACGCAGAGTTCTGACTCGGTGGGGCTGCCGTGGTGTCCCACGTGCTTAACAGGGGCAGGCCGAGGCCGCCGGGCTCTGCAGACCGCATTTGGGAGCTAGTATATCACCCCTGTGAGCCGAGTGCAGTTACTTTTGTTTAAAACGTTGGAGATTCTAGAAACATAGATCCACTATATTACACAAAACAAAAGGCAAAGCCGTCCTACCCGGGTCATGTAATGCAGCATAATAACTAAAATACCTTATGGTCTGCAGAATTTAAAGCGGCCAGGGCGTTTGGGTGTGGGGGCAGGTAAAAGAGATGGTGAAGGTGAGGATCATATAAATAGCAATATTGATTGAGCACCAGAGGGTCAACTGCTGAGGACTCCACTGTTATTCCCAGAACAACCATGTGAAGTCCGAATCATATTACCCCTGCTCTGCATGTGGGACCTTAAGGTACAGAAAGGCTTTTTCATTGCCCAGGTCTTAGAGTCAGTTTGTGGTGGGATTTGAATCCAGGTAATTTAGAGAGAAGATGTCTCCCATGGCTACTAAGCCAGGGCTGGGGGTGGTATTCATGAGGAGGGGTCTCTACTGCTCACTTGCTCAGGTCTTGAAGATCCTCCCCTGCCCAGCGTGGAAAGCCATGATTGCATCTCATCTGGGGGCTTACAAAAAGTACCAGGTATACATGGCCTGTCTTCTGAGATAACTCCAAGATTTGAGAAAGAAAACACTTTACATTTAAGTAGACATTGATATGTTATGGAGTTAAATACAGAATTTGTAAACTATTTTAAAGACAAAATGGGACCTCCAAGAGATTTTGAGGTTGTGTTGACTCTCTGGGCTGCAGCCCTTATCAGTGTATCTGTTCATTCCAGGGCAGGGTCAAGAGGGACATGAGGCATGTAGGAAGGGGATTTTAAGGGTCATGTGGTGCCTTGGTCCCAGCCCTGTCCTATTTTCCTATCTTTTATAAAAGTATTAGAAGTACTCATCTTCATGGATCTCTCAATATGCAGTGCTGGAGGAGACCACCATTAAAATAAAAAGTTACACAAGCAAATATGGACTCAGCCACTCTGGGAGGTGCTAGAAGGCAGGACCTGACCTGGTGGGGAAGGCCAGGGAAGCCTCTGTGAGGGAGGTAAGTAGGAGTGAACAGTTTAGGACTGCAAGCAAGAACATTTTAGCCTGAACACTGGCCCTGTGTGGGAGGCAATGTGGAAGAGTGGGAATGGAGAAGGCCTGTGTGGCCCCAGAGCCTAGAGCAAAGAGGAGCTGGCAGAGGTAGAGATAGAGGGTATGAAGGGGCCACTCAGGGCCTTGAACAATGAGAAACCATCAAAGGATTTTGAGTCACTAGTGTGATTAACCAGATTTGAAGTTTGAAGGATCATTCGGAAGCAGGATGAAGAACAGATTGTGGGAGACAAAGAATATGTGGGAGAAGCTGTCAGGAGACTGTTACAGTGAAGAAGGGTGGTCATGCCTTGGTCAAGAGAGGTGGTGATGGTGGGGTGGAATGATTTGAGAGCTATTTAGGAGTGAAAACCAACATTACATGCTCATGGATCAACATAGGGATAGGTGAGGGAAAGATGGGTGCCTTTTAGGAGTTGGACATGAGCACTTGAGTGGAAACAGTAGAGGTCACTGGGGCAAGGACCTCTAGAAGAGGAACAGAGAGGAGTGCAAGATCATGAATTCCGTTTGGGGCAGGTCGAATTTAATAGGTTCTCAGGTTCTTTCTGAGGAGTTTGTCAACAACAACTTAGTGTCCAACAATTCAAATCTGACTCTAACTACATGGAGTTAAGGGGCTACAGGTATGCCACGACTTCTGATGCTAGCTGCAAATGGCATGCCCAGGCCACCATATTTTGGCTCAGCCAACTACAAATTTGGGGGTTCCCACAGTCCTACACTCAGGTTTGATAATCTACCAGAATAGCTCACAGAACTCAGATGAAGGGGGTCAGAATAATGCTACCCCAAAATATGTCATTTTGGCATAAGGATTACATATTTTGAGCTGAAGGAAATTAAGAAAAAACAGACAAAGAAGAAACACTCTGTCCTCTCACTTTTTGCCTATAAACCTGGCATAAATTTCCCTTAGTAAAGGTAACATAAGTTCCCATTTGTAAATGTGTCTCTATCTCTTTCTTTTTTAAAAATAGATATACTCGAGATACGAGTGCCCTAACATACGAGATTTTTGAGATACAAGCCATCGAGCGAGCGATTTTTGCTTTGAAATACGAGCAACATTTGAGATAGGAGTAATCGCGCGATCGGCCGGATGCACACGACCCTCCAGTTTACCGAGACTCGAGCGTCTCATAGTTTCCCATGCCTCAAGGTTACGGAATGAATTAAACTCGTATCTCGAGGTACCAATGTAACTGACATATAACATTATATTAGTTTCAGGTGTTCAACATAACAATTTAATATTTGTGAAGTGATTACCACAATTAATTTAATTAACATTCATCATAAAACATAGCTAAAATTGCTTTTCTTGTGATGAGAACTAAGATCCCTCTTAGTGGTTTTTTTTTAAATCAGGAGAGAGCTTCCTTTTTAAAAAAATATGTTTTTATTGATTTTAAAGAGTATAGAAGAGTCCAGCCAACCTTGCTCAGTGATGAACTTCGACCCAAGACCCAGGAGGTCACAGTTCGATTCCCAGTCAGGGCACATGCCCGAGTTTCAGGCTCAATTACAAGTGTGGAGTGTGCAGGTGAAAGTCTATCAATGATTTTCTTTCATCACTGATGTTTCTCTCTCACTCTCCTTCTCTCTCCCTCTCTGGAATCAACAAAAATATATTTTAAAAAAATAAATAAAGAGTAAGAGAGAGGAATCCAAGATGGCGGCATAGGTAAACACCTATACTGCTGCCTCGCACAACAATTTCAAAACTACAACTAAAAGACAGAACGGACATCATCCAGAACCACAGGAAAGCTGGCTGAGTGGAAGTTCTACAACTAGAGGGAAAGAGAGGGGCTCACGGAGACCCAGAGGAGCTGCAAAAAGCCGAGGTACGGAGACGCGCGCTGAGAGAGCGGGTGCCGGAGTACCTGGCTGGCTTTCTCTGGCGGGAGGGAAACGGAGACTCCCAACGGCTTTGAACCCCTTATCTTACGACACTAAACCCCAGATCCAGCCGAGACTCATACGGGGGGAGTCTGGACTGTGAAAAGGGAGAAGTGCACGGAAATTTAGGGGAGTTGCAAAGGATCGGAGGTAAGGTCACACACGGCACCACTCGGAGGACGGATTGCTGATTGTGCCGCTGGCTTTCTCGAGTGGGCGGGAGACAGATCCTCCCAACTGCGCCACTTCTGAGTCCACTGGGCCCCTGTTTTGGGCGAAACCATGGGGACCTAGACTCGTGTGGTCCTGGTTCGCAGGGGAACCGGAAAGGCAGCGGTTAGAGGCACTGCAGGTGCGCGAGCGCACAAGGACCGCTCCAGCCATTACCCAGTCACGTGAGACTCAGGGGCCGTGGAGGGCGGGGCCGACTGGAAGGCAAGGCGGTCCCTTAAGCCCTGAGACTCCACCCTCCCAAGCTCAGCAGAGGCTTCTTTGGCTGAATCCAGCACAGAAGTTTCCCCGGCACAGTGAAAATGCTGAGACAAGGGAAGGGATTACAAGCAAAAGAAATGGAGGAAAAAAAACGACTGGATATAGAGTTCAAAACCACGCTTATAAGGTTTTGCAAGAATATGCTAGAAAAGATGGATAAATTTAGTGAGACCCAAGAGAAGATGATAAATACACTGACTGAAATGAAAACTATTATGCAGAGTCCTAACAGCAGACTAGAGAAAGGCAAGGATCAAGTCAAAAATTTGAAATATAAAGAAGCAGAAAACATTCAACTGGAAAAGCAAGAAGAGAAAAGAATCCAAAAATGTGAAGATAATGTAAGGAGCCTCTGGGACAGCTTCAAGCGTACCAACATCAGAATTGTGGGGGTGCCAGAAGAAGAGAGAGAGCAAGATACTGAAAACCTGTTTAAAGAAATAATGACTGAAAACTTCCCACATCTGGTAAAAGAAATAGACTTACAAGTCGAGGAAGCACACAGAACCCCAAAGAAAAGGAACCCAAAGAGGACTACACCAAGACACATCATAATTAAAATGCCAAGAGCAAAAGACAAAGAGAGAATATTAAAAGCAGCAAGAGAAAAACAGTTTATTACCTACAAGGGAGCACCCATACGACTGTCAGCTGATTTCTCAACAGAAACGATGCAGGCCAGACGGGGGTGGCAAGAAATATTCAACGTGATGAACAACAAGAACCTACAACCAAGAATAATCTATCCAGCAAAGCTATCATTCAGAATTGAAGGGCAGATAAAGACCTTCACAGAGAAGAAAAAGCTAAAGGAGATCATCAACTCCAAACCAGTATTATAGGAAATGCTGAAAGGTACCCTTTTAGAAGAGGAAGAAGAAAAAGGTAAAAGACAAAAAATTATGAACAACAAATGCACATCTGTCAACAAGTGAATCTAAAAATTAAGTGAATTAAAAATCTGATCAACAGAATAAACTGGTGAATATAATAGAATCAGGAGCACAGAAAGGGAGTAGACTGATAATTCTCAGGAGGACAAGAATCATAAAGCATCAAACAGACTGTGAAATTATAGCAGAAAGATTAAAGTTAGGTGAGGTAAATAAGTGATCAATCAAAGGACTTGTATGCATGCTTATAAACATAACCAATGATCACAGACACTGGGGGGTCGGGGTATGCCTGGGAGGGAGGGGGGGCAATGGAGAGATATGTATAAAAATTAATAAAAAATTAATTTAAAAAAAAAGAGTAAGAGAGATGCAGAGAGAGAGAGGGGTGGCTGGGAGACATTGATCTGCTACCTTCTACACACTCCCTACTGGAAATAGAGCCCTCAACCTGGCATGTGCTCTGACTGGAAATCGAACTGATCATGACTGGGTTCCTGGGCCACACCACTGAACCACACTGGCTAGGCTACAATATAGTATTATTAACTTTAGTCCTCAGCTGTGTATTATACCCATGATTATTTATGTTATAACTGAGAATTTGTTCCTTTTGACCCCCTTCACCCATTTTACCCATTCTTTCTCCCAGATCTGGCAGCCACCAATCTGTCCTCTATATCCCTGAGCTTGGATTTGTTGTGTTTGTTTGTTTAGAGTCTTTATATAAGGGAGATCATATGCTATTTATCTTTCTCTGTCTGAGTTAATACACTTAACATAATGCCCTCAAGGTCCTTCCATGTTGTCCATACAGCAAGATTTTCTTAAGGCTGAGTAATATTTCATTGTACATATGTACCATATATTTTTCATCAATTCATCTGTTGATGGACACTGAGTTTACTTCAACATCTTGGCTATTGTAAATAATGCTGTAACGAACATATTGATCCATATATGTCTTTTTGAATTAGTGTTTTGGGTTTCTTTGAGTAAATATCCAGAAATGTAATTGCTAGGTCTTTTATCTCTTGTTATAGTCTTTGTTTTAAAATCTGTTTGTCTGATAAAAGTATTGCTGTCCCAGCATTTTTAAAGTTTCCATTTTCAGGAAATAACCTTTTCCCATCCTTTACTTTCAGTCTATGTGTGTCTTTTGATCTGAAGTGAATCTCTTGTAGGCAACATATTCATTCAGCTACCCTATGTCTTTTCAGGTGGAATTGCTGAGTCATAAGGTAGTTCTATTTTTAATTTTTTGAGGAACCTTGATACTGTTTCGATAGTGGTTGCACCAATTTATATTCCCACTAGAAACGCACAGGGGTTCCCTTTTTTCCACTACTTTTTTTTGGTAGTAGCCATTCTAACAGGTATGCAGCAATACCTCACTGTAGTTTTGATTTGCATTTCCCTGATAACAAGTGATGTTTAGCACATTTTCATGTACCTTTTGCAATCTGTATATCTTCTTTGGGAAAATGTTCATTTAGATCCTCTACCCAATTTTTAATCGAATTGTTTGGTGTTTTGTTTAGAATCATATTGAATCATATGAGTTCTGTACTTATTTTGGATGCTAACCCTTTATCAAGTATATATTTGCAAATACACTCTTTCATCCAGTAGTTTACAGTTTCATTTTATTGGTGGTTTTCTTCGTTTTGTTTTGTTTTGTTTTACTTTGTTTTTGCTATCCAGAAGCTTTTTAGTTTGATGTAGTCTTATTTGTTGCTTTTTGGTTTTGTTGCCTTTGCTCTTGATGTCAAATCCAGAAAATCATTGCCAAAGACAGATGTCAGGAGCTTACTGCCTATATTTTCTTTTAGGAGTCTTACAATTTCAGTGCTTAGGTTCAAATTTTTAATCTACTTTGAATTAATTTTTGTGTATGATGTAAGATAGTGGCCCAATTTCATTCTTTTGCGTGTGATTGTCTAGTTTTCCAAACATCATTTTTTGAAGAGACTGTCCTTTCTTATTGTATATTCTTGGCTCCTTCATTATAAATTAATTTGCCATACATTAGTGGGTTTATGTCTGGCCTCTCAATAGTTTCATTGATTTATGTGCGTGTTTTTATGTCAACAAAAGTGGTGAGACAACTTTTATTCAGCATAGTATTGGAAGTCTTAACCACAGCAATCAAATAAGAAAAAGAAATAAAAGACATCCAAATTGGAAAGGAAGAGGTAAAAATTGTCAGTTTTTGCAAATGACATGATATTGTATATAAAAAAACCTTAAAAGTTTCACAAAAAAAGCTACTACCAGTGATAAATTAATTAATTACAGTATCAGGCTGCAAAGTAAATATTCAGAAGTCAGTTGCATTTTTATACATCAATAACAAACTATCAGAAAAAGAAATTTAAAGAAGTGGGAGAAACCAAAGTGGTGGCATAGGTGAACACCTAAACTGCTGCCTTGCACAACAATTTCAAAACTACACTAAAATACAGAATGGGCACCATCTAGAACCACAGGAAAGCAGACTGAGAGGAAATTCTACAACTAGAAGGAAAGAGAGGGGCTCACAGAGACTCAGAGGAGCTGCAAAAATCTGAGGTACTGAGACACGTGTGTGGAGAAGACAGGCAGCAGCGTGCCTGGCTGGCTTCCTCTTGCTGGAGGGAGACGGAAACTCCTAACTGCTCTGAGCCCCAGTTTCGACTGCACTGAACCCCAGTTCTTTGCGAGACTCATACGGGAAGAGTCTGGACTGTCATGAAAAGGGAGGAGTGCATAGAAACTTAGGGGAGCCACGAAAGGCAGAGGTTTGAAAGCACATGCAAGTGCACGTAAAAAGGACTGACTGCTGATTGTGCAGCTGCCTTTCTCTAGCGGGAGGAAGACAGGACCTCCCAACTGCAATGAAATCCAGTTCTGACTGCACTGAATCCCAATTTCAGGTGAGACCCTGGGGATCCAGATTCATATGGGTTCCTGGAGTGCATGCAAATACAGGGGAACCATGAAAGGCAGAGGCCTGGAGGCATGAGGACACCTGGCACACAAAGCTACTCTACCAACCTAGGGAAGCAGCAAAAATGTGGAGACAAAGGAACAGATCACAAATGAAGGAAATGGAGGAAAACAAATGACTGGGTATAGAGTTCAAAACCATGGTTATAAGGTTTTTCAAGAATTTTCTAAAAAAGGCCAATAAATTTAGTGAGACCCTCGAGGATATGGAAACAGACCAACTAGAAATTAAGTATACACTAACTGAAATAAAAAATATTATACAGAGACATAACAGCAGACTGGAGGATCGCAAAAATCAAGTCAAAGATTTGAAATATAAAGAAGCAGAAAACACTCCTCTGGAAAAAGGAAAAAGGATCTAAAAATGTGAAGATAGTGTAAAGAGCCTCTGGGACAACTTCAAGCGTACCAACATCAGAATTCTGGGAGTGCCAGAAGAAGAGAGAGAGAGCAAGATACTGAAAACCTATTTGAACAAATAATGACTTAAAACTTTCTCCACCTGGTGAAAGAAATAGACTTACAAATCCAGGAAGTGCACAGAACCCCAAACAAAAGGAATCCAAAGAGGACCACACTAAGACACATCATAATTAAAATACCAAGAGCAAAAGACAAAGAGAGAATATTAAAAGCAGCAAGACAAAAACAGTTCATTACCTACAAGGGAGCACCCATAGGATTGTCATCTAATTTCTCAACTGAAATGATGCAGGCCAGACGGGAGTGACAAGAAATACTCAACGTGATGAATAGCAAGAACCTACAACCAAGAATACTCTACCCAGCAAAGCTATCATTCAGAACTGAAGGTCAGATAAAGAGCTTCACAGATAAGAAAAAACTAAAGGAGTTCATCAACATCAAACCAGTATTGCATTAAATGCTGAAAGGTACTCTTTAATAAGAGGAAGAAGAAAAAGGTAAAGATAAAAATTATGAACAACAAATACATATCTATCAACAAGTGAATCTAAAAATCAAGTGAATAAAAAATCTGATGAACAGAATAAACCGGTGAATATAATAGAATCAGAGGCATAGAAAGGAGTGGACTGAGAATTCTCAGGGGAAAGGGGTGAGGGGGGTGCAGGGAGAGACTGGACAAAAATTGTACACCTATGGATGAGGATAATGGTGGGGGGTGGGGAGGTAAGGGCAGAGGGATGGGTGGGAGCCAGGTGGCAGGTGGAGGGGAGCTATGGGGGGAAAAAAGAGGAACAATTGTAATCTGAACAATAAAGATTTATTAAGTCAAAAAAAGAAGAAAAAAATTAAAAAGAAATTTTAAAAAGAATCCTATTTATAATCACATCAAAAATAATAAAAGAGCTAGGGATAAATTTAACCAAGAAGATAAAAGACCTCTACTCAAAATATTTTAAGACACCGAGGAAGATAAAAATACATAGAAGCACATATTGTGCCCATGGATAGGAAGACTTTAACATAACTCTTATCAAAATATCATTGGCATTTTTCACAGAACTAGAAAATCTAATCCTAAAATTTATAAGGAAACCACAAAAGATCCTGAATAGCCAAAGCAATCTTGAGAAAGAACAAAGTTGGAGGTGTCATACTACCTAATTTCAAACTATACTACAAGGCTATAGTAATAAAAAAGAGCTCTAAAAACAGATGCATAAATCAATAGGACAGAATAGAGAGCTCAGAAATGAACCCAGGCCTATATGGTCAATTAGTAGCTCAGAAAGTAGGCAAGAATAAAGACATTCTATTTAATAATATTTTTTGGTGAAGATTGGACAGATATATGCAAAAAATGAAGTGAATACCTTTTTACACCATATTGAAGAATAAACTAAAAATGGATTAACGACTTAAATGTAAGACTCAAAGCCATAAAACTCCTAGAAGAAAACATAGGCAGTAAACCCTTTGACATTACTCTTAGCTATATGTTTGTTTTTTTTCCTGATAGATCTCCTTAGGCAAGGGAAAAAACAACAAAATAAACAAATGGAACTACATTAAACTATAAAGGTTTTACCCAGCAACAGAAACCATTAACTGCCACAGTCTATTTGCAGTAGCAAGGGTTCAGAAATCTGGAGAAGGGCTGCACATAAATGAATAGAGACTAGACCAGAAATATAAATTTGGAAGGCATTTTGCGGGAGCCAGACAAAAACTTAGCTCTAGTGACTAAGCTCCCCAAATCTCTGGACCTGAGGCTTTTTATTAACACATTTTTCCCTTTAGCAAAGCAGATATACACATCAAAAATAAGGCTTGGTAAACAATAAAGGATTATCAGGTTAGGGGACTTGCCCTCAGCTGTTTAGCAGCAGGTAATAATATGCAGATCTTCAGCCCTGCTGTAAACATCCATCAGCCTTCTGATGAACTTCTCACATTTATTATGCTAAATACTGTTAGTCTTTGCTTTCAGCAATTAACAAAATTAAAAGTCAACCTACTGAATGGAAGAACATACTTGCCAATGATACATCCAATGATGAGTTAATGTCTAAAATTTGTAAAGAACTCATACAATGCATCATCAAAAAACAAGCCAATTTAAAAACTGAATAGACATTTCTCAAAAGAAGGAATACAGATTGCCAATAGACATATGAAAACATGTTTAATGTCACTAATCATCAGAAAAATTCAAATTAAAACCACAATGAGATATATCACACCTGTCAGATTGACTATCATCAATAAATCAACAAACAATAGGTGTTGGCAAGGATGTGGGGGGAAGATAATTCTTCTGCATTGTTGGTGGGAATACAATTTGGCATAGGCACTAGGGAAAACAGTATAGAAGTTCCTCAAAAAATTAAAAATGGAACTGCTTTATGATCCAGTGATTCCAATTCTGGAAACCCAAAACACTAATTTAAAAAGATATATTCACTATCTGTGTATTGCAGCATTATTTATAATAGCCAATATATGGAAGCCACTCAAATGCTCATCAATAGACAAGGATAAAAAAGCAGTGGTACATACACAGTGGGGGAAAAGCAGGTTTATAGTCGTATGTGAAACACAGAGTTTATTCTTGCATTATTATTTATTGTACTAGAGGCCTGGTGCATGAAATTCATGCATGGGGGGGGGTTGTCCTTCAGCCAAGCTTGCTCCCTCTCCAATCTGGGACCCCTTGAAGAATTTCCAACTGCCCATTTAGGCCCGATTTTACTGGGATTGGGTCTAAACGGGCAGTCAGACATCCCTCTCACAACCCAGGACTGCTGGCTTCCAATTGCTCGCCTGCCTGCCTTCCTGATTGCCCCTAACTGCTTCTGCATGCCAGCCTTATCACCCCCTAATCACTCCCCTGCCAGCCTGATTGATGCCTAATTGCTCCCCTGCCAGCCTGTTTTCCCATAACTGCCCTCCCTTGTGGGTCTAGTCATCCCTAACTGTCCTCCTCTGCAGGCCTTGTCACCCCTAACTGCCCTCCCCTGCAGGCCTGGGTCCCCCCCAATTGCCCTTTCTTGCAGGCCCGGTCACCCCCAACGTCTCTCCTCTGCCAACCTGGCCCTCCCCTGCAGGTTTGATCACCCCCAACTGCCCTCCCTTGTAGGCCTGGTTCCTCCCAACTGCCCTCCCCTGCTGGCCATCTTGTGGTGACCATCTTGTGTCCACATGGGGGCAGGATCTTTTGACCACATGAGGGCAGCAGTCTTGTGTGTTGGAGTGATGGTCAATCTGCATATTACTCTTTTCTTAGATAAGATTGAGGCCTGATGCATGGGTGGGGGCCAGCTGGTTTGCCCTGAAGGGTGTCCTAGATCAGGGTGGGTGTTCCCTTGGGGTGTGGGGTGGCCTAGACGAGGGGTCTGTGGTGGTTTGCAAGCCAGCCACACCCCCAGGAGACCCATGCAGAGTCCCTGGTATCTGGGATTTATTTATCTTCTACAATTGAAACTTTGTAGCCTGGAGTAGAGCCAAACCTTCTGCTAGTACAGCCATTGAAACTTCGTTGCCTTAAGCAGAGGCCTGGGCCAGCCAGGGTTTATGGAAACTTGACTTCCTCTATCTCCAGGGACAACCCAAGCCTCCCTCCTGCTCTCTCTGTGGCCATAGCCATTATGGTTGGGTTAATTTGCATACTCGCTTTGATTAGCTGGTGGGTGTGGCTGGTGGGTGTAGTGGAGGTATGGTCAATTTGCATAATACTCTTTTATTAGATAAGATTAGCTTTCTCACAAACAACTGTAAACCTATTTTGCCTCATCATGTATATACAATGGAGTTTTTCTCAGCCACAAAAAAAGAACAAGTCCTGGCCAGTGTGGCTTAGTTGATTGGAGCATTGTCCCTTACACCAAAAGGTGGTGGTTTGATTCCCAGTCAAACATATACAAGTTGCAGGTTAGATCCCAAGTTGGGGTATGTGCAGGAGGCAGCCAATCTATGTTTTTCTCTCATATCAATGTTTATCTCTTTTTCTTTCTCTCTTTATCCCTTCCTCTTTCTAAAATCAATAAAAAAATAATAAAACCCTATATAATAAAAGGCTAATATACAAATCAACTGAATGGCAGAACAAGTGGTCGTTGTGACGCACAATGACCACCAGGGGACAGACACTCAATGCAGGAGCTGACCCCTGCTGGTCAATGTGCTCTCACAGGGAGAGCACCGCTCAGCCAGAAGCCAGGCTCACAACTGGCTGCTGCAGCAGCTGTGGCAGGAGCCTCTCCTGCCTCTGAAGCAGTGCTAAGGAGCAATGAGCCAAGTAGCCAACCAAGTGGTAAAGAGTGAGCAGGCAGGCACACATTTAGGAGCAAATGGTCTGGATTGCGAGAGGGCACAGGCAAGGCTGAGAAACCCCTCCTCATCCCCCAGTTCATGAATGTCATGCACTGGGCTTCTAGTTTATGATAAAAACTCTCAGTAAACTGGAGAATGGAGGGATCATACCTGAACATAATAAAGTCAATATATGAAAAACCTACAGCCAACATCATACTCAATGGGCAAAAACTAAGTGTTTCCTTTCAGATCAGGAATAAGACAGGGATGTCCGCTTCCTCCAGTCTTATTCCACACAGTGCTGGAAATCCTACCACAGCAATCAGAAAAGAAGAAATAAAAGGAGGAAGTTAAACTGTCATTATTCTCAGATGACATGATACTATACATAGAAGGTCCTAAAGTCCCCACCAAAAGATCTGCTAGATTTAATAAATGAATACGGCAAAGTATCCGGATACAAATTTAATGTCAGAAATTGATGTCATTTTCATACACCAATACTGATATCTCAGAAAGAGAAATTTTTAAAAAATTACATTTACCATTATAACAACAACAAAAATAAAATCCTGGTCTGGTGGTTGGGCTGGAAAGACCCAGATTGCTGGGGCTGGAACCTCTGGTGCTCCTTAGGCCTCTCTCTCTGTGGTCGCCAGCAGAAGGGCTTTGTGGCAGCCAGACTTGCAACCTGTTTGCTTAATGGCCTGATCTCATAAGTTTCAGTGTCTCTTCAATTACACTCTGTTCCTAAGCCATAGGAATAGAATGAGTCACAAAAGCCAATGTATTCAAAAGGAGAGACATTAGATTAAATCTTTTGATGGAAGAATGTCCAAGAAATTGTAGGTGTGTTTTAAAACCAATGTGCTATGTAGAACAGAATTAGAAAGACCCAAGAAACTTCAGTTAGTTTAAAGCTCAGATGTTTCAGATATGTAAGGTGAGGCTGAAAGAGGAAAATTGAGTTGCTCAAACTTTTCACTCAAGACAATTGAGCTGGAAAAAAGAAAAACACATTCTCTTAGTTCTTAATCTTTGACACTGTGCCTCAGGATTAAGACCATTTTTTCTGTACATATATTATTCCTTAATCACTATTGATTTTTTTGATGGTTAAACTGGCTAGTAAATAATATTATTTATATAGCATAAAACCCTGAAGAGGATCAAAATATGCTGCCCCCGATATGGTACTTTGGCATTGTTTTCGTCCATTTGGGCTGCTACAACAAAAAAGCATAGACTGGGTGGCTTATAAACAGCAAACAATTATATTTCAGAGTTCCAGAGGCTGGGAAGTCCAGATGAAGGCTCCCGCAGATTCGGTGTCTGGTAAGAACTGCTTTCTAGACAGTTGCCTTCTCACTGTGTCTCCACATTTTGGAAGGGGCAAAGGTGCTCTTTGGGGTCTCTTTTATATGGGCACTTATCCAATTCATGAGGGCTCCATTTTCATGAATTGATCACCTCTCAAAGCCCACCTGCTAATACCATCACATTGGGGTTATATTTCAACATATAAATTTTCAAGCGACACAAACATTGCCATAACAGGTACAATGATTATTTTGAGTTGAGGGTAATTGAGGAACATCAAATGCAGGAAGGGCTCTCTGGCCTCCTCTTTTCTACTTAAAAGCAGGACATATATTTCCTGTGAACAAAATGTTCTCCCAGCCCTAGCAGGTAGCTCAGTTAGTTAGAGCCTTTCCCTAATACACCAAGGTTGAGTGTTTGATCCCCAGTCATGGCACATACAAGAATCAACCAATGAATGCATAGGTAAGTGGAACAACAAATTTATGTCTTTCTCTTTCTCTCTCTCTCTCAAATCAATTTTTTTAAAAACTGTCCTCCCACTACCAGTAAGAAGAGAACATTTCTTACCACCTGAGACAAGAGTCAACACTGAGATGACTCTGTACAAGCAAACCTACTAAAATAACCCCTATCTTCCCTTACTTTCCCCCATATATTTCCTATGCACTTTCCCACAATTTACCACCCTTAGCCCAGACCCACTTTTCTTTTGTCTTGTCATATCCCCACAACTTCTCTTCCTTTGTTGGTATATGAGCTCTCAGGCCTACCTATTTCTTTGGGTCTTCATTGCTTACATATGAAGGCCTTTAATGCCTTCAATATTAACCTGAAATAAAATCTGAATTTTTTTTGTTACTCTGTGTTTTGCCATTTTGATTCTCAGGTCCAGTTACAGAACCTAAGAGACTAGAGGAAAACCTTTTCCTTCTCAACACAATATATAAATTGTAAAATATTTTAAAAGAGCAGAAGCATTTTAGAAACATCTACCTCTTCTTTAGTTTTTTGAAAGAGGTTGGCTTCCTTAAACTAAAGCCACAGTGATTTTTCAGCAACGGAAACTGCCAAGAAAATGTCTTATACCTTGAGTAGATCGAACTCTATAGCATCTTTGGCCCCATGTATCAACTGAAAATGGTAATGGAAGAAATTTTCAATGAATTTGAAAAAACATGACCTTGCTTGCCTGCTTCATTTTGCTTTCATATGTGTGCCTTCTAATAGCATCAAGGAACTTTAAGAGGTCTTATGCAACTGACTTGCTAAAGTGGAGAAAACAAAGCCAGGAGAGATTCAAGACATTTGCTTACCCAGAGCTATTCAGCCACCTCGAACCAAAAGGACATCTACTACAGCTGATACTTACTGATCACTTTGTGCTACAAAACCACTCTCAGCACTTACATCATCACGCAGCCCAACAGGACAGCTGTTACTATTAAACCCAGTATTAGGTCTTGGATGCCTAGAGAGGGTAAAGAAATTGCTCTAGTTACTCAAGTAGTAAACTTACTGAGCCAAGATTTGCCTTTACATGTGTCTGGCACATGCCACAGTCTGCGCCCCACTGCAGCCCTCTCTGGAATTCCCACTTAAGACCAATCATGTTGCTTTTGTTTGTTTGTTTGTTTGTTTTAAAGCACCAAGGCAGAAAGGATCTTTCTACCTTCCTACAACCAAAGGAATAAAGAGCTAATAAGAAAACCTTAAGAACATATTTTTTTATTCTTAATTTCATTGGTTTTCTATTTTAATGTCTTTTGCTTATGTTTCTGATGATTAGGATTTGAACATGATTTGCATAATATTTTCTCAGTGTAACATGCAAAGTTCCTAGGCCTGATTGGACTAAGATGCAACCAAATACCTGAAATTAACACAGCCATTGAAACCTTCCATTTTAAAGAGAACACTAGGAAAAAAATAGAGCACTAGAATCTAGTTGACTTCCTATTTATTAACATCTCAAGGTTTAGTACATTAACTTTTTATTTTCACGTAGATTTTTGTGCCACTTTCAAGTCATTTCACTTATATTTAGTGATTTTTTTCTGTCTTGGTTTTGCATGACTGTAAATATCCACATGATAACAAACATAAACGAATATGTAAAGACGTAAGTTCTTGATATATTTGACACAATTCTTAACATAAACAGGAAGAAATATTAGGTGTGCAGGATGGATAAGGACTTTCTGTTTCTACATGTCCCTTGAGAGCCTCTAGCAACTTCTGGAAGGAAGGCCCATCATTTGTCTTCCAGACTGTCTTGTCCACAGGACAGAACTGAAAGTTAGGGAAATGGCCATCTTTGAAGGGGAGAAGGGAGGGAACCCACATCTTTCATTCTCAGCATCTGACAGCAACTTTGTCTCCTTGTAGGATCCTATGGCAGCCTGTGACATAGTAGCCCACATCCTCCCTTCTTCCTTTCTTTTTTTTTTAAATAAATCTTTATTGTTCAGATTATTACAGATGTTCCCCCTTTTTCCCCTCATAACTCTCCTCCACCTGATTCCTGCCCCCCACCCAACCTATATCCTTATCCCCTGTCACTGTCCTCATCCATAGGTGTAAGATTTTTGTCCAGTCTCTTCCCCCCCCGAGAATTGTCAGTCCACTCCCTTTCTATAACCCTGACTCCTGTCACTGTCCTCATCCATAGGTGTAAGATTTTTTGTCCAGTCTCTTCCCCCCGAGAATTGTCAGTCCACTCCCTTTCTATGCCCCTGATTCTATTATATTCACCAGTTTATTCTGTTCATCAGATTTTCAATTCACTTGATTTTTAGATTCACTTGTTGGTAGATATGGATTTGTTATCACTTTGTTAGCACTGGGCATCTAACATTTTCACAATTTTTATCCTCCTCCTCTTCTCCCCCCCCCCCCCGCTCTTCCTCCTTCTCTTTCTCCTTCTCCTTCTCCTCCTCCTCCTTCTCCTCCTCTTCCTCCTCCTTCTCCAATACCCTTCAGCATTTCATATAATCCTGGTTTGGTGATGATGAACTCCTTTAGCTTTTTCTTGTCTGTGAAGCTTTTTATCTGACCTTCAATTCTGAATGATAGCTTTGCTGAGTAGAGTAATCTTGGTTGTAGGTTCTTGCTATTCATCACTTTGAATATTTCTTGCCACTTCCTTCTGATCTGCATAGTTTCTGTTGAGAAATCAGCTGACAGTCATATGGGTACTCCCTTGTAGGTAATAACTATTTTTCTCTTGTTGCTTTCAAGATTTTCTCTTTGTCTTTTGCCCTTGGCATTTTAATTATGATGTGTCTTGGTGTAGTCCTCTTTGGGATTCCTTTTGTTTGGGGTTCTGTGCATTCCCTAGACTTGTAAGTCTATTTCCTTCATCAGATAGGGGAAGTTTTCTATCATTATTTCTTCAAATAGGTTTTCAGTATCTTGCTCTCTCTCTCTTCTTCTGGCACCCCCATAATTCTGACGTTGGTATGCTTGAAATTGTCCCAGAGGCTCCTTACAGTATCATATTTTTGGATTCTTTTTTCTTTTTGTTTTTCTGGTTGGGTCTTTTTTTTTTCTTTGTATTTCAAATCTTTGGTTTGATTCTTGGGGTCCTCTAATCTACTGTTTAATTTCTGTATATTATTCTTTATTCCAGACAATGTATGCTTAATTTTTGACTGGTCCTTTTCCTTTTTTTTTTTTCATTCTCATTAATATCCTTGAAGGTCTCACTAAGTTACTCAGAGGTCTCATTAAGTTTCTTGGAGGTTTCTAGAAGATTCTTGAGTAACTTTATAACTGTGATTTTGAACTCTATATTCAGTAGTTTGCTTTCCTTCATTTCTTTCATTCATGACATATTTCTTTGTCTCTGCATTTTGTCTGCTTCCCTGTGTTGATGGGGTGCCTTTGTGTGGTAGATGACCTGGAGGGAACAGTGGCTCAGCCTCCCCAATCACCTGAGATGGATACTCTTGGTGCACCCCTTTGTGAGCTGGGTGCACACAGTCTTGTTGTAGTTAAGCCTTGATTGCTATTGGTACACTGGGAGGAATTGACTTCCAGTCCAATTAGCTGTGAGGACCCTCTGTGTCTATAATGGAAGAATTGCTGTGCTGGAGACACCCTATGGGACAGGACTTGATTCCGTGGGACTTTGATGCTCACTGAGTCTGCCTCTTGAGTATGTCACTTATGGATGTGAGGAGTTGAAATCTGGTGTCATCTCACACTGATCACTAGGTGACTGGCTCCTGGATCTCCAAGGAGGTGCAAGTCAGCTAGTGTATGAGGCCACCCAGCAGGAACTATAGCAAGATCTGCAGATTTCTCCTCTTTGTTTGGGGTTTGGAAGTTTTGGAGCTGTGTGACCCAGCTTCATTTTGTTAGGTTAAGCTGTGAAAGGGCAGACCATTCATATGCAAAAGCTTCTGTGCATTGCTTGGGTGGGTTTGTAAATTGGGTAGGTGGAGTCTCAGGAAATCACCAGGGTGTGGCAACCAACAATGGCTGCCAGTCAGCCGTCTCTGTGTCTTCACGTCTCTGTGTCTCCGCGTCTCTGTGTCCCCCCATCCCATGTCCCAGTGCAGAAAACAATGCAAGAAAGTACTTCTCTGAGAAAGCCACCCTCTCTTTCGGACCTGATGTCAGATAGTCCAGTTTCTCCCTGTTATGAGTCTGGGTCCCCAGAGTCTTGCTATAAACTGGAGTTCAGAGCAGTTGGGAGCTTGTAACTCCCTCCTGATTGAAAAAAAAAAAACACAAACAAAAAACAACAACAGTGCAACATGTCACCAGCCTGATTCATGTGCCTCTGTACCTTTGCTTTTCCACACCTCTGCACATTCTATCTGGTCTCAATGCGCTTTTTTCTTTCCTTCTAATTGTAGAACTTCTGCTCAGCCAGCTTTCCTGTGGTTCTGGTGATAGACGTTTTGTCTTGTAGTTGTAGTTTAGGTTTGGTTGTAAGAGGCAGCACATACAGGTGTATACCATATACTGCCATCTTGGTTTTTCCTCCCTTCTTCCTTTCTGACAGATATCCCACCACTCAGGGGAATAGCACTTCCTTCTTCTCTAGATCAGTATGTGATCTAAAAGGAATACTCCATGACTTATTCAGGAATGACCAAGTGACCCAGTCAGTAGGTGAGCAGGAAGTCTAAGAGGAAGCTTCCAAGAGAAGATTGTTTCCCCCCAAGAGAAACAAAGAGAAAATGCTCTCTATTATTCCCTTGGATACCACTGTAGCATCCACAGCACTTGCAGCTACTATCAGAGGTGAGGGATTATGCAGCATGGGAAATGGAGGGCTCTTGGTATAACTGTGTGCTACTAAGATGATATTTTTCCAGTGCAAATGCTATTGGCATTTGAGCAGAATAATTATTTGTTGTGACCATCTGCTGCAAACATCCTAACATCTTTTTAAAAATATATATTTTATTGATTTTTTAACAGAGCGGAAGGGAGAGGGATATATAGTTAGAAACATCATCTGCCTCCTGCACATCCCTTACTGGGGATGTGCCCACAACCAAGGTACATGCCCTTAACCAGAATCGAACCTGAGACCCTTAAGTCCACAGGTTGATGCTCTATCCACTGAGCCAAACTGGTTAGGGCATCTAACATCTTGAATATCTGTGAGCCCGATCCTCAAAATGCCACTAGCAGTCCCCGTAATTTTGACAACCAAAAAAATCTGTACCCCTGTTTGCAAAAACCCTTGTTTGGGTGGTGGTTTGACTCCTACCCCTTTGAGAACCATGACACTGGGAAACTTATGGTTTAGATCAAAGAGTGTGCCCAAGGTGACAGAGCCAGCATTTGGCTCAAGGTCTGACGCCACAGCTTGACTATTTCCTCCTGCCTGCTTTTCTTCCAATCACAAGGTAGGTGCTCTGAACTTTACAATTCTGAATTTTCTCCTTTTCATCTACTTCCTCCAAAAGAAAAACCTGGTTGGCTTGTTTAGTGGGAAACAACAAACAAACAAATAATAAAAAAGGGCAGAATATTTATGAGAAAAAAAGATTAATATATATAAAACATAACTGCTTGTTGACACCTGATACATTTCTGGAACTATCCTGTAAACAAGGATCTGGGCAGTGGAACTAAAAGGACTGAGGATCTGAGGTCGGAAGGAAACTTACTTTTCATCGTGGATTATTTGCACTGTTTGAATTCTTTATTTTGTGCAAATACCTTTTAATTTTATAAAATAGTAAAATTTAAAAGCAATTGTAGATAAAATGTGTATTATATATGTTTCACCATAATCTAAAAAAGCAATGAAAAGATTCGACATCTAGAAAACTAGATTCATTACAACACTTGACTCTTCCCTCTCATTGGCTATCTTTGGCTGTTTGGTCTTATTTCTGTGCCCATTCTTCCTTTTGTAGTAGTGCCTTTGGGGTCCATTCTTTATCTTTCATAGCACTGTTGTCACCTAGCATGACCCTTCTCCAGGCCATTGGCATAGCTCTGGTGGAGGAATTTTACCTGATCTCTGCTTTGACACCAGCTATATACATCTACCAACTACAGTCCAACTCCTTGACATAATTTGACTTAAGCTACTTTTCCATGCCCCTCTCCTCTATTCAGGAAGTCATTTCCTGAAGAGCTCCCCTCAGAGTCCCTTGGGCAGATGCGAGCTATGGCAGCAGGGCTCCAGGCACTGTGCTCCAAACCTAGCTGAGAAACTGCATTTTTCTGTTTATCGCATTTTGTTTGAGCACCTTCACCATGATCATCACTGTAAATGTAAGAAAGATTCAAATCTATAGAGAATTTTTATAAGAGTTTATTTGAGCCAAACTGAACATGCTGGGAGCAAGATTTCAAATGCTCTGGAGAATGATAGTTTTGCAGGGGATTTTATCCATTTAAAATTCAGGGAGAATGTAAGGAAAATGACATGAATGGGACAGAAAACAAGGATGGTTGACAAGATTACGTGCTCCCTTGGGCGTGGTTACAACTCACCCTCTAAAGAGTCTGAGAAAGAGAATTACTCTGGCATTTCAAAGGTGTATTGGTTTAGATGAACAAGAAAAATGGTCAGGGTTTGTTTAAGACAAAGATAAGGCTTTTTTTAGGACTGGGAGATGACTGCCCAGCATGACCTGCCCAGTTAGGATTTATGATTTATTACACCATCACTTTTGATTCCACAAGTCTCCCTTTTGGTTATAAATCAATCAGAAGAATGCACTGATGACCAGCCCTTCAGTCAATAGTGTGTTTTCACAGCACTGGAAAGGCTCATTCCTAGGACTTCTCGGTATCAACACTCTCTTGTTGAAATAATGGACCACTGGGGATGGAACAATAGTGTAATTATGGCATGTGAGTTGAGGCCCAATTTTCCCAAGAGAGAAAGGCAAGTAAATGGAAGGCAGTCAGGGCTTATGGCCATCATTGAAAATAAATCCTCTGGATCATTTCTATCCTGTGAATTATCATGATCTGAGTTTTGCCATCAGTCTAATGTTTGTTTGTTGTTGTTGTTGTTGTTTGTATTTTGCATCTTGTGTAACAGTTAAATAAGTCTTTAAAAGAGTATTAATGGTACCTTATACAAGTTCAGTAATCATAAGCAGTTGGACTATATAGAAAAACCTAAAGAACAAATATAATTTATTATAATGAATATTGTTAGCTGACAGGGAAAGAAAATTAAATAGTTTCTGAATTCACTATCCATCTGTAAGGATACAGGCCTGGCAACATTGTGGGTAGCTGTCTACTTCTGTTGTCAGTAGCTACTCACCCTTGAGGAGTCTTTGAAGGAGTTGTAGGTGGAGGTGAGTGTCAGAGACAGGGGTGGATGTCCATTCACGGTTAGGCACCTAAGGTCCCTTTCAGTGAGGTTGGAGAATGTCTTTTATTTTATGTCCCTTCCAATAAACAAAAATATCTTGGTGCCAATCAATGACCTTTAGGTTTTTGCCTCCAGGGATCTCACTGTGAAAGGAATCAATACCAACTTGGCATTTTCTTAAAGTGACTTGATCAAACCTTGACAATAGTGTACACAAGTATGTCCAACTTACAGGCCCACTGGCCACAAGTTTGACATGCCTGCTTCTCCTTACAATATTGTTAGCTCCTAAGTTCCTTCATCTAATTTAAGTTCAGCCTTAAAGCACTATGATGCATGAAGGAAGGCAAAAACTGAAAAATGGGGTTTGCCAGGGAGCATTGAAGAACCAAGTGGCCGTCTTGGATTGCCTATACTCCTGACATTAATTTACAACCATTGTTTACCCATATAATCTATACTAGGAGTTTTTTGGTCATTTTTAAAATAATGCTTCCCATTCAATTTAACATAAAAGCAAATCTGTTGAGGTGTTCTAAGGGCCCTTCTGGAACACTGCAAAGTTATTCCTAAGTTTACTGAGATTTTTAACCCTTAAAATCTCAATTTCTAAGGAAAACTAAGAAGTAAGCAATTGGTATTCTTTAGTTTGGCAGATTTATAAAGACATTCTATAACCTCTAGAAATATAGCCTCTTTACTGTCAAATACATTTCATAATTTTAGAAACATGTGCATCTTCAATAAAAACAGAACAAATTCAAATTTATCTTTTCATTTCTTTGTAATAAGAAGCCAAATGTAGGTAAATTATGTTCAGCAACTAATGATATATATATATTTTTTTTGGTAAACCTAGGTAAAATAAAGACATGCCTGTCTCACTTAAATCAACAAATTTAAAGTAGCTTTTATTAATTTAGGATTAATTTTAGAGCATATGATCATGAAAAGATTTTGAGTTAGTTTCTAATTTCAGAGAATTTTTAGAATACTCAATCTTTATAAGGGCTTGCCTTTAAATAAATTAATTTTAACTTATTTAATTAATTTTAACAGTACCATCTGGAGGTAGAAAATTATCTCACATTTACAACACACACACACATACACACACACACACACACCTTTTAGCCATGAGAAAAACTCACTAGCTTATAATAAAACAACAACAGTTGAATTCAAATTTTATTTTGGCAGTTGGGATAAGAAGACAAAATTTGTAGTTGTCCCTGACAAGTTCCAAAGGACCTCCCCCTTTTAAAATAAGGTCAGCTGTTGCTTTTTTGTTTGTTTGTTTATTTTAAATATGAAATGCTTCAAAAGTTGCATGCCATCCTTGCTCAGGGGCCATGCTGATCTCTGTATCGTTCCAATTTTAGTATAAGTGCTTCTTATACAGGTCAGCTGATTTTAATACCTCAAAGAATTGGGTTGCTGCCTGAACTACATCATAGGTCAGTGGTTGGCAAATGCATTAGTCAACAGAGCGGCAAACCTCAGCTGGTGAGCCGCAGTTTGCTGACCATTGTCACAGGTGATCCATTTATCTAAAATTTTTGAAGCTTCAAGAGACCAATTAAGTATGCTTTGCTTTCATTCTGCCTAAATTTATAGCTAACTTTATCTAATTGTGTATGAGAAAAATTAATTTAGAAATATCAAAGCATCTTCATCTTAGCCATCTTCCTGCAGAAGCATCAATGGATGGCTGACCTGGGGCTTGTTAGCCTCAGAGGCATGATTTCCTATGTTTATTTTTCCTTTGCCATTTATAGAGTCTGAACAAACTTCTAGGGAAAAAAACAACAGCCTTTACATGCATGTCTCTGGATGAGCCACATGCCGTGAATCTTCCTAGCCTAAAGGACCATTTCATGCCCTAGAAGAAATTTTTCCTCAGGCAGCTCCACACAGATGCTTAATTACCTAAGAATACCTGAGCAGGAGCCAGCAAGACCTTACTGGACACCACTGGAACCCCAATGTCTTCAAAGGCACAGGCCTTTTTCCCAGGCAAACACATTTCTGGGTGCCCTGCCCTTTACAAAGAGCTCTTTTAGTTTGCATTACTACACTTGACGCCTCTCAGCACCTATCTCTGGGACTCTCAGGACCCAAACTGCCATTCTGGATTTGGGGACCTGCAGCAACTATCATGGTTCCATTGGCTATTTGGGTTGGGAAAGCAAGGTTTTGAAGCTAAAAGAGTTCAGTCTCTTGTTTAACCAGCAAGATTTTGTTCAAACTCTCAGTATGCAATCTAATAACTCAAAATTAAAAGCAACCATCCATTCTTCTTTTCTTTTCCCTCTCTCGGTCTCTGCCTTCTTCCCTTTCTTTCATTCTCACTAAAAAAGCAATGGAAAACATATCCTCAGGTGAGGATTAAAAAAATTAAAAGACCTGGGAGAGAGAATACCTGGGTTTAAACCCACAGGTCATTCAAGTTACATGACCTGTCTGAACTGCAGTTTCTTCATCTGTTAAATGGGATAAGTTAGTGCCACCTAAAGTGGAAAACCCTTACACATAGCCCAGCATGTGTGCATACACAGTCATTGTTTTTCTATTATTACATACTAGAGGCCTGGTGCACGAAATTCATGCATGAGGAGATCCCCTCAGTGCAGCCTAGACTCTCTTCAATCCAAGGGGGGATGTCCGACTGCTGATTTCCAATTGTCAGACATCCCTCTCACAATCCGGGTCTGCTGGCTCCTAACTGCTCACCTGCCTGCCAGCCTGATCACCCCTAACTGCTCTCTTTCCTCCACCCCACCCACTGACCTGTTGCCCCCAACTGCCCCTCCCCCCCGGCATGGTTGCCTCTCACTGACCCCTTTGCCTGCCTGGTTGACCCTCACTGCCCCTCCTGCTAGCCTGATCACCACTCACTGCCCCCCCCCCACCGGCCTGGTCACCTCAGGTAGCCTGTTGCTCAGTCGTTTGGTCATTGCTCACTAACCTCTCTGCCAGCCTGGTCATCCTACACAGCCTGCTGTTCCATTGTTACTGTGAGGGGGTTGTGACCAGTTTGCATATTGCCCTTTTATTAGTATAGATTAGCATAGTGCTTTCATTCATTAACCCAACACATATTTATTGTGTGTGTACTATGTGTCAGACGCTCTTCTAGATGTTGGGGACATAGCAGTTGACAAAACAGACACAAATACCTGTCTCAGGGAGCTGACATTCTAGTGTCTGGAAGTGGGAGACAAACATAAAAAGAAAACACCCAAACACATAAAATATAACCATACCTGATAATGATACATGCCATGGGAAGTATAAAGCTTTGCACACAATAAGTACTCAGATGTTTTGATTGAGTCATTTTGTCTCCCCAGCTTCCCTTTGTCACCACTTTCTCTCTGTTCCAAGATTCCCTTTCCAATGCGATTAAATAATTTCTGCGGTGCCTGAACTCTTAGTATGGGCTGTGGACCCGGGTGTGTTTGTGTTTGAGAAGGGCAGCAGTGTGGAAGAACCAAGGCCAGTGGTCATGGCACATGTGTACCTATGACATGGGAAACACCACAGTGTTTTGACGTGAGTTTTCTTCCGGATGATCACACTGTTGTACTCTAAAGTTTACACTCCTTGGTGATCAATATCTCCGCCCTGTGAAGTTCAGGACAGTAAACAGCTCTTGGTCGCCACAGGGAGGGGTTGGAGGCATTGACTGGCAGTGCTGTGACCCCTGTGTGCGTGCTTGCAGCCGAGCCTCCTGTCCTAGACCTTCCTGGCAGCTGCTGCAGGAAACTTGCACTGTGTTTATCTTTTCTCTCCTCCCTCCTGGACACTTTGACATGGCTCCTCAAAACCACTAGAGCCCCAACTTGGAGCTCACAAAGACAACACTAGTGTAAGGCAAGCATCTGTTTGTAAATAATCCGAAGACCAACCTCCGGGGTCAAATGTTTGAGACCAAGCCTTCCATAAATCAAAATGTGGAGAACTACAGTGTGGTTTTTTTTTTGTGTGTGTTTTTAAGGAGAAAAAACTTAGAACATAGCCAGCACTGTGATAAGTCTAGGGTGTTTTTATGAGATGCTAAATATGTGGGAGTTAATTTATTACTGCAATATTACCACATTCAAATATATTTATTTATTTATTTTAATTAAATCTTTATTATTCAGATTATTACATTTGTTTCTCTTTTTCCCCCTCCATAGCTCCCCTCCACCCGGCTCCTCCAACCCTCCCTCTACCCTTACCTCCCTCCCTGTTGACCTCATCCATAGGTGTATGATTTTTGTCCAGTTTCTCCCTGTACACTCCTCACCTCTTTCCCCCTGAGAATTATCAGTCCACTCCCTTTCTGTGCTCTTGATTCTATTATATTCACCAGTTTATTCTGTTGATCAAATTTTAAATTCACTTAATTTTTAGATTCACTTGTTGATAGATATGTATTTGTTGTTCATGATTTTTTTATCTTTTATCTTTTTCTTCTTCCTCTTCTAAAAGAGTACCTTTCAGCATTTCATATAATACTGGTTTGGAGTTGATGAAGTCCTTTAGCTTTTTCTTATCTGTGAAGCTCCTTATCTGCCCTTCAATTCTGAATGATAGCTTTGCTGGGTAGATTATTCTTGGTTGTAGGTTCTTGCTATTCATCACTTTGAATATTTCTTGCCACTCCCGTCTGGCCTGCATCATTTCTATTGAGAAATCAGCTGACAGTCGTATGGGTGCTCCCTGGTAGGTAATGAACTGTTTTTCTCTTGCTGCTTTTAATATTCTCTCTTTGTCTTTTGCTCTTGGTATTTTAATTATGATGTGTCTTGGTGTGGTCGTCTTTGGATTCCTTTTATATGGGGTTCTGTGTGCTTCCTGGACTTGTAAGTCTATTTCTTTCACCAGATGTGGGAAGTTTTCAGTATTTCTTTAAGTAGGTTTTCAGTATCTTGCTCTCTCTCTTCTTCTGGCACCCCCACAATTCTGATGTTGGTATGCTTGAAGCTGTCCCAGAGGCTCCTTACATTATCTTCACATTTTTGGATTCTTTTCTCTTCTTGCTTTTCCAGTTGACTGTTTTCTGATTCTTTATATTTCAAATTTTTTACTTGATTCTTGCCTTCCTCTAGTCTGCTGTTAGGTCTCTGTATAATATTTTTTATTTCAGTCAGTGTATGTTTAATTTCTAGTTGGTCCTTTTCCATCTTTAGTTGTTTCTTTTTCATCTCTAGTTGGTTCTTTTTCATCTCTAGTTGGTTCTTTTTCATCTCCTCTTGGGTCTTGCTAACTTTATCCATCTTTTCTAGGATATTCTTGAAAAACTTTATAACTGTGGTTTTGAACTCTATATTCAGTCATTTGTTTTCCTCCATTTCTTTTGTTTGTGATCTCTTCCCTTGTCTTAGCATTTCACTATGCCGGGATAACTTCTGTGTTGGATTCAGCCTTATGCTACCAGACTTGCAAAACTGCAAAAGCCTCTCTGTTGAGCTTGGGATGGGTGGAGTCTCAGGGCTTAATGGACCTCCTTGCTTTCCAGTCGGCCCCGCCTTCCACAGCCCCCGAGTCTCACATGACTGGGTAATCCCTGGAGTGCTCCCTGTGTGCTCGAGCACTCTGTATCGCAGTGCCTCTAGACTGCCACCTTTCTGGCTCTCCTGCGTTCTGGGACCATATAAATCTGGGTCCCCAGGGTTTTGCCAGAATCTGGGGTTTAGTGGAATTAGAAGTGGCACAGTTGGGATGCTTTGTCTCCCACCCTCTTGTGAAAGCCAGCAGCACAATCAGCAGTCAGTCTTCTGCACATAGTGCTGTGCGTTCCACCTGACTTCTGCCCTCCTGCGACTCTCCCAAATTTCCGTGTACTTCTCACTTTTCACAGTCCAAACTCCCCCCGTATGATTTTTGGCTGGACCTGGGGTTTAGTGTCATAGGATAAGGGGTTCAATGCCGTTGGGAGTCTCCTGCCGGAGAAAGCCAGCCAGGTACTCCGGCACCCGTTCTCTCCACAAGCGCGTCTCCGTACCTCAGCTTTTTGCAGCTCCTCTGGGTCTCTGTGAGCCCCTCTCTTTCCTTCTAGTTGTAGAATTTCCACTCAGCCAGCTTTCCTGTGGTTCTGGATGATGTCCGTTCTGTCTTTTAGTTGTAATTTTGAAATTGTTGTGCGAGGCAGCAGTGTAGGTGTTTACCTATGTCGCCATCTTGGTGACCCCCATATTTATTAATTTATACAAATTTTAAACTCTCATACTATATATTCATATGTAATAATTTTAGTATTTCATTATTATGAGGGTTAAAATTCCTTAACACAGATAGTTTGCCTCAAACTGGCATGGGATTTGTTTTAATACTGTTTACTTTGTGAGTAGCAGTTAACCTTAATTTTATTAAAATTTAAAATTTTTCCTTTTTTTCAGATATAAAAATTTCCAAAAGAACCATAAAATAAATCCATGAATTGCTCTATAGGATAGTCACTTCCCAAATAGTCCCCAGTGATTGGTCTCCTGCTATTCCTGCTCTTCCCATAACCTGTGTATCCAAAAGAACACTGTGATCATGACTGTGGGACTGCTGAGACGAGGTGGTGAAAGAATGAAGGGCTCCCTTTCCCTCTCCTGGACCATTTGCTTTGGGGAAGCCAGTCCCCATGTTGTGAGAATACTCAAGCAGCTGTGGAGCAACTAGCACCAGGTTAGCCTCCTTGAAGTGGATCTAAGCCTTCAGATGGCTGTGGGCTTCTCCACTCTAGCCTCATGAGAAACGAAGCCAGAACCACCCAACTAAGCCACTTCTGAATTCCTAGCACTCAGAAGCTGCATAAAATATTAAATGTTTATTATTGTTTTATGCTACTAAATTTGAATAATTGGAATGTGGTAAACTTGGAGGAGGTGGAGTAATAAGAAGGAAATCAATACTGTATTATTCAATCATATAATTAAAAATAATTTCCCCAATCAATACATGGCTTTTATTGCATCATTAAAATATCACAAATAAATGTGAGAAAGCTTCCAACATCTTGCTGCTTCTGTAACAGGACAGCTTAAATCTTTTTCATTAGTCTATTTAATTGTTCCTTTTTCGGAAGCATAGATACCACCCAAACATGTTCTGATATTCTTGTTTTCAACTGTTGTGATTTGATGAATAAAAGCAGCTGAATTTGGTACAAGTTCAATGTCATTTTCTGCTAAGAATTAACTCATTTGCAGGGAGTGCGGGGCTAGGAGGGGGGTTGAGATACTGAACAAACAATGCCTAACCACATCTGAATTCTACAGATGTATTCCCACCCAAGAAATTTCAGATTACAACAGGAGAACTGTTCTCCTGAATGATGACATTGATGGGGAAGTGAGCACACACTCATCTTGTAAGGGAAGCCCAGTTTAACTCCTTGATCATGTTATATACGTGACTGCAGATTGTGTGAAGGTAACCAGTTCCTTTCTTGTTCCCCACGATTTATCAACCCAGAGCCTCTCGTCCCCTGCCCTCCCAGGAGACTGAGATTTACACTAAT
The DNA here is from genome assembly GCA_011751065.1 of Lasiurus cinereus. Taxonomy (NCBI): domain Eukaryota; kingdom Metazoa; phylum Chordata; class Mammalia; order Chiroptera; family Vespertilionidae; genus Lasiurus; species Lasiurus cinereus. Next base: position 21,582,061 of record JAAGEH010000392.1, read on the forward strand.
GACTGAAGTCCCTTTACAGGTTCTTCGTAATAACTGTGGGTCCCTTCAGAGTGATTTTGACATTTGCTGGGATGTCAACAGTCTGACTGTTGAGAACGGTCCTCATCCTCACAGTAAATGTGGCAAAGAGCTAATTAAACAAAATTTAAAAGCAAAAGTTGAAATGAACCAAGATGTCCTTCAGTTCATGAATGGATTGATAAATTGTGGTATATCCACACAATGGAATATTAACTCAGCAATGAAGAAAATGAGCTATCAATCCACAAAAAACGAATGGAGGAAACTTAAATGCATATTGCTAAGTGAAAGAAGCCAATTTGAAAATCATACATACTATATGATTCCAACTATATGACATTCTTGAAAAGGTAAAACTATGCAGACAGTGAAAAAGGATTAGGAGGAGGGATGAATAGGCAGAGCACAGTGAATTTTTAGAATAGTGAAACTATTCTGTATGATACTATGATGTCAAAGTTCATAGAACATGTAACACAGAGAATGAAACCTAATTTAAACTATGGCCTTCAGTTAAAAATAATGAGTCAATGTTGGCTTGTCAGTTGTAACAAATGTGTCACATTAATGCAAGAAGTTGCCCTGACTGGTTTGGCTCAATGGATAGAACATTGGCCTGCAGACTGAAGGGTCCCAGGTTCTATTCCAGTCAAGGGCATGTACTTTGGTTGTGGGCACATCCCCAGTTGGGGGTATGCAGGAGATGGCTGATCGATGTTTCTCTTTCATCGATGTTTCTAACTCTCTGTACTTCTCTCTTCCTCTCTGTAAAAAAAAATTCAATAAAATATATTAAACAAAAAGAATTTAATAACTGGGAAAACAGGGTGGGGAGAGGAGGCAAGAAACTCTACTTTCCAATAAATCTTTCTGTAGTCCTAAAACAGCTCTAAAAAATAAAGTCTATAAATTATTTTAAATCAGGCCAGCAGGGGAGGGCAATTTGGGTGATCAGGCTGGCAGGCAGAGTGGTTAAGGGCAATCAGGCAGACAGGCAGGTGAGTGGTTAGAAGCCAGCAGTCCCAGATTGTGAGAGGGATCAGGCTTAAACTGGCAGTTGGACATCCCCCAAGGGGTGCAGGCTGAGCTGAGGAACACCCTCTCCTCAGTGCACAAAATGTGTACACTAGCCCTCTAGTCTTACCTAATAAGAGACAAACATGTAAATTGACCATACCTCAACTATCAGAGTGAGTATACAAATTTGAAGGCCAAAGATGGTGGCTGCCCAGCTGCTCCAGGTGTGGAGTGGCCAGGTGGGGCAGGACACCTGCTATGAGAAGGGAGGCAGGTGGGTGGAGGATCTACAGGACCAGAGAACTACAGTGAAGACAAGACTGTAGAATCTGGAGTCTGCAGCAAAGACAAGGAAGGCAGACTCTGGTCAGAACGAAGGTCTGGGTGCCAGGGGAAAACCGGTGCTGGAAGCCAAGAAAGTGCACAAATCTCTAATATTATATGCAATAAACAATTAATATTTTAAGAATAAAAGGATATTAAGTATAATAATAATACCCAAATTATGTTAGCATAGTATTATATCACAAAAGTTGTAGGAAATATTAAAAACCTACAAACAACAGGATTACTTTTATTATATTCTAGAATATTTTCCCCCCTCTGGCTCTATTTTTGTTCACCAGTTTATGCTGTCCATTTATTCCACAAATGAGCGAGATCATATAATATTTATCTTTCTCTGACTGGCTTATTTTGCTTAGCATGATGCTTATTTTGTCAGATATGAATATTGCTACTCAGCTTTTTTTTCTTTTCCATTTGCATGGAAAATTTTTCCCCATCACTTTCACTCTCACAGTTCCAATGTCTTTTGTTTTGAGGTGGGTCTCTTGTAGACAGCATATAGTTGGATCATGTTTTTGTATCCATTCAGCTATCCTACACCTTTTGATTGGAGCATTTACTCCATTTACACTTAGAGTTATTATTGATAAGTAATTATTTATAGTCATTTTAATTCTGTATGGTTAGGTTTCTTTCTGTGTTTCTTCTTCTCAGCAATCCCTTACAACAATCCCTTTAGCATTTCTTTTTTTTTTATTTTAATTAAATTTTTATTATTCAGATTATTACATTTGTTTTTTTTCCCCTCCATAGCACCCCTCCACCCAGCTCCCACCCTTCCCTCCCTCCCGTTGACCTCATCCATAGGTGTATGATTTTTGTCCAGTCTCTCCATGTATACCCCTCACCCCTTTCCCCCTGAGAATTATCAGTCTTCTCCCTTTCATTGCTCCTGATTCTAGTATATTCACCAGTTTATTCTGTTGATCAAATTTTTAATTCACTTAATTTTTAGATTCACTTGTTAATAGATATGTATTTCTTGTTCATAATTTTTTGACTTTAATCTTTTTCTTCTTCCTCTTCTTAAAGAGTACCTTTCAGCATTTCATATCATACTGGTTTGGAGTTGATGAACTCCTTTAGCTTTTTCTTATCTGTGAAGCTCTTTATCTGCCCTTCAATTCTGAATGATAGCTTTGCTGGATAGATTATTCTTGGTTGTAGGTTCTTGCTATTCATCACGTTGAATATTTCTTGCCACTCCCGTCTGGCCTGCATCATTTCTGTTGAGAAATCAGCTGACAGTTGTATGGGTGCTCCTTGTAGGTAATGAACTGTTTTTCTTTTGCTGCTTTTAATATTCTCTCTTTGTCTTTTGCTCTTGGTATTTTAATTATGATGTGTCTTGGTGTGGTCCTCTTTGGATTCCTTTTATATGGGGTTCTGTGTGCTTCCTGGACGTGTAAGTCTATTTCTTTCACCAGATGTGGGAAGTTTTCAGTCATTATTTCTTTAAATAGGTTTTCAGTATCTTGCTCTCTCTCTTCTGGCACTCCCACAATTCTGATGTTGGTACGTTTGAAGCTGTCCCAGAGTCTCCTTACATTATCTTCACATTTTTGGATTCTTTTCTCTTCTTGCTTTTCCAGTTGTGTTTTCTGCTTCTTTATATTTCAAATTTTTGACTTGATTCTTGCCTTTCTCTAGTCTGCTGTTAGGACTCTGTATAATATTTTTTATTTCAGTCAGTGAATGTTTCATTTCTAGTTGGTCCTTTTTCATCTCCTCTTGGGACTTGATAAATTTATCCATCTTTTCTAGCATATTCTTGAAAAACTTTATAAGCGTGGTTTTGAACTCTATTTCCAGTCGTTTTTTTTCCTCCATTTCTTTTGTTTGTGATCCCTTCCCTTGTCTTGGCATTTTCACTATGTCCGGGAAACTTCTGTGTTGGATTCAGCCTTATAATGCCAGACATGCAAAGCCACAGAAGCCTCTGTTGAGCTTGGGATGGGTGGAGTCTCAGGGCTTAAGGGACCGCCTTGCCTTCCAGTCGGCCCCGCCCTCCACGGCCCCTGAGTCTCACGTGACTGGGTAATCGCTGGAGCGGTCCTTGTGCCCGCGAGCCCGCAGTGCCTCTAACCACTGCCTTTCCAGCTCCCCTGCGCGCCAGGACCACAGGAGTCTAGGTCCACAGGGTTTCGCCCGAAACAGGGGCCCAGTGGACTCAGAAGTGGCACAGTTGGGAGGGTCTGTCTCACGCCCACTCGCGAAAGCCAGCGGCACAATCAGCAATCTGTCCTCCGCGCAGCGCCGTGCGCGCCGCCACCAGGCCTTTGATCTTTTGCGGCTCCCCTAAATTTCCGTGCACTTCTCCCTTTTCACAGTCCAAACTCCCCCCGTATGAGTTTCTGCTGGATCTGGGGTTTAGTGTCGTAAGATAAGGGGTTCAATGCCGTTGGGAGTCTCCGTTTCCCTCCCGCCAGAGAAAGCCAGCCAGGTACTCCGGCACCCGCTCTCTCAGCGCGCGTGTCTCCGTACCTCAGCTTTTTGCAGCTCCTCTGGGTCTCTATGAGCCCCTCTCTTTCCTTCTAGTTGTAGAACTTCCACTCAGCCAGCTTTCCTGTGGTTCTGGATGATGTCCATTCTGTCTTTTAGTTGTAGTTTTGAAATTGTTGTGCGAGGCAGCAGTGTAGGTATTCACCTATGCTGCCATCTTGGATTCGATCCCCCTTTAGCATTTCTTGTAATGCTGGCTTGGTGGTGATGAACTCCTTTAGCCTTTTTTTGTCTGGGAAGCTCTTTATTTGACTGTCTATTTTGAATGATAGCTTTGCTGGATATAGTAATCTTGGTCTCAAATCCTTGCTTTTCATTACCTTGAGAACTTCATGCCATTCCCTTCTGGCCTGTAGAGTTTCTGATGAGAAATCAGGTGTCAGCCTTATGAGAACTGCTTTGTAGGAAACAATTTTCTCTTGCTGCCTTTAAGATTCTCTGTCTTTAATTTTTGGCGTTATAATTCTGATGTGTCAGGCTTCTTCTTGTTTGGGGTTCTCTGGGTCTCCTGAACTTGTGTGACTTTTTCTTTTACCAGGTTAGGGAAGTTTTCTACCATTATTTCTTCAAACACCTTCTTTATTCCTTTCTCCCTTTCTGCCTCTTCTGGCACACCTACTATTCTAATATTGTTATTTTTCACATTATCCCACAGATCTTTTAAGCTGTCCTGTTTTTTAATTGTTTTTTTCTTTTTGGTTCTCTAATTAAGTGATATTTTCAACTCTATCTTCTAATTCACTGATTTGATCCTCAGCTTCCCCTAATCTGTTGAGTATTCCTTTCAACGTGTCCTTTGTTTGTGTTATGTCATTCTTTATCTCATACTGTTCTTTTTCATAGTTATTACTAGTATATCTTTATTCGTGCTGTTGAACATTTTTAACATCAATTCTCTGAACTCTGTTTCAGATAAATTTCTCATCTCTGCTTCATTTATCTCTTCTTCTGGAGAATTTACTCATTCTTTCATTTGGGGGTTGTTTCTTTGTTTCCTCATTTTGGTTGTCTGGGTTTGTAACTATGTTTTAGGTAAATCCTCTACACCTCTCAATCTCTAGTGCAGGACAGTGTTATAGGCTGTTTCTGACTAATTGGATCAGGCAAATACTCAAAGCCTCCAGGGACTACCTCTGCCTATAGACTGATAGGATTCCCTGACTTGAATTGCCCCCAGGCAATTGTCCTCAAGTGTGGTGAGAGTTTTCTCAACAAGGTGGGACAGTTGCTTCTTCCTGAGAGGCTACCTGTTACTTTTATTCTCTTAAGTGGCCTCAAGGCAAGGTGTTTTCCAGGAAAGGCAAATGTCTATGTGGGAAAAATGTCTTCCAGCTGTGTGAGAGAATGATTAAGCCCAGGAAACTTGGGATGTCTGCCTTCTGAGCTCTATCCTCCAAAACCCCAGTCCTGGGTTCTGCTCTCACAGCTCCAGTCCACTTCATCCTCCCTTTACCAGAGCACAAGGTGGGTGGCTCCACAGGGAATTGTGTGTGTTGGCCCTTTAAGAGGGTGCCCAAACTTTCAGCTACCACTCCTTGGTAGACAGCACCTAACTGCTTTTCCAGGCTAGTTGTTATATGGGTACTGTCTTCAGTTTGGTGCTCTCTGCTGGGGGGCCCAGCTTTGAGATTAGATCCCAGAGTTCTCAGTGGCTCCCCCAGCACAACTGAAATATCTCTCTGGGACTGAGTTGCCATCTGTGGGTACCTGGTCAGCCCTTTCATGCCTCCACCCCTCCTACCAGTCTCTATGTGGTCTCGACCTTTGGTCCTTGGGTATCATTGTTCCCTCCTGTGAGTTTTCCGTTAATTGTTCAGGCAGACATTTCATATTTCAGTTATAATTCAAGCTTGTTCCTGGGAGCATATACATGCAGCACCCTCCTACTCTGCCGCCATTTTTAATCTCCTCCACTTTCATCATATGTTTTTATTACTTTCCAATTTAAAAAGTTAATAACAATTTAAGAAAAATAAGCAGGAATATTTTACCTTAAAAATGGAAAGGAAATTAAAGTGGAAAGATAAAATGGAAAACAAATAATAGACATAAACTGTTTTTATATACTTGAATAGTGTGGGGATACATTGTGAAACCAAATAGGACATTGATAAAACAGAAAAAAAAAAAGCCCAAGGGGACTATGAAAGAAGGGGGAAAAGATAACAGATAGAGGCTGACCAAGCTGAGTCCCCTGTGGAGGCTATAGGTTGGACATTGAGTGCCTACTGAGTCCTCACCAAGGATGCCTGACATTAAGTGACACAGTCCAAGTGAGACCCAAAGGAAAAAGAGCAATGAGGGCGGGGACGATAGGCTAGGGTAGGAACAGTGTGAGGCAGATGTGGGAACTCCTCTAGGCCAACTCTCTCTCTGGAAGCCAGGCTGTGGTTTGGAGATCAATGACTGCATATGGGGTATAAATTAAAGACTGTTCCCATGGAGATAGTGGGCTTGGGACAAGTTGTTGGGGGTATGGATCTGAATAGAGAGCTTGCAGCATTCAGGGAACATCCTCTGTTGCACTGTGCTAGAGCTGCTTTTGTTTGTTGTTATTACAAGGTTACTAAATTTATAGAAACATATTTTTGATATTTGTGTTTTTATTTATTTTTTTGTTTTTCCACCATTGACCTTCCCCAGCCTCCTCTACTCCCTGTCGCATGTCCTCATCCCCGCCTCCCCGCCCCCAGTGTCTTGTGTCCATTGGTTGTGCTTATATGCATGCATACAAGTCCTTTGGTTGATTTCTTCCCCACCTGCCCCCTCCCCCCTGCAACATTCTTCAGACTTCCCGCTGTAATTTGACAGTCTGTTTGTTACTTTACTGCCTCTGTATCTTTTTGTTCATCAGGTGATAATGTTCTTTATTTTCCATAAATGAGTGAGATTATGTGGTATTTTTCTTTCATTACCTGGCTTATTTCACTTAACATAATGCACTCCAGGTCCATCCATGCTGCTGCAAATGATAATAATTCCTTCTTTCTTCTTCTTCTTCTTCTTCTTTTTTTTTTTTTTTAGCAACCTAGTATTCCATTGTGTAGATGTACCATTGTTTTCTGATCTAGTCATCTGCTGATGGGCACCTGGGCTGTTTCCAAATCTTAGCTATTGTAAATTGTGCTGCTATGAACATAGGGGTGCATATATCCTTTCTGATTGGTGTTTCTAGTTTCTTAGGATATATTCCTAGAAGTGAGATTAATAGGTCAAATGGGAGTTCCATTTTTAGTTTTTTTGAGGAAACTCCATACTGTTCTCCACAGTGGCTGCACCAGTTTGCATTCCCACCAGCAGTGTATGAGGGTTCCTTTTCCTCTGCATCCCCGCCAGCAATTGTGATTTGTTGATTTATTGATGATTGCCATTCTGACAGGTGTGAGATGGTACCACATTGTCATTTTGATTTGCATCTCTCGGATAATTAGTGACTTTGAACATGTTTTAATGTGTCTCTTGGCCTTCCTTCTGTCATCTTTCAAAAAGGTTCTAATTAGGTCCGTTGCCCATTTTTTTTTATTGGATCATTTATCTTCCTTTTATTAAGTTGTATAAACTGCCTGTAGATATTGGAGATTAAACATTTATCAGTGATAACATTTGCAAATATGTTCTCCCATACAGTGGTCTTTCTTGTTGTTTTGTTGATGGTTTCTTTTGCTGTGCAAAAGCTTTTTATTTTGATGTAGTCCCATTTGTTTATTTTTTCTTTAGTTTCCATTGCCCTAGGAGTGGTATCAGTGAAGAAATTGCTTTGGCATATGTCTGAGATTGTGCTGCCTATGGATTCCTCTAGTATTTTTATGATTTTCTGTCTTATGTTTAAGTCCTTTATTCATTTTGAGTTTATTTTTGTGTATGGTGTAAGTTGCTGATCTAGTTGCATTATTTTGCATGTATCTGTCCAGTTTTCCCAACAGCATTTATTGAAGAGACTGTCTTGACTCCATTGTATGTTCATGCTTCCTTTATCAAATATTAACTGAGCATAGTGGTTTGAGTTGATATCTGGGTTCTCTATTCTATTCCTTTGGTCTATATGTCTGTTCTTGTGCCAGTACCAGACTGTTTTGAGAACAGTGGCCTTGTAATACAGCTTGAAATCTGGCTTGAGATCCCACTTACTTTATTCTTCTTTCTCAGGATTGTTGTGACTATTCAGGGTCTTTTATTATTCTAGATGAATTTTTGGAAATTTCTTTCTAGGTCTGTGAAATATGCCATTGGTGTTTTGATGGGTAGTGCATTGAATGTATAGATTGTTTGGGTAAAATGGACATTTTAATGATGTTGATTCTACAATCCATAAACATGGTATGATCTTTCATTTGTTTATACCATCTCTTTTTTCATTGTCCTGTAGTTTAAGTTTATTTCTCAGTATCTTAATTTTTGGGGTGCAATGGTAAATGGTATTACTTTTTTAGTCTCTCTTTCTGTAGGTTCACTATTGGTGTATAGAAATGCCATACGTTTCTTGGTGTTAAATTTATATACTGCTATCTTGCCTAATTCATTATTCAGTCTAATAATTTTTTGATAGAGTCTTTAGGGTTTTCTATGTACAATATCATATCATCTGCAAATTAGGATAGTATTACTTCTTCTTTTCCACTTTGGGTGCATTTATTTCTTCTTCTTGTCTAATTGCAATGACTAATACTTCCAGTATTATGTCAAACAGGAGTGGTGAGAGTGGGCATCCCTGTCTTGTTCCTGTTCTTAGGGGAAATGGTTTTAGTTTTTGCCATTGAGTATGATGTTGGCTGTGGGTTTGTCATATATGGCTTTTACTATGTTGAGGTATGATCCTTCTATTCCCACCTTGCTGAGAGTTTTTATCAAGAAAGGGTGTTGGATTTTGTTAAATGCTTTTTCCGCATCAATTGCTATGACTTATGTGGTTTTTATCTCTCAATTTGTTTATGTGATGTATCACGTTTATTGACTTGAGGATATTGTACCATTCTTGCAACCCCGGGATAAATCCTACTTGGTCATGGTGTATGATCTTTTTGATGTACTGCTGGATCCAATTTGCTAGGATTTTGTTGAGGATTTTGGCTTCTATGTTCATGGGGGATATTGATCTATAGATCTCTTTCACTGTATTATCTTTATCTGGTTTTGGTATTAAGGTGATGCTAGCTTTGTAGGAGCTTGGAAGCATTCCTTCTTCTTGAATTTTTGGGAATAATCTGAGGAGGACAGGTTTTAGTTCTTCTTTGCATGTTTGGTAAAACTCCCCTGTGAAGTTGTCTGGCCCCAGGCTTTTGTTTGCTGGGAGCTTTTTGATGACTGCTTCAATTCCTTTCTAATTATTGGCTTGTTGAGATTTTTAGATTCTTCCTGATTTAGTTTTGGAAGATTGTATTTTTCTAGGAATATATCCATTTTCTCTAAGTTGTCCAGTTTGTTGGAATAGAATTGTTCATAGTATTTTTTAACAAACCTTTGTATTTTGGTGGGGCCTGTAATTATTTCTCCCATTTCATTTCTGATTTTGTGTATTTGGGTCCTCTCTTGTTGCTTCTTGGTGAACTTAGCTAGATGTTCATCAATCTTGTTTATCCTTTCAAAGAACCAGCTCTTGGTTTTATTGATCTTTTGTATTGTTTTGTTTGTTTGTTTTTATTTTTGGTCTTTATATCATTTATCTCCACTCTGATCTTTACTGTTTTCTTCCTTCTGCTTACACTAGGCTTGTCTTGTTGCTCTCTTTCTAACTCTTTGAGTTGTAGGTTTAGGTAATTTATTACTATTGTTTCTTGTTTCTTTTTGAAGTAAGCTTGTACAGCTATGAACTTCCCTCTCAAGACTGTTTTCACTGTGTACCATAGATTTTAGATTGTTATGTTTTCATTATCATTTGTTGCCATAATGTTTTTTATTTCTTCTTTGATCTCTCTGGTAACCCACTCATTGTTTAATAGCATGCTATTTAGTCTCCATGTGTTTGATTTTTTTGGATTGTTTTTATTGTAGTTGATTTCCAGTTTTATGCCACTGTCATCTGAGAAGATGCTAGATATGATTTCTATCTTCTTGAATTTGAAGAGACTTTGCCTATGACCAAATATATAGTCTATCTTTGAAAATGACCAATGTGCACTTGAGAAGAATGTATATTCTGTGGCTTTGGGGTGAAATAATCTGAAAATGTCAATTAATTCAACTAGTCTAGTGAGTCATTTAGGATTGATGTTTCTTTGCTGATTTTTTGTTTAGAGAATTTGCCCAATAGTGATAGTGGGGTATTAGACCCTCCTACTACGGTTGTATTATTGTCAATATCTCCCTTGATATCTTCCAGGAGTATTTTTTTAATTTAATAAATCTTTATTGTTCAAATTATTACAATTGTTCCCCCCTTTTCCCCCATAGCTCCCCTCCACTTGGTTCCCAACCCACCTTCTGCCCATATCTCCTTCTCCCACTGTCCTCAACCATAGGTGTATGATTTTTGTCCAATCTCTTTCCACAACCCCTACACCCCTTTCCCCCAGAGAATTGTCAGTCCACTCTTTTTCTATGCCCCTGATTCTATTATATTCACTAGTTTATTCTGTTCATCAAATATTTTATTCACTTGATTTTTAGATTCACTTGTTGATAGATATGTATTTGTTGTTCATAATTTTTATCTTTACCTTTTTCTTCTTCTTCCTCTTCTTAAAGAATACTTTTCAGCATCTCATATAATACTGGTTTGGTGGTGATGATCTCCTTTAACTTTTTTTTATCTATGAAGCTCTTTATCTGATCTTCAATTCTGAATGATAGCTTTGCTGGGTAGAGTAATCTTGGTTTAGGTTCTTGCTGTTCATCACTTTGAATATTTTGTGACACTCGCGACTGGCCTGCATAGTTTTTATTGAGAAATCAGCTGACAGTCATATGGGTACTCCCTTCTAGGCAACTAACTGTTTTTCTCTTGCTGCTCTTAATATTCTCTCTTTGTCTTTTGCTCTTTGCATTTTAATTATAATGTATTTTGGTATGATCCTCTTTGGATTCCTTTTGTTTGGGATTATGTGTGCTTCCTGGACTTGTAAGTCTATTTCTTTCATCAGGTGGGGGAAGTTTTCTGTCATTATTTCTTCAAATAGGTTTTCAATATCTTGATCTTTCTCTTCTTCTGCTTCCCCCCTCCATAATTTAGATGTTGATATGCTTGAAGTTGTCCCAGAGGCTCTTTATACTATCTTCATATTTTTGGATTCTTTTTGCTTTTCTGGTTGAGTATTTTTTCTTCTTTGTATTTCAAACCTTTGACTTGATTCTTGCAATCCTATAGTCTGCTGTTAGATATATGTATAATATATTTTATTTCAGTTAGTGTATACTTAATTTCTGGTTGGTCCTTTTCCATATCCTTGAGGGTCTCACTAAATTTATCGGCCTTTTGTAGAAAATTTCTGAAAAACCTTATAACCATGGTTTATACTCTATATCCTTCCTTCTTCCTTCCTCCCTCCCTTCCTCCCTCCCTCCCTCCCTCTCTCCCTTTCTTTCTTTCTTTCTTTCTTTCTTTCTTTCTTTCTTTCTTTCTTTCTTTCTTTCTTTCTTTCACAGCAGACCCTTTAGGATTTCTTGCATTGCTGATATGGTGGTAATAAAGTCCTTTTTCTGACTGTGAAGCTCCTGATTTCACCTTCAATTTTAATTGATAGCCTTGCTGGGTATAGTATTCTTGGATTCAGACCCTTCCTTTGCATAACTTTGTATATTTCATTCCCTTCTCTTCAGACCTGATGTGTTTCTGTTGAAATATCAGTTGCTAGTCTGATGGGGGATCCTTTGTTTTCTGTCTCTCTCTGGCCGCTTTTAAGATTCTTACTTTGTCATTGTTGTTTGCCAATTCAATTATAATGTTCTTTTGGGGTTCATTTTGCTTGCGACTCTGTGAACTTCTTGGATTTCTGTGGGTTTTTTCTTCCCTATATCAGGGAAGTTTTCTGTCATTATTTCTTCAAACAGGATTTGCATTCCTTGCTCAGTTTCCTCTCCTTCTGGTATCCCTTTTATGTGGATGTTGTTTTGTTTCTTGTTGTCCCAAAGTTCCCTTAGGCTCTACTCCTGGTTTTTAATTTTTTTTTCTACAAGTTGCTCTACTTGGCTATTTTTTCCTATCTTGTCTTCTAGCTCAATGATGCAATCCTCTGCTTCTTCTAGTCTATTTTTTTTCTTTTTATTAATTTTTATTAATTTTTTATACATATCTCCCCATTGCCCCCCTCCCTCCCAGGCATACCCCAACCCCCCAGTGTCTGTAATCATTCGTTATGCGTATATGTATGCATACAAGTCCTTTCATTGGTCACTTATCTACCTCACCTAACTTTAATCTTTCTGCTGTAATTTCACAGTCTGTTTGATGCTTTATGATTTTTGTCCCCCTGAGAATTATCAGTCTACTCCCTTTCTGTGCTCCTGATTCTATTATATTCATCAGTTTATTCTGTTGATCAAATTTTTAATTCACTTAATTTTTAGATTCACGTGTTGATAGATATGTATTTGTTGTTCATAAGTTTTTGGCTTTTACCTTTTTCTTCTTCCTCTTCTAAAAGAGTACCTTTCAGCATTTCATATAATACTGGTTTGGAGTTGATGAAGTCCTTTAGCTTTTTCTTCTCTGTGAAGCTCTTTATCTGCCCTTCAATTCTGAATGATAGCTTTGCTGGGTAGATTATTCTTGGTTGTAGGTTCTTGCTATTCATCACGTTGAATATTTCTTGCCACTCCCGTCTGGCCTGCATCGTTTCTGTTGAGAAATCAGCTGACAGTTGTATGGGTGCTCCCTTGTAAGTAATGAACTGTTTTTCTCTTGCTGCTTTTAATATTCTCTCTTTGTCTTTTGCTCTTGGTATTTTAATTATGATGTGTCTTGGTGTGGTCCTCTTTGGATTCCTTTTATTTGGGGTTCTGTGTGCTTCCTGGACTTGTAAGTCTATTTCTTTTACCAGATGTGGGAAGTTTTCAGTCATTATCTCTTTAAATATGTTTTCAGTATCTTGTTCTCTCTCTTCTTCTGGCACCCCCACAATTCTGATGTTGGTACGCTTGAAGCTGTCCCAGAGGCTCCTTACATTATGTTCACATTTTTGGATTCTTTTCTCTTCTTGCTTTTCCAGTTGAATGTTTTCCGCTTCTTTATATTTCAAATTTTTTACTTGATTCTTGCCATCCTCTAGTCTGCTGTTAGGACTCTGTATAATATTTTTTATTTCAGTCAGTGTCTCTAGTATATCCTTTTACATCTCCTCTTGGGTCTCACTAAATTTATCCAAGTTTTCTAGCATATTCTTGAAAAACCTTATAAGCGTGGTTTTGAACTCTATATCCAGTAGTTTTTTTTCCCTCCATTTCTTTTGTTTGTAATCCCTTCCCTTGTCTCGGCATTTTCACTATGCTGGGAGAACTTCTGTGTTGGATTCAGCCTTATGCTACCAGACTTGCAAAACCGAAGAAGCCTCTGTTGAGCTTGGGAGGGGTGGAGTCTCAGGGCTTAAGGGACCGCCTTGCCTTCCAGTCGGCCCCTCCCTCCATGGCCCCTGAGTCTCACATGACTGGGTAATGGCTGGAGCGACCCGAGAGCCCGCAGTGCCTCCAGACCGCTGTCCCTCCGGCTCCCCTGCGCACCAGGACCACACAAGACTAGGTCCTCAGGGTTTCACCCAAAACAGGGGCTCAGTGGAGTCAGAAGTGGCACAGTTGGGAGGGTCTGTCTCCCGCCCACTCGTGAAAGCCAGCGGCACAATCAGCAGTCTGTCCACTGCACCCAGTGCTGTGCACGCCACCAGACCTCTGATCTTTTGTGACTCCCCTAAATTTCCATGCACTTCTCCCTTTTCACAGTCCAAACTCCCCCCATATGAGTTTTGGCTGGATCTGGGGTTTAGTGTTGTAAGATAAGGGGTTCAATGCCTTTGAGAGTTTCCGTTTCCCTCCTGCCAGAGAAAACCAGCCAGGTACTCCGGCACCCGCTCTCTCCATGTGTGCGTCTCCATACCTCAGCTTTTTGCAGCTCCTCTGGTTCTCTGTGAGCCCCTCTCTTTCCCTCTAGTTGTAGAACTTCCACTCAGCCAGCTTTCCTGTGGTTCTGGATGATGTCTGTTCTGTCTTTTAGTTGTAGTTTTGAAATTGTTGTGCGAGGCAGCAGTGTAGGTGTTTACCTATGCCGCCATCTTGGATTCTCTTCTTCTAGTCTATTTTTGATGCTTTCTATTGAGTTCTTTACAGAAGCAATGCCATTTTTCATTTCTTCTTGATTCTTCTTCATTTCCTCTTGGTTCTTACACATATTATCAAATCTGTCTTCCATTCTTTTCATCCACTTTATGACCATTTCTCTGTCAGGCTGCTTACCTCCATTTCATTTATTTCCTTTTCTAGTGATGCCTGCTTTTCTTTCATATGTGGGTTGTTTCTTTGTCTATTCATGTTCTCTCTTCTCTGGGGGTCTAGTTATGTAGTTTTCTCTCTGCTACATTATGTCAAGGCAAAAAATAAAACACAACAAGGGACAACACACAAAGCACTGAACACAAATGTATTTATGATATTAATCACCCCAAATAAAGGTGACCACCAGAGAAAGGTGAATTAGAGGATAAGAAAGAAGAAGAGAAAAAAAAAAGGAGTGCAAAAATGAAATTGGGAAAAGAAGAAAAAAAAGAAAAATAAAAAAGAGACAGAATAAGAAAGAAGAGGTAAAAAAACTATATATGGGAGAAAGCTCCAATAGAAAAGCCACTAATCCCAACCCATGCCAACAACAAATACCTGGAGATGAATTCAAACTACAAATAACAATTAATATCAAGTGAGGTGAGGGGAAACATAAGTAAAACAACAAACAAAAACAAAAAATAAAAGTGAAACAATCCCCAAAACAAGCTTTAAAAACTCAATATAATCATCAATCAAGCAAACAACAACAAAAGGACAAAGAGAAAAAAGTTTTGGATAGTGAAGAAAGATAAGAGAGAGATGTGTATAAACTTGGAGCACAGGATTGGAAATTAGATATATAAGCAGGGTGAAATTTTAACAGGGGGTAAAAAGAAGGAATAGGGAAAATCTAAAGCAGGAATATGGTAAAACAGGACAACAAAAGGGGAAAAGTGAGGAAGAGAGTGATGGTGTAAAGGTAAAGTTGAGATAGAGTAAAATGTAGAACATTAATCCCAAAGTAAAATAAAGAAAAAATAAAAGGTAAAATAGTAGTAGGAATAATATTGATTGAAAATAAAAATGTAATAATTAGAAAGGTATAATCAAGTGAGGGAAAAAAAGAAATAATGTAGTTTCTTAAGTAAAAGATGAAAAAATGAAAAAAATGTGCAGTAGTGAAGGTTATTCACTTCCTACTATTCTGTTTGGCACACCTGTTTCCTAGTCAGGACTAGGAAGTATTGAAGTTCCCTGAGTTCCACTTCTCCTCAGTGTTGTAAGCCAGTCCTGATTTTTAAGCAGGCAGTTTATTTGTGTTTACACAAGAGTCACTTTGTGATTAACCCCTGGGTGGCAGTGTTTCTGGATTGACCTCTGGGTCTATAGGTCCTCTTTAGCTAGTGTTTAGATTTGTTTTCCCTGTGGCACTTAATACCGGTTTGGGGGAGTGGGTTGCCCCAGAGCTGGTTCTCTGATGGTTATTTCCTGCTCTGATCCCCAGGTTCTAGAAAAACAACTTTTCCTTGCAGTCTCTTAGTGTCCCCAATTGAGTGATCTTATGTATTGGGCTTAGTAATCAGAAGCAAGGATTTAAAGAGAGGGGAAAAAAAAGAGCCAGAGTAAGTGTGCGAACTCCGGGGCTATGCACAAGTCTGTGCAGTCTTTTTTCCCCTAGGGTCTAAGCAGCTGGCACACTTTTAAAATTTTTAGGCTGCCCTTTTGCGTCAGATCAAAATGAGTTGCTTTTTAGAGTTCCCTTCTGTTAGCAGCTCTGCGGACCCCCTTCCACATTCACGGATCACGGCAGCCCCAACAGCCAAGGATTTTTATAGGCGCAGACTCCCCCAGTTCTCCAACTCCTGCGTGTGTGTTTCTCTTTCCCGCTGGGACTAGAGACCTCACCTTCTCTCAGGCAAAATCTGACCTTTCCAGGTGGAGTGTAGAGCTCCTCCGAATCTGTGTGCTTGCGCCATTTGGGAACCGGTTTTCTCAGGTTTGCAGCTGTTCGGTGTGTGCTGTAGTTGTAGATCCCCAGGGCTTTTTAGGCTCCCGAAATCATCCACTTTTGAAAGCATCCACTTTTTCTTCAAGATGGCGTGGTCTCTGCCTCTGAGCCGGCTGCTTCAGGAGGAAACTCAGCAGCAGTGGAGGCTGCCTGGTCAGGGAAGCCCCGTTCCACAGTCCCCCACAGTCTCCTGGAGTATAGCTGTCCCTCAACTCACCAACAAACACTCCCCCTGCAACCACACACTCTTCCTTTGTTTTCTCACTCACACCCGTCGGCAACCATCTTCGATCTCTATAGAAACATTTTTAATATTTATAATATCATATTTGTTATGCTGCTATTTCTCAAACCAGTGTTTTGTTTTGGAAGTATTTGATATACAGTGGTACCTCGTGATACGAGTGCCCTAACATACGAGATTTTTGAGATACGAGCAGTCGAGTGAGCAATTTTTGCTTTGAAATATGAGCAACATTTGAGATAGGAGTAATCTCGTGGATCGGCCGCCTGCACACGACCCACCAGTTTACCGTGACTCAAGCGTCTCATAGTTTCCCACGCCTCAAGGTTACGGAACGAATTAAACTCGTATCTCGAGGTACCACAGTACATGATTTTAAAAGGTTCCAAGGTCAAGTTGGTTTGGAAAATACTATATATGAACCCATTTTTAATAGTGACTCCATATGACAAAGAGCAGTGGCAGCCGTGGTCTTCTTGAGGTCCAGCCCACTTCTCTTTCCAGGCACGGAGGCCCATTTGGACCCTTCCTGTGGGTGGAAACCTTATTAAGAAGGAGACATTGGATCTTGGGTAATTGGAACAGTAAAGGAGATGTACTGTATTTCAAACCTAAGGTAGACAAGTGAATCACATAATAATGGAATGAAGAAAAGTGAGGGTACTGTTCAAAGTGAAGAACTTTAAGCTCTGAGGTTAGGGTCCTTTTGGATCTTTCATACTAGCCTCTCTGTTCTTAGGTATGGATGGAGGGTGAACAGGAAAGGAGAGGGTAGGAAAGAGATTCAGAAAGCCTGGAGCTCCCCCTTTAGGTTAAAGCACACACCATGCTTTAGCAATTGTTACTGGGTAGGATAGCAGTGCACAATGATAGAAGAGACTAGGGAAGGGGCTAGGAGTTCATCATGTCCAAACCATTTTTGTAACAATATTAAGACATTATTTGCCTTTTCACTTTGTGGACCTTTTCACAACCCTTGAGTACATGGCTTTTAATATTCTCTGTCACTCAACAGGAAGTATGCTGTTACAGCACTTCTACTACCAAAGCCTGATACTCCCTTGAGGAAAAGCATTTGGGTGATTGAGTTGTGAGTTAGATTCACTGATTTTTCCAGGAAACATCATTTTTAGAAGAAATGCTGATAAACTATGAACATTCATATTTGGGCATTTAGTAGGCATTCTTTTGCAAATCATTGAAGTGAGATTTTGCCTTCAAGTAAAACAATGAAAAGAAAGTGTTATTAATGTTCAAATCTAAATTTTGAAGGAAATATTGTAATTTAGGAATGCTTGATACCTTGAAATCAGCAGGGAAACAAACTTTTTTTTATAATGAATAATAAAAGCAATGAACTAATTTTCTGAACAACCAACCATGATGTCACAAAATCATGTGTGGGTAAGAGATCCATGCAAAGCGCAAGATAAACCAACTGTAATGTAACAGAGTCTGAAAAGTTCACTGACAAGTTTTTAGATTTCACATTGTAACTACCTGAAAGAAACTAAATCCAGTTGAGTTTCTGTGTAGAATTTTTTTTTAAATGTCTATAGTCATCTGAAAAGGCTGTTAAAAATGCTCCTCCCTTTTCCAACTCTATATTTATATGAGGCTGGATTTTCTTCATAACCTTCAGAACATGTCACAACTGATTGAATGTAGAAGTAGATATGAGAATCAGCTATTCTTTAAACTACTCACTAAAAAGATGTGCAAATTATGTAAATCATTGCTACCTTTCTGACTAATTCTCTTTTGCTTTGAAAAATATAGGGCTTTTCCATAAAAGGTTTTTAAAATGTTAACATGTAATTGTTTTTTAAAAATTAATAATTGAATAAATAAATAAATATTTTAGATTTTCTGTTTTAATTTTTATTATGGTAAATATCAATAGACATAAACCATATCAACAAAAGCTCCTTGAAGGTGGGCGGTCTTCAAAACAATAATAGTTGTTAAAACAAAGAGGTCCCAACACCAACAACTTTAAGAATTACTGGTCAGGGGAAGGAACCAAGATGGCAGCATAGGTAAACACCTACACTGCTGCCTCGCACAACAATTTCAAAACTACAACTAAAAGACAGGACGGACATCATCCTGAACCACAGGAAATCTGGCTGAGTGGAAATTCTACAACTAGAAGGAAAGAGAGGGGCTCACAGAGACCCAGAGGAGCTGCAAAAAGCTGAGGTACGGAGACGCGCTTGTGGAGAGAGCGGGTGCTGGAGTACCTGGCTGGCTTTCTCTGGCGGGAGGGAAACGGAGACTCTCCTTATCCTACGACACTAAACCCCAGGTCCAGCTGAAACTCATATGGGGGGAGTTTGGACTGTGAAAAGGGAGAAGTGCACGGAAATTTAGGGGAGTCGCAAAAGGGCAGAAGTCGGGCAGCGCACAAAGCACTGCGCACAAAAGACCGAC
This sequence comes from Lasiurus cinereus, assembly GCA_011751065.1. Classification (NCBI taxonomy): domain Eukaryota; kingdom Metazoa; phylum Chordata; class Mammalia; order Chiroptera; family Vespertilionidae; genus Lasiurus; species Lasiurus cinereus. The sequence goes on from JAAGEH010000392.1 coordinate 21,600,813, forward strand.
TGCTGATTGTGCTGCTGCTTTCACAAGAGGGTGGGAGACAAAGCATCCCAACTGTGCCACTTCTAACTCCACTAAACCCCAGATTTGGGCGAAACCCTGGGAACCCAGATTCATATGGTCCTGTAGCTCAGGGGAGCCGAAAAGGCAGCAGTCTAGAGGCACTGCGAGAGTGTGAGGGCACACAGGGACTGCTCCAGCAATTACCCAGTCATGTGAGACTTGGAGGCCATGGAGGGCGGGGCCAACTGGAAGGCAAGGCGGTCCTTTAAACCCTGAGACTTCACCCATCCCAAGCTCAACAGAGAGGCTTTTGCAGTTTTGCAAATCTTGTATCATAAGGCTGAATACAACACAGAAGTTCTCCCAGCATAGTGAAAATGCCGAGACAAGGGAAGAGATCACAAACAAAAGAAATGGAGGAAAACAAATGACTGGATATAGAGTTCAAAACCACAGTTATAAAGTTTTTCAAGAATATCCTAGAAAAGATTAATAAAGTTAGCGAGACCCAAGAGGAGATGAAAATGAACCAACCAGAGATGGAAAAGGTCCAACTAGAGATGGAAAAGGACCAACTAGAAATTAAACATACAGTGATTGAAATAAATAATATTATACAGAGACCTAACAGCAGACTAGAGGAAGGCAAGAATCAAGTCAAAAATTTGAAATATAAAGAATCAGAAAACAATCAACTGGAAAAGCAAGAAGAGAAAAGAATCCAAAAATGTGAAGATAATGTAAGGAGCCTCTGGGACAGCTTCAAGCGTACCAACATCAGAATTGTGGGGGTGCCAGAAGAAGAGAGAGAACAAGATACTGAAAACATATTTAAAGAAATAATGACTGAAAACTTCCCACATCTGGTGAAAGAAATAGACTTACAAGTCCAGGAAGCACACGGAACCCCATATAAAAGGATTCCAAAGAGGACTACACCAAGACATATCATAATTAAAATACCAAGAGCAAAAGACAAAGAGAGAATATTAAAAGCAGCAAGAGAAAAACAGTTCATGACCTACAAGGGAACACCCATACGACTGTCAGCTGATTTCTCAACAGAAACGATGCAGGCCAAACGGGAGTGGCAAGAAATATTCAACATGATGAATAGCAAGAACCCACAACCAAGAATAATCTATCCAGCAAAGCTATCATTCAGAATTGAAGGGCAGATAAAGAACTTCACAGATAAGAAAAAGCTAAAGGAGTCCATCAACTCCAAATCAGTATTATATGAAATGCTGAAAGGTACTCTTTTAGAAGAGGAAGAAGAAAAAGGTAAAAGATAAAAAATCATGAACAACAAATACATATCTATCAACAAGTGGATCTAAAAATTAAGTGAATTAAATATTTGATCAACAGAATAAACTGGTGAATATACTAGAATCAGGAGCACAGAAAGGGAGTGGACTGATAATTCTCAGTGGGAAAAGGGTGAGGGGTGTACAGGGAGAGACTGGACAAAAATCATACACCTATGGATGAGGTCAACGGGAGGGAGGTAAAGATAGAGGGAGGGTTGGTAGCTGGGTGGAGGGGAAAAAATGTAATAATCTGAATAATAAAGATTTAATTTTTAAAAAAAAGAATTACTGGTCAGGGAGTTATGCCAGTAGATCCATCTGGCAGGATGCACATGGATTTCTACTATTCCAGGGTCACCTTTCAGCAGGTCTTCTTGGCTCTGCCCCTCTAGCCCTCTGAACTGAAGCCACACAATCTGAAATGCTGAGTAGGTTCTGGCATGGTGGCCAGAGACCTACTCAGCTCAGGAGCCTTTCTTCCCAATCAGAAGATTTTTGCCTGAGTTAAGTAGGGTAGAGGGAGGGAATATATTCAGTCCTGAGATGGCAGTAAGGCACATGAAATCCTTTTAATTGTGCCAAGGGGATTTGGGAGGGTGGCGATAGCACAGGGGTCAGTTAGCCTTTGAGCCAAATCTTGGCTTGTCAATGCAACATACACTGACTCTATCATGGTAAGAGCATGTCAGTTCTTGTCTTCTTTCCATCTCTCTCTGTCTTCCCATTTCCAATACAATTCCTACAACTCCTTGGCGTGCCTTAAAGAAGGCTATTATCAGAAGTGTCTTTAGGAATACTCTGCATGATTTGAGGCTTAGTGTTTGGTGATGTTGGCACAAACCTCCTATGAAAATATCATAGACCCTGAAGTAGGACAGAACTCAATTGGTATTTTGGCTTTCCCATCTCTTAGTCTGTTTCCCCATCTGGAGGGTGGACATAGTAACACCAACCTCTCAGAGTTGTTGAAATGATCAATCACAAACATATGTGGAAGCACAGTTCTGGGACAAAGCATTAGTGCAATGTGCATAGATTTCTGTCTTTGGTTTCCCTCTCCTCCCTCCACCTCTGCAGAGACATTCAGACTGAACAAATGCCTTCCAAAAGGGCACAAACATTGTGGCTTTAGTTCCTGGGTGAAGGCCAGAGGTTAACTAGACTTGAAAACACACTATGTGGTATGTGTAGATAGCCGTTTTAATGATTTTCTGTTAGTGGCAAGTCAGTGAGTGCACAGGCATTGCTACTAAAATTTGAGAGAGGAAAACCAGCTCTCGATAAAGCATACATATTCTGATAGCAGGGCCACTTATTTGTCTTTACTGACATTGGGTTCTAGTTTAGGGGGGGATTTTTTTTGTTTTTGCTTTTTTACTTTAGTAGGCAGAAGGACTCACTTATATAGAGTCTTACTCTTGGGACTTCATGAAGACAACAAAGGGATTCATTGAAAATGGCTAAACTTCCTTCAAACAGGACAGGAGCTACTAGTACATGCAGTAAATGTCTGTACAGTTAACCTGGAAACAATACTAAGAAATTATAAGTAATTTCCCAGGTATTCTTATTTCAATGTCCAATTTCTTAATGTATGCTGCTTTATTATGTCAGATATTTCATACTATTTGTAGTAGGGTCCCTTCTCTGCTTAGATGAATGCTCCAGGTTTAAGAGCAGAGTCCTTGCCCATAGTATTCTAGAAATCTATTGCTTCTATATCTCCCAAATGTCTCTTTCTACTTATTCCCCAGTGAGTGTCCTCTCTCTTCTTTTTCTGTCTGTCTTATTTCTCCTTCTCTCTCTTTCCTCCCACTCCTCCTTCTTCCCTCTCTCCTAATGTCTTTCCTTTGCATTATTGGCCCTGAGGCTGAAGTCAGAGTCTTTACCGTGTAGTGAGCTATTCTTATGGCCTTAGTTCTCTGCTGTGTGGAACTATTAGTGAGCTGGGGTGAAGGAAAGGGTTTATCTTGCTCACTCTTTAGTAGGGGAAAAGAACTTCTTGACTTGGGGAAGATGCTGAAAATAGAAACAGGGTCAGAAACAGGGTCATCATGTCATTTCCTGTTTAATACCAGTAAAAGAGCCAGTTCCATCCTCTGCAGAGGCTCCAAGGGGATGATTACCTAACCATGTCATATTCAAAACAGCGAGTATATGTAAGCACCAAAGTAAGTAGAAATATCGAGCTTCTGTATAGTACACATAATTATGGCCCCTCAAGATCAAGAGGCAGTAGCTGGTAGTAGAGTCTCTTCAAAAATTACAAAAAAATGAGATAGGAATAATAATAATAATAAAAAAAAGCATTGCTTTTCACTAAGAGGAAACAGCTGTGTATACTCTCCTCCCCAGAAGTGAGATGAATAGGAGTGAGGACTGAGAGAGGAGGTGTAAAAAGAGTCTTCTTAAAGAAACACAGGGTGTCTTTTCTTTCTTTTTTTATTTAAAGATATGTATTTTTTAAAATTGTGATAAAATACGTACAACATTATTTAACATTTTTACTATTTGAATGTATAGTCCAGTAACATAAGTACATTCACATTGTTGTGCAGTCATCACCAAAATCCATCTCCAGAATATTTTTCATCTTGCAAAACTGAACATCCTAAATTTATAACACTATAATTCGAATTTATAACAGCTTAATTCTAATAACATATAAAAATTATATCCTGTAAAGCCCCTACCATTTCCTGTCAGTTATGATATCATTAAATTTCATCTTTATGCTATGTGACTAAAACATAAATTAATAAATTGTTTTCTACATACTAGTCTCTTAAATCACATAGAAAACAAAAGGTGGAATTATAAACCAAGTTATAGTAATACTACTTTGTAATTGTCCATATACTTATATTTACCTTTTCCAGATATCTTTATTTCTTCAAATGGCTTTGAGTTGCTGTCTACTGTTTTATATTTCAATGTGAGGACTCCTTTAGTATTTATTGCAGACAGGTCTAATGGTAGGAAAATCCCTCAGCTCTTATTTGTCTGAAAATTCTTAATTTCTCCTTCATTTTTGAATGACAGTTTTGTTGGATATAGAATTCTTGGCTGACAGCTATTTTTCCTTTAGTGCCTTGAATATATCAACCTACTGCTGTCTGGACTCCAAAAATTCAAATAAAAAGTCTGTTAGTGCCCTAACCGGTTTGGCTCTGAATAGAGCATCAGTGTGTGGACCAAAGTGTCCCAGGTTCATTTCTGGTCAAGGACACATACCTGGGTTGTGGGCTCTATCCCCAGTAGATGACATGCAGGAGACAGCCAGCCCAAGTTTCTCTCTCATCATGGATGTTTCTATCTCTCTCTCCCTCTCCCTTTCTCTCTGAAATCAATAAAAATATATATTTTTAAAATCTGTTAGTGATCTTATTGGTGATCCTTTGCATGTGATGAGTTATTCTCTCTTTATATTTGGCATTTGATGTGTCTTGGTATAGGTCTCTAAGTTTTTCTTTTTTTCTTTTTTTTTCCTTTTTTTAAAATTTGTTTCATGTATTTCTTTTTCTTTTTTTAAAAATTAAATCTTTATTATTCGGATTATTACATTTGTTTCTCTTTTTACCCCTCCATAGCACCCCTCCACCCAGCTCCCAACCTTCCCTCTGCCCTTACCTCTCTCCCATTGACCTCATCCATAGGTGTATGATTTTTGTCCAGTCTCTCCCTGTACACCCCTCACCCCTTTCCCCCTGAGAATTATCAATCCACTCCCTTTCTGTGCTCCTGATTGTATTATATTCACCAGTTTATTCTGTTGATCAAATTTTTAATTCACTTAATTTTTAGATCCACTTGTTGATAGATATGTATTTGTTGTTCATAATTTTTTGGCTTTTACCTTTTTTTTCTTCCTCTTCTAAAAGAGTACCTTTCAGCATTTCATATAATACTGGTTTGGAGTTGATGAACTCCTTTAGCTTTTTCTTATCTGTGAAGTTCTTTATCTGCCCTTCAATTCTGAATGATAGCTTTGCTGGATAGATTATTCTTGGTTGTAGGTTCTTGCTATTCATCACGTTGAATATTTCTTGCCACTCCCGTCTGGCCTGCATCATTTCTGTTGAGAAATCAGCTGACAGTCGTATGGGTGCTCCCTTGTAGGTCATGAACTGTTTTTCTCTTGCTGCTTTTAATATTCTCTCTTTGTCTTTTGCTCTTGGTATTTTAATTATGATGTGTCTTGGTGTGGTCCTCTTTGGATTCCTTTTATATGGGGTTCTGTATGCTTCCTGGACTTGTAAGTTTATTTCTTTCACCAGATGTGGGAAGTTTTCAGTCATTATCTATTTAAATATGTTTTCAGTATCTTGTTCTCTCTCTTCTTCTGGCACCCCCACAATTCTGATGTTGGTACGCTTGAAGCTGTCCCAGAGGCTCCTTACATTATCTTCACATTTTTGGATTCTTTTCTCTTCTTGCTTTTCCAGTTGACTGTTTTCTGCTTCTTTATATTTCAAATTTTTGACTTGATTCTTGCCTTTCTCTAGTCTACTGTTAGAACTTGTATAATATTTTTTATTTCAGTCAGTGTGTCTAGTTGGTCCTTTTTCATCTCCTCTTGGGACTTGCTAAATTTATCCATCATCTCTAGTTGGATCTTTTGCATCTATAGTTGGTCCTTTCGCATCTCCTCTTGGGACTTGATTAATTTATCCATCTTTTCTAGCATATTCTTGAAAAACCTTCTAAGCGTGGTTTTGAACTCTCTATCCAGTCTTTTTTTCCCCTCCATGTCTTTTGTTTGTGATCCCTTCCCTTGTCTCGGCATTTTCACTATGCCAGGGGAACTTCTGTGTTGAATTCAGCCTTATGATACCAGACTTGCAAAACCGAAGAAGCCTCTGTTGAGCTTGGAATGGGTGGAGTCTCAGGGCTTAAGGGACCGCCTTGCCTTCCAGTTGGCCCTGCCCTCCATGGCCCCTGAGTCTCACGTGACTGGGTAATCACTAGAGCGGTCCTTGTGCGAGCAAGCGCCTGCAGTGCCTCTTGACCGCTGCCTTTCCAGCTCCCCTGCACACCAGGACCACATGAGTCTAGGTCTCCAGGGTTTCGCCCGAAACAGGGGCTTAGTGGAGTCAGAAGTGGCACAGTTGGGAGGGTCGTCTCCCGCCCACTTGCAAAAGCCAGCAGCACAATCAACAATCTGTCCTCTGCGCAGTGCTATGCGCTACCAGACCTCTGATCTTTTGCAACTCCCCTAAATTTTCATGCACTTCTCCCTTTTCACAGTCCAAACTCCCCCTGTATGAGTTTCGGCTGGATCTGGGGTTTAGTGTCATAGGATAAGGGATTCAATGCTGTTGGGAGTCTCCGTTTCCCTCCTGCCAGAGAAAGCCAGCCAGGTACTCCGGCACCCACTCTCTCCACAAGCGCGTCTCCGTACCTCAGCTTTTTGCAGCTCCTCTGGGTTTCTGTTAGCCCCTCTCTTTCCTTCTAGCTGTAGAACTTCCACTAAGCCAGCTTTCCTGTGGTTCTGGATGATGTCCCTTCTGTCTTTTAGTTGTAGTTTTGAAATTGTTGTGCGAGGCAGCAGTTTAGGTGTTTATTTATGCCGCCATCTTGGATTCTCGGTCTGTAAGTTTTTCTAACTTAAAGTTCATTGAGTTTCTTGGAAGTTTATCATTATATATCTTTTATCAAATTTGGGGAGTTATCAACCATTATTTATTCAAGTAATCTCTCTGACCCTGCCTACTTCTCTCTCTCTCTCTCTCTCTCTCTCTCTCTCTCTCTCTCTCTCTCT
>JAAGEH010000392.1:21607896-21660542 GCA_011751065.1 Lasiurus cinereus
TCTCTCTCTCTCTCTCTCTCTCTCTCTCTCTCTCTCTCTCTCTCTCTCCCCCTCTCTCTCTCTCTCTTTTTCTCTCTCTCCTCCTTCTGAGACTCCCTCAATGTATGTATTGGTCTGCTTAACTGTGTCCCATAGGTCCCTTAGGCTCTGTTCACTTTTCTTCAATACTTTTTATTTTTATCCCTCAGACTCAAGAGTTTTATTTTTTCTATGTTTAAGTTCACTGATTTTTTCTTCTACCTGCTCAAATCTAAATTTGAATCCCATTCATGATTTTTTTTATTTCAGTTATTATGACTTTCAGCTCTAGAATTTCTTTTCAGTTCCTTTTTATTTTCTATCTCTTTATTGCTATTTCCATTTTGTTCATACACCATTTTGTTGACTTTATGTACATCTTCTTTTAGATTTTTGAACATCTTCAAGAGAGTTGCTTTAAATTCTTTGTTAAATAAGTGTGCTACCTGGTCTTTCTCAGCAATCATTTCTATTGATTTTTTTTTCCTTAGAGTGTACCATATTTCCCCTTTTTTATATGCCTTGTAATTTTTATTGTTGTTAAAAGCTAGACATTTGAATCTCATAATGTGTTAAGTTTGGAACACAGATTTTTCCCTTTTGCTGTTTTTGTTTTTTGATTATTATTGTTTTTTTACAGAGAGGAAGGGAGAGGGAGAGTTTGAAAGATCGATGAGAGAGAAACATAAATCAACTGCCTCCTGCACACCCCCTCTTGGGAATATACCCACAACTAAGGTACATGCCCTTGATCAGAATGGAACCTTTGACCTTTCAGTCCACAAGCTGATGCTCCATTCACTGAGCTGGTTTGTGTTTTAAAATTATTATTGTAGAGGGGGCTCACCCTGGTCCCCACCTAGTCTCTGGGAAGCGCGCGAGCCTGAGGAAGAGGAAGGGGATGAAGACTAGAATGACTGGGCGAAGGAGGAGGAGGAGAAGGAGGAAGAGAAGAAGGATGGGAGGGACCAGGACAAAGAAGAGGTGGACCAACAAAATGGGCTCTGCTGCCTGAGTGGCCTGCTGCTCAGATCAGCATGGTATCAGTTATTTCTAAACACTGGTGATCCTGGTGAGAGTGGAACAAGGGCACTTTGGGAGCGCTCAGAATATAACTTGACATCCCAGAATAGTCCATGAAACTGAAACAAAGCCGCTCACTGGCAACATGAAGACAAATTGTAATGTTTGAACAGAAACAACTTTTCTTCACAGGAACTGAACCGTTGTTCATTGTTAATGTGCCGCATAAGAAGCAACAGCAACTAGCAAGAAATGGATGTGATGGACATTCATTCCTTCAGGAGGCAGGAGTGGCTCCTGAAGTCAAGAGCTTCTGTGTCTTGCCTCATGTTCTAATTTTGTCTTTCAGTAAATCCTAAAATTATTCAAGACCAACCCTTTCCTCTGAGTTTGACATTTTGTTTCTAAAGCATATTTTATAAGATTTAAAAATGTTAATATAATTTTCAAAAACTAAAACAGTTGTTCTGTTTTGACTGTTTAAGCTTACCAAGAACAGCTATTCATTATATTTTTCCTATATTAGTGGTGTCTGAAACTTCATTAGTTAACTACTATTTCTCCTAAACTTAATTTTTTAAATTTTAATAAATATTTATTGTTCAGCTTATTACAATTGTTCCTCTTTTCCCCCTCCCCCCATATCTCCCCTCTACCTGGTTCCCCACCCTCCCCTCCACCCCACCCTCTGCCCTTACCTCCCCCACAATTGTCCTCATCCATAGGTGTATGATTTTTGTGCAGTCTCTCCCTGCATCCCTCCCACCTCTTTCCCCCTGAGAATTATCAGTCCACTCCCTTTCTATGCTCCTAATTCTATTATATTCACCAGTTTATTCTGTTCATCAGATTTTCAATTCACTTGATTTTTAGATTCACTTGTTGGTAGATATATATTTGTTGTTCATAATTTTTACCTTTACATTTTTCTTCTTCTTCCTCTTCTTAAAGAATACCTTTCATCATTTCATATAATACTGATTTGGTATTGATGAACTCTTTTAGTTTTTTCTTATCTGTGAAGCTCTTTATCTGCCCATCAATTCTGAATGATAGCTTTGCTGGGTTGAGTAATCTTGGTTGTAGGTTCTTGCTATGCATCACTTTGAATATTTCTTGCCACTCCCATCTGACCTCAATAATTTCCGTTGAGAAATCAGCTGACAGTTGAATGGGTGCTCCCCTGTAGGTAACTGTTTTTCTCTTGCTGTTTTTAATATTCTCTCTTTGTCTTTTGCTCTTGGCATTTTAATTATGATGTGTCTTGGTGTGGTCCCCTTTAGATTCCTTTTGTTTGGGGTTCTGTGTGCTTCCTGGACTTGTAAGTTTATTTCTTTCACCAGGTGGGGAAAGTTTTCTGTCATTATTTGTTCAAATAGGTTTTCAGTATCTTGCTCTCTCTCTTCTTCTGGCACCCCCATAATTCTGATGTTGGTACACTTGAAGTTGTCCCAGAGGCTCCTTATACTATCTTCACATTTTTTTTATTATTTTTTTTATTTTTGCTTTTCCAGTGGAGTGTTTTTTGCTTCTTTGTATTTCAAATCTTTAACTTGATTCTTGTGATCCTCTAGTCTGCTATTAGGTTTCTGTATTTTTTTATTTCAGTCAATGTATGTTTAATTTCTAGTTGTTTTTTCCATCTTCTTTTGGGTCTCGCTAAATTTATCCATTTTTTTTTCTAGGAAATTCTTAAAAAATCTTATAACTATGGTTTTGAACTCTATATCTAGTCATTTGTTTTCCTCCATTTCTTTCATTTGTGATCTGTTCTTTAGTCTCCACATATTTTGCTGCTTTCCTGAGTTGGTAGAGTATCTTTGTGTGCTAGCTGTCCTATGTGGCCCAGTAGCTCTGCCTCCCCAGTTACCTGAGGTGGACACTCTTGGTGCACTCCTTTGTGAACTGTGTGTACAGTTTTATTGTAGTTAATTCTTGATTGTTATTGGTATCACTGGGGGGGATTGACCTCCAAGCCAATTGGTTGTGAGGATCAGCTGTGTCTGTGCATATGGGCTGCCTCCAGACTTCTGCCTTTCATGCAAACTCACGCGAGCTTCCGTAACTCTGCATTTTGGTTCCCCTGAGTTTACAAGTGTTCTAGGGACCCATATGAGTTTGGGTCCCCAGGGTCTCGCCTGAAACTGGGGTTCAGTACAGTTATATGTGGATTTCAGTGCTGTTGTGAGGTTTTGTTTTCCTCCCACTAGAGGAAGCCAGCAGCACAACCAGCAGTCAGAGCTCTGTGTGTGCACTTTCGCATGCACTTTCTCAATCCCCCAGACTTCTGCCTTTCGCCGATTCCCTAAGTTTCCATGCACTCCTTCCTTTTCACAACAGTCCAGACTCCCCCTATGAGTCTTGCCTGGAGCTGGGGTTCAGTGCAGTTGGGATTTTCCGTCTCCCTCCTGATAGAGGAAGCCAGCCAGATCCTCTTCCGTCCGTCCTCTCCAGGAACGTGTCTCCGTACCTCAGCTTTTTACAGCTCTTCTGAGTCTTTGTGAGTCTCTCTTTTTACTTCTAATTATATAAAGAATTTTCACTCAGCCAGCTTTCCTGTGGTTCTGGATGGTGTCCATTCTTTCTTTTAGCTGTAGTTTTGAAATTGTTGTGCGAGGTAGCAGCTTAGGTGTTCACCTATGCCGCCATCTTGGTTTCTCCTCATCTCCTAAACTTAATTTTTAAAGGCACCTACCACATCCATTTCCAAGTAAGGGGAGGAAATGATTCAGGTTTTTCTATTACACTTTCTCTCTAGGGGTGCAGAAATTTATATTAAAGATGTTTGCATGCAACTAAGAAGATTGCTTTCCACTGTTTAAGACTAGATTATGTGGCCCATCTAGTGTGTATTTGTAAAAGGGAAGATTGACCTGTGCAGTGAATATGCCCGTTAATATTGTCCTAAGAAATTTTGGGACCATAGCTCAAGAATCAGATTTGCACTTTCTTGGTAATATCTTTAGGGTAAATTTCTAATTAGAATTGTTGTCCATGTCTTTTGTAATTTACAGCATTTTCAGGTTACTGTATGTGAAGTTTAATGAGCTTCACTTACTAGTCCTTAGTTCTTATACAGAGTTGACAGTATAAGAACTGACTAGCAATTGTATAAACATGGAGGTTGAACTATCTTGTTTGGGATTGAAATATAGTGGATGAATGAGAATGACTTTCATTTATGTGTACCATAAGTAACTTGTGGATTTTTTTTTTTTACTTTTTTTAAAAATGATTTTATTGATTTTCTTTTAGAGAGAGAGGAAGAGAGAGGGAGCGAGAGATAGAAACATCCATGAGGAGAAAGAATCATGGATTGGCTGCCTCCTGCACGCACCCTACTAGGGATCGGAGCCTGCAACCGGGGCCTGTGCCCTGACCAGGAATCAAACCTGGGAACCTTCAGTCCACAGGCCACTGCTCTATCCTCTGAGCCAAACCGGCCAGGGCTTTGTTTTGTTTTTTACTTTTTAAGTGATGGGGAAAGAACAACTTTCACATGGCTCTTGCTAATGTGAATTTTCTGAGAATAAGCTTTCAGAAAGGACACTAGTAAGTGCTCAAATCCATGATTTTTTTTTTTTAATGCTGAATTTTGGTTAAGCCAGTACACAATGCAAGAAAAGTCTATGTCTCAGTATATTATTAAATTTTTCTGTGATCCTAAGCCTATTACAACAATTTTAGTAACTTATAAGTTTGTACATTGTAAGTAGTTATTGTGCTTTGTTATGAAAAATATCTCATCATGTTGTTCAAGGACTAATCTGCCTCATACCTAATGTCATTTTTCTGAAAACAAAGTGTTTTAAGTGTTAAGGTATTGTGTTTGAAATTGGATGTTGATCCAACAATTAACTTCTGGGTTGAATCTGGGTCCCTATTTAAAATAAAATTTAAAACAATATTATTGTAGGGTATCTCTGTGCTGGAGATCAACCTGAAGTCTTCTCGCGTGTTTTCTGATCCTGCACCTTTCCCTGGCTATGTACTGTGACTTTCTAGATTCCTCTATTTATATGGTTTTTTAAGAATGCTCTAGACCAGTGGTTCTCAACCTTCCTAAGGCCGAGACCCTTGCATATAGTTCCTCATGTGGTGGTGACCCCCAACCATGAAATTTTGCCACTGTTATGCATCGTGATGTAAATATCTGCATTTTCCGATAGTCTTAGGCGACCCTGTGAAAAAGTCGTTCGCTCCCAAAGGTGTCGCGACCCACAGGTTGAGAACCACTGCTCTAGACCTTAATTGGCTCTCAAAAGGGAGAAAAGAAAAATATGAAGGGGGAAAAACAGGAATAAAAAATAAGTGTCAGCTTTTAAAATCACCTGGAATTTGCTTCAGCTGGAAGAGTCAGAGCTTGTAAAAATGACATTAAAGATTGTAACAATGCTGACCATCTCTGCCTGCACCTCTGTGACCGAGCAGCAATCAGTAATCATAACACAGATGCCTGTTATTTAGAGAATTGGGGGGTTTTCTGCCCATCTGGCTCATGCCAGCTGTGTTCTAGCTGCTTCCAGAACTTGTACTTGGCTGCCTGCCTCAGGGCTGAATGCTACTATTCCAAGAGCTAAAATTGACCAAACTCAACCACAATTTACCACTCACTCAGACCTCCTAAATGTTGCAATCCTTCAATAGACTTCAGAATTCCAACACTGTCACAGAGACACTGCCATTGCCACTATTGTCTGTGAGAAAATATGGATTCCTATGGTTCCTCTTTGCCCTTTCCCTCTCCCTCCCCCTCCCCCTCTCTCTTTCCCTCTGCCTCTCCTTCTGCTTCCTTTCCCTCTCCCTCTCCTTCCTCCTCCCCTCCTCCCCTCCCTTCACTCACTCCCCCTTTCCTCCTCCCCTCCCCTCACCTACTCTCCCTCGCCTCACCTCCTCTCTCCCTGGTCCCCCCTCCTTCCTTCTTCTTTTTCTTTTGTTAATCCTTAACAGAAAATACTTTCCCCCCAATGCTTTTTAGAGAAAGAGGAAAGGAGAGAGGGAGGGAGTAAAAGAGAAACATTGATGTGAGATCTCACATTGACTGGTTGCCTTCCGCGCAGTCCCTGACCTGAGGTAGGGAGCAAACCTGCAACCCAGGTACATGCCCTTGACCAGGAATAAAACCCGAGACCGCTCAGTGTGCAGGCCAATACTCCAACCACTCAGCAACATGAGCCAGGGCTCAGAGTGCTCCTTAATGTAGGGTTTGGATGTCCATGGGTGAAAGGCCAATAGCTCCAAATTCTGAAAGACTTTACTTTTGGAAGAGACTTATTTAAAGAGACCAAGCATTATTATAATGAGCTATTATTATTCCAAGTTACAGATGAAGAAACAGAGGGTAAGAACCACCAGTAACTTGCCTATTGAGGTTCTATGACTCTTAAATGTCAGGTCCTATGAATTATAAAGTCTATGATCACAGCTCTTGTTTTTTCTTGCCAGGGGATGGTTTCATGGGGATGGTAGGGTGTAAGGAAATCTTAGTCACAGCATATCATATACATTAGCCAGCCTAGGTGGGGAGTTTGTGTTCTTGGGAGTTGGGTCCTTCAAGGGCAAGCCCTTCACTTTCCAGTACCTCCCAACTCACATTTTCAGTTTGGGCAATGGTTGGGGCTCCATCTTGTCTCTGGAGAGGAAGATGCAGTTCTCACTCCAACAACACAACTGTCCGTGGTTTGGTAAAGGCTAGTGATGGGGTCTTGCTAAGTGCTGCTGTTTTTTTCAAAAGGTTCCAAAAAAATACCTCAATAGGTGGTTTTTGAAATAAGTAGATTGCTTCCCAAAAAGTACCTTGAAAAAGCAATCATAGATTAGATAAATAAGCTCTGAATTATGTTTCTTAAAAATAAGATAGTTAGCAAAATTTATGAACCAAATGAATAGCAGTTTCTGCCTGATTGTGCTTGCAACATACATTTATTGCTCTTTATGTGATTGGAATATACATATATAAAACCTGCTTGGGTCATTCGAGGGCGTGGCTGGCCTACACACCACCACAGACCCCTCACCCAGGCTACCCCACACCCCAAGGGAACACCTACCCTGATCCAGGACACTCTTCAGGGCAAACCAGCTGGCCCCCACCCATGCATCAGGCCTCTATCCTATCTAATAAAAGAGTAATATGCAGATTGACCATCACTCCAACACACAAGAAGACTGCCCCCATATGGTCAAAAGATCCTGTCCCCATGTGGACACAAAATGACCACCATAAGAAGGCCAGAAGGGGAGGGCAGGTGGGAGGGACCAGGCCTGCAAGGAAGGGCGGTTGGGGGTGATCAAGCCTGTAGGAGAGGGCAGTTAGGGGTGACCAGGCCAGCAGAGGAGGGAAGTTGGGGGTGACAGGGCCTGCAGGGAAAGGCAGTTGCGGGGGACTCAGGCTTGCAGGGGAAGGCAGTTAGGGGTGACCAGGCCTGCAGAGGAGGGCAGTTAGGGATGACTAGCCTCACAGGGGAGGGCAGTTAGAGGCAAACAGGCTGGCAGGAGAGCAGTTAGGCATTAATCAGGCTGGCGGGGGAGTGGTTAGGGGGTGATCAGGCTGGCAGGCAGAAGTGGTTAGGGGCAATGAGGAAGGCAGGCAGGTGAGCAGTTGGGAGCCAGCAGTCCTGGATTGTGAGAGGGATGTCTGACTGCTCGTTTAGGCCCGATCCTACCTGGATTGGGCAGTTGGACATCCCTCAAGAGGTCCCAGATTGGAGAGGGAGCAAGCTGGACTGAAGGACACCCCCTCCCCCCCCAAAATAAACAAACCACTGTGCATGAATTTCATGCACTGGGCCTCTAGTGTATCAATAAAAAGGAAAGACTGCTTTGTATTTGTAGTATTCAGATTGACAGGCTGTGAAAGTGTTCCCTCCACCAGGACAATACTAGAGCCAAGTTTGGAAAATCGGAATTGGGTCAGGTCAGTGTAGGAGAGATAAGAGCCAAAAATCAGTAATCAATCTTGTATTTGACCACAAACAAGACAGGCTCAATTCTTACTTGAGGGGCAAGAGCCTGGTGGAATTCAACCCACAAGCAGCACACTTCGAACCACTATATAACCTTCCTAGAAAATTTGCTCAGACTCAGAAATACACAAAGAATAACAAATTAACATGAAAAATTCTGCCTCAAAGGCTGGAAACTCCCAGACCCCAGCCCTCCTTAACACTCCTGACAGGAAGCCATTTATTTACAAGTGCTTTACAGAAATGGAAAGATTTAACTAGAAATTATATCAATTTGAAATGTTCAAAATGCAGGGTTTTTGCACACAAAAATTAGAAAAATGCTGGCTTTAAAATTTAACTGAATGGAAAAAATATCTTGATTTGGAAATTAAAAACTTCTAGGAGAAGCACATATAAATTCTTATTTAAAAAAGAAATTAATAATAAATCTTAGAGACTGTCTCTGAACTAAAGAAGGCTTCTGAAGCTAATAAGTGACTATACCTCATTCCTCCCTCTTCCATAGATCCTCTACTACATCCTTTGTTCTCTGAGCTTCCTTGACTTACCCTTTCCTTCCCATTTTCCTTCCCTTTCTATCTCCTCCATTACCACTCCCTACTGATCTAAGGGAAAATAAAAATAAAAATTCTAATAGCTCCTTTTGGAGAAAAGCTGTTTTTAGCCGAAAAGGAAACAGCAATTGTTCCCCAATTTTCTCTAGAACTCTGATGGATTCACAAGGAAATTTAACTGTTAGAATTCTGGCTATTCTAACCTATTCCAATTAATATACCCAATGGTTTGTGGGAGCAAAAAAACGACAGAATCCTATCTAATAAAAAAGTAATATGCTAATTGACCATACCTCAGCTACACCCAGCCATGCCTCCAGCCATGCCCACCAGCCAATCAGGGTGAGTATGCAAATTAACCAAACCAAGATGACTACAGCCACACAGAGAGCAGGAGGGAGGCTTGGGTTGCCCCTGGTGATGGAGGAAGCCAAGCTTTCCACAAACCCTGGCTTCTGCTTAAGGCAACAAAGTTTCAATTGTAGAGGATAAGTAAATCCCAGATACCAGGGCCTCCATTTGGGTCGCTGGGGGGCATGGGCAGCCTGCAAACCACTACAAGCCCTTCACCCAGGCCACCCCACACTCCAAGGGAACACCCACCCTGATCCGGGACACCCTTCAGGGCAAACCAGCTGTCCCCCACCTGTGTAGCAGGCCTCTATGCTGTATAATAAAAGAGTAATATGCAGATTGACCACCACTCCAACACACAAGATGACTGCCCCTAGGTTGTCAAAAGATCTTGCCCTCATGTGGACACAAAATGGCCACCACAAGATGGCCAGCAAGGGAGGGCAGTTGGCAGGGACCAGGCCTGCAAGGGAGGGCAGTTAGGGGTGACCTGGCCTGCAGAGGAGGGCAGTTAGGGGTGACCAGGCCCACAGGGGAGGGCAGTTAGGGGCAAACAGGCTGGCAGGGGAACACTTGGGCATCAATCAGACTGGCAGGGGAATGGTTAGGGGGTGACCAGGCTGGCAGGCAAAAGCAGTGAGGGGCAATCAGGAAGACAGGTGGGTGAGCAGTTGGGAGCTAGCAGTCCTGGATTGTGAGAGGGATGTCTGACTGCCGCTTAGGCCTGATCCTCCCTGAATCGGGCCTAAACAGGCAGTTGGACAACACTCAAGGGGTCCCAGATTGGAGAGGGAGCAGGCTGGGCTGAAAGACAAATCACCCTACTCCCCGCCCGCACTGTGCACAAATTTCATGCACCGGGCCTCTAGTTACTAAGTAAAGTTTGAGGGAAAACTGTAGAGAAGTTTGTCCACCTTAAGGATTATAGGAAACTAAAATGGGATTTAGAAGAAAACAAAATAAACAAACAAAACAGAAACAAGCAAAAGGCTGCTCCAAAGACTATAAGAAAGCATTTCCCCTTCTTATTTATAGTTTAGGATAAATTAAAATTACCATAAAAAGGGGACCGTATGTTATTGCAGATGCAAAAGTTAATAGGCTCAGTTAAGGTAAAGACTGACTTCTGTCAGGGAAGATTCTGGCCTAGGACATGATTACCTGTCATAAACTGCTTTTAGTTAGAAAGTTTTCATTTCAGACCATCCTTTGTGTTACTTTAGATCTCTGAGTTTGTAAGGCCGCCGTGCAGCCTGGTCACGTTTAGCAGGTGGCCCCTTTTCACCCATACTGGCTATCATTCCTAAGGACAGTGGGTGTTCTAATTTCCTCTCCCTTCCCAAGGGCAGACCTTCCTATTCAGATATCAAACCCAGAGGTAAGTGGGGCTTCCCTGCTCTCCCCCCACGGAGGAAACAGCTACACAACACCAAACAAATCGTGGGCAAAGTAAACAGTGGACAGCAGTCGTTGGGATTGCAAAATGACCAAAAGGGTCAGTTTGACTCACTTTCTCTGTTTTATTCCATTGGTTTTCACTCAATTGTCTTCTCAGCCAGCGATTTGGCTTCTTTGGTTTGAATAGCAGTATTGTCCCGCCAATGTAACTTACTTCTGGCACACGGGCAACTAACTGACCAATCAGGGCAGGAGGCCTTGTGCAGGAGACAGTGCAAATGAAAAGGAAAACGTGCTACCTGTATAAATAGTTAAGCCAGCGGGAAAACTGGCCCTGGCACCTCTGCTGAAAAACGTCTGTTGTAAGAGACACCCCACCCCACTGCAGCAGTTTAGAGTCAAAAGAGCAGCTGCTTGCTCCTTTTTATTTTTAACTCTGAGGGGATCAATTAGAGCCTTCAGTTCTCACCCCCTCCCCCCCCCCCCCAAGGACCTGGTCTGAGCCTGCTGACTCAGGAGAACCAGACAGCACTCCCTCCTGGGACAGCAGCACTTCTTAATTGGTTTGAAAAATTGCAGCTGGATCCCAACAGCTGCTGCTCTCAGGCTGCGTCAGGAGCAGAAGGGGCAGGAAGGGTTGGAAAGGAGGGTGCCAGCTCAGCCTCTCCCTTCCCCCCGCCCTCCCTTACTTTCATGCATCACTTTTCTTTTCCTTCCCCCTTAAGTTTGTGCCTGCCCTTCCCCACTAGCCATCCTCCCCCGCCACCTCCCACCCCCACCGCCCCCCGCAAAAAACAAACAAACAAACAAACAAACACAAAACACTTTCTTTACAGCCTGGTGGCATGATAGAACCTCTTCTTATTCTTTGTGGCGACATTTCTGGAGGCAGCAGTTCCCCCTGAGGCGGTGGGGTCCGGCAAGTCATTAGTGAGCGCTTCCTCTTCCTGCTCTGGTCCCCCCAGGCCCCAATAGGCGGGCCTCTTCACTTTTTACTTTTGATGTGAAGCTTGCCTGGTGTTTTCTCTCTAGCAGTTGCCTCTGATCCCCAAGTGCTCCCTTTCCCACTCCAGGGCTCCTGAAACCAGACTGCACTGCCGGCTTCCCAGACTGGGAGTGGGGGTGGGAGAAGGGAGGGGGTGCGGGGCCGCTGGGACACCCGGCTTCCGGCTCAGGGAAGCAAGAGCTCCGCTTGCTTTAGCTTGGTTTCATCGTCTGTAAACGAAGAGGGTTCGGTTAAAACAATTTTTTTTCAAATTTTTTGTTTTTAGTAGATAAAAATTTTGAGATGAAAGTAGCAGGGAAGACATCCTACCCTTTGGGCTCATGCCCTCCACCCCTCATCCCCCCGTGACACCTCTCTCCAGACCCCAGCTCAGAAGTCACCACACTGGCTTTGCCCAGGCCCCTGCAGCTGTAACAGCCGGGAGTCTTGTAACTAGCAGCTTTTAAGATGGGCCTTGGGAGAGGAAAGGGTATCTGCGTGTGGGCAGCTTGTCCCTCCAGGTTGTGCCCTGAACATGGCTGGGGGACCGAAAGAAGCAAACTATTACCACCAATGGCAACTGCTTATACTTTGTGGCCCTTGTAGCCTCACTTTACCTAAAAGCAAGTTGAGGGAAACAAACGGGTATTTCCAATCATCCCTGGCCCACGGGGGAGATGAGCCTAAAGAGATGGTTTGAACCAAAAGCATTGGCCTGTGGACTGAAAGGTCCCGGGTTTGATCCCAGTCAAGGGCACATGCCCTGGTTGCGGGCTCCGTCCCTAGTGCAGGAGGCAGCTCAACAGTGATTCTCTCTCAATCACTGATGTTTCTATCTCTCTCTCCCTCTCCTTTCCTCTCCCGGAAATCAATAAAAATGTATTTAAAAAATTGTATATGGCTCTAGCCAGTTTGGCTTGGTGGATAGAGCATTGACTTGCAGACTGAAGGGTCCTGTGTTCAATTCCCATCAAGGGCACATGCCCAGGTTGCAGGCTCGATCCCCAGTAGGGGGCGGGCAAGAGGCAGCCAATCAATGATTCTCTTTCATCATTTATGTTTCTTCTCTCTTTCCTTCTCTCTTCCTCTCTGAAATCAATAAAAATATTTTTTAAAAAATTGTATATGCTTTAAATAGCAAGAAACTATAATAACTGCTGGCTTTTTTCTTAGCTAATAAAAAAAACCAAATGATGAAATTGGCCTGAAGATAATTATTTTATTTATTCATAATTTACTTCTGCTTTAGGACTCCAGGAATATACAGTGATACACCCCACCAGGGACTGAGCATCCACAGGCCGAGGCTCCATCCACAGAGCCAAACTGGCCAGCACTATAGCATATACAATTTTACCTGAGTTAGGAAGAGCCCAAATGACATTAAACAACTAAGTGAAAAAAGATCAATCATAAATTTTTTTATTATATTGAGTAATCAAAACAATCTTACATAAAAGATATATTGTATCTTTGTTCATTGATAATTGTGGCTTTCTTTTCCTACTGGAAAAGAATATATATATATATATATATATATATATATATATGCATATATTTTCAAATGAGCTATAATTTGCAATTCCAACTGTAAAATGTTATTATTTATAAATATAGTTAGATGCCAAGACCGGTTTGGCTCAGTGCATAGTGCGTCGGCCTGCGGACTGAAAGGTCCCAGGTTCAATTCCGGTCAAGGGCGTGTACCTTGCTTGCAGGCACAACTCCAGTAGGGGGCATGTAGGAGGCGGCTGATCGATGTCTCTCTCTCTCATCGATGTTTCTGACTTTCTATCCCTCTTCCTTCCTCTCTGTAAAACATCAATAAAATATATCTTAATATAAATATAGTTAGAGAGGAGAAACCAAGATGGTGGCATAGGTAAACACTTAAACTGCTGCTTCGCACAACAATTTCAAAACTACAACTAAAAGACAAAATGGACATCATCTGAAATCACAGTAAGGCTGGCTGAGTGGAAATTCTACAACTAGAAGGAAAGAGAAAAGCACACCGAGACTCAGCAGAGCTGCAGGAGGTAGAGGTACTGAGACCTGTGTTAGGAGAGGACTAGCAACTGAGTGCACAGCTGGCTTTCTCAAGAGGGAGGTAGACAAAAGCTCCTGACTGCACTGAACTCCAGTTCCAGGTGAGACTCTGGGGACCCATATTCATTTGGGAAGAAACTGGACTGTCTGGAGCAGGTGGAATTCAAGGGCAGCTTTCTCTCAAAGGTGCTTGCAGCGATTACCACAGGACACTGAGACTTAGGGGCCTATTAAGGTAGGGCTGATGGGAAACCAATGCTGTCTGCTCCGTCCTGAGACTCCACCCCATCCAAACTAAACACAGAGGCTTTTGCAAGTCTTGTCTCTAAGGGTGTCTCCAGCACAGAAGTTCTCCCAGCATAGACACAGCTGATCGCCACAGCCGATTGGCCTGGAGGTCAATTCCTCCCAGTGATACCAACAGCAATCAAGGATTAACTACAAGATGGTGCACACAGCCCACAAAGGGGTGCACCAAGAGTGTTCACTTCAGATAACTGGGGAGGCTGAGCCACTGGGCCCTATAGGAAACCTAGCATACAAAGCCATTCTATCAACTCAGGCAAGCAGACAAAATATGGAGACACAGAAACAGATCACAAACAAAAGAAATGGAGAAAAGCAAACAACTGGATATAGAGTTCAAAACCAGGGTTATAATGTTTTTCAAGAAATTTCTAGAAAAGGCAGATAAATTTAATAAGACCCTCAAGAATATGAAAAAAGACCAACTAGAAATTAATCATACACTGACTAAAATAAAAAATATTACACAGAGATCTAACAGAAGACTAGAGGATCACAAGAATCAACTCAAAGATTTGAAATACAAAGAAACAAATAATACTCAACTGGAAAAGCAAAAAGAAAAAGGAAACCAAAAATATGAGCCTCTGGGACAACTTCAAGCATTCCAACATCAGAATTATTGAGGGTGAGGGGGTGCCCAGAAGAAGAGAGAGAGCAAGATACTGAAAACCTATCTGAACAAATAATGACCTAAAACTTTCCCCACTTGGTGAAAGAAAGTCCAGGAAGTGCACAGAACCCCAAACAAAAGGAATCCAAAGAGACCACACCAAGACACATCATAATGAAAATGCCAAGAGCAAAAGACAAAGAGAGAATATTAAAAACAGCAAGAGAAAAACAGTTACCTATAAGTTAACACCCATAGGACTGTCAGCTGATTTCTCAATAGAAACTATGCAGGCCAGATGGGAGTGGCAAGAAATATTCAAAGTGATGAGCAGCAAGAACCTACAACCAAGATTACTCTACCCAGCAAAGCTATCATCCAGAATTGAAGGTCAGATAAAGAGCTTCACAAAAAAGAAAAAACTAAAGGAGTTCATCACCACCAAACTAGTATTATATGAAATGCTGAAAGGTACTCTTTAATAAGAGGAAGAAGAAGAAAAAGGTAAAGATAAAAATTATGAACAACAAATACATATCTATCAACAAGTGAATCTAAAAATCAAGTGAATAAAAAAATCTGATGAGCAGAATAAACTGGTGAATATAATCGAATCAGGGGCATAGAAAGGGAGTGGACTGACCCTTCTCAGGGGGAAAGGTGTGTGGAGGTACGGGAAGAGACTGGACCAAAATCATACACCTATGGATGAGGACAGTGGCGGGGTTAAGGGTAGAGATTGGGTAGGAACCGGGTGGAGGTGAGCAATGGGGCAAAAAGAGGAACAATTGTAATAATCTGAACAATAAAGATTAATTAAATTTAAACAATATATAGTTAGACATTATTTATCAAATATTTAATATTTTTATTCAATAATAATCTATGTACTAATAAACCATGAGTAGTCTTGAAAAATATTATTCTCATTTTATAGTAAAGGAAACAAAGAATGAGGCAGACATAGTTGTTTTCTCAAAGCTATAAGAAGTGTCAAGTTCCAAATATTTAAATGTTTCTATCCCTTAGGTCTTTGTATACAAAATAACTTTAAAGATAACTACTTTTTAATTTAAACAGCAAAACTTTTTATTTGCTTTGTGTTTTAAAATTAAGTTTTGTTGAGATATAATTTTCATATATTAAAATTAAAATAAGTGTTTTGATGAGTATTAAATAACAAAATTCAGCTGAGTAAATTTAATGATCTTACTGGCTTTGTTCAATTCATGAACCAGGCAGCATCCAATGTAGCAGATAGAAAGGAGCTCTGAGGAGCTGAACAAAATGAGAGCCCTTTACAGGCAAAAGGGAGCAGGAATAAGGACGTAACACAGGCAGAAAACCTGTTCGTTGTTAAGGTTACCTTCCTTCAGGGGATGGCAGGGACTGTCAGGCAGCTTACCTGAACTAGTGCTGGTCAGGAGATTCCTGATGGACTGGTTTAAGATTCTATTTCTAGAAGAGTCAAAACTGTCATTAAGTCTCAGATTGCTGATGTAAAGCTTAGCATAAGCTTAATAGAAACATTTAAAAATATATATATATTGATTTCAGACAGGAAGGGAGATGGAGAGAGAGAGAGACATCGATGATAAGAATCATTGATTGGCTGACTCCTGCTGGGGATCAAGCCCACAACCGGGGCATTTGCCCTGAATGGGAATTGAATCCTTCAGTCCTCAGGCCTATGCTCTATTCACTGAGCCAAACCAGCCAGGGCAACAATTTTTAATTTAGAATATTTGTTAGAGAAATGTATTTTATTACTCCTTAGGAATTGGAGCAGCTCACTATGAAATCACAGTATGGCCTCAGTAACTTGTTCACCTCTTTGAATCTCAATAAAATAGGTAAGGAGACTAGATTAAAAGATCTCGGGGGTCCCTTCAAGCTCCAAAGTCCTATGACTTTCAGTTTATGCTTTTAGAACACTAACCAAGTGGCTGCCTCAGGAACTCTCCTCACCTGCCTCCTTGTCCCACACTCTCCTGGTTCTCCTCCTGTTCTTTCTTGATCTGCTTCCCAGCTTCTTCTCAAAGGTCAGTGTTCCTCAAGCTTGTTTCTGGACCTCTGCTGCTGGCACTACCCACTTTTCATGGCTGCAGCAGCTACCTGTCCACTAACAGTGTCCACATCTGTGTGTCTGCACCCCATTGCTCCCGGCCTTCTGGGGACACACTATATGGCTACTGAGTACTGTACATGGATGTCCACAGGCATGTCCAATGTACCGTGTCCAACAGGACTTCTCTCTCCATCCCAAATGCTGCTTCTTTTCCCATTTGCCTCATGTAAGTGAAAAGCAGCACTTGGAGAGAATCCAAGATGGCGGCATAGGTAAACACCTACACTGCTGCCTCGCACAACAATTTCAAAACTACAACTAAAAGACAGAACGGACATCATCCAGAACCACAGGAAAGCTGGCTGAGTGGAAGTTCTACAGCTAGAAGGAAAGAGAGGGGCTAACAGAAACCCAGAGGAGCTGCAAAAAGCTGAGGTACGGAGACGCACGTGCGGAGAGAGCCGGTGCCAGAGAACCTGGCTAGCTTTCTCTGGCAGGAGGGAAACGGAGACTCCAACAGCATTGAGCCCCTTATCTTATGACACTAAACCCCAGATCCAGCCGAAACTCATATAGGGGGAGTTTGGACTGTGAAAAGGGAGAGGTGCACGGAAATTTAGGGGAGTCACAAAAGATCAGAGGTCTGGTGGCGGCGCGCACGGCACTGCACAGAGGACAGATTGCTGATTGTGCCACTGGCTTTTGTGAGTGGGCAGGAGACAGACCCTCCCAACTGTGCCACTTCTGACTCCACTAAGGCCCTGTTTCGGGCGAAACCCTGGAGACCTAGACTCGTGAGGTCCTGGTGTGCAGGGGAGCCGGAAAGGCAGTGGTTAGAGGCACTGCAGGCGCACATGCATGCACAAGGACCGCTCCAGCGATTACCCAGTCACGTGAGACTCAGGGGCCGTGGAGGGCGGGGCCAACTGGAAGGCAAGGTGGTCCCTTAAGCCCTGAGACTCCACCCATCCCAAGCTCAACAGAGGCTTCTTCGGTTTTGCAAGTCTGGTATCATAAGGCTGAATTCAACACAGAAGTTCCCCTGGCATAGTGAAAATGCTGGGACAAGGGAAGGGATCACAAACAAAAGAAATGGAGGGGAAAAAAAGAATGGATATTGAGTTCAAAACCACACTTATAAGGTTTTTCAAGAATATGCTAGAGAAGTTGGATAAAGTTAGCGAGAGCCAAGAGGAGATGTGAAAGGACCAACTAGAGATGCAAAAGATCCAACTAGAGATGGAAAAGGTCCAACTAGAGATGAAAAAGGACCCACTAGAAATTAAACATACCCTGACTGAAATAAAAAATATTATACAGAGTCCTAACAGCAGACTAGAGGAAGGCAAGAATCAAGTCAAAAATTTGAAATATAAAGAAGCAAAAAACACTCAACTGGAAAAGCAAGAAGAGAAAAAATCCAAAAATGTGAAGATAATATAAGGAGCCTCTGGGACAGCTTCAAGCATACCAACATCAGAATTGTGGGGGTGCCAGAAGAAGAGAGAGAGCAAGATACTGAAAACCTATTTAAAGAAATAATGACTAAAAACTTCCCACATCTGGTAAAAGAAATAGACTTACAAGTCCAGGAAGCACACAGAACCCCAAATAATAGGAATCCAAAGAGGACCACACTAAGACACATCATAATTAAAATACCAAGAGCAAAAGACAAAGAATATTAAAAGCAGCAAGAGAAAAACAGTTCATTACCTACAAGGGAGAGAGAAAGATTGAAGAGAGAAGTATTGATGGGTTGCCTCTGGGACACCCCCTACTGAGGATCAAGCCTGCAATCGGGGCATGTGCCCTGACCAGGAACTGAACTGGCCTCCTCTCAGTGCATTGGACAATGCCCAAACTGAGCCACACTGGCCAGGGCCAGAACAGCACGTGTTTTAAAACATATGAACTGTTTATTGAATGATTTATTTTTTAAATTTTTCGTTTAACATTTTCAGAATTGGTAGAACAGCAGGAAGTGAAACCTTGGATAAGGAGGACTACTGCAGATGTTACTCTAGCATTTCTGGAGTCACTTCATCTACAGATTTGTGTATTTCCTCTTTCCTTTTCCAGATGTGCTGTATTGTTGATTCATTAACATTGAACTCACAGCTGACAGCACAGTAGCTCATGCCTGAATGAAGCCCTAACAGGTATTTTTTCCATAAGTCATATCACAGCCTTCTTGCACTTAGGAACACCAGACAGCACTTAGTGCTATGTATCAGGGCCATTTTAAACAGCGAAATTATCAATAAAAAGCACAAAAGTGTGGAAAATGTGGTGTTAAGTAGGCCACGAAGAGGAGACTTGTTTAGACAAGGAGCTGAAATGAAAGCAAGCATCACCTCGTTCAGCCTCAGCAGGGAAGGTGTGCATTGGGTGAGTCACTGTTCCTGCCTCTCTGCATGTCTGCAATGACTGCAGAAGCACCAAGAATATTGATTTGTGGTTATAGACACACTTTAGAAAGTACACACACTGGCCAATACAGGATCTGAAAATAATTAAGATGGACCATAGTGCTAGAGAAGCAGATAGAGGGCTGTTGCTATGTGGAAAAGCTGGCTCTTGGTTCGGTATCCGTGCATTGCCACTGAAGGGTTTTTAACAGGAGAGTGACATGATGACAGGATCTGTGTTGTAGAAAAAGCACTTTTACTAAATGTGAAGCATGGTTTGAGGAGAAGACCAGAGCCTCGCAGGAGAAGGTGCTGGTGAAAGAAGTAAGCCAGGGCAGGTATTTGAGGAGCTGATCTGGGCACCTTTAGAGTCAGGTCCCAGGTGGGGCATGAGTGGTGGGCATGAGTGGTGAGGGAAGAATTGATTCAACACACAGGTTTCTGGCTTGGCCAAACCTCGAAGGACAGTGTGGGGAGCTCTAGCCTTGGAGTCAGAGACACTTGAGGTTAAGTACAAACTCATTGCTCATGAGCTATATAACTGAAAAAACATTCCTTCCTCCTCTAAGCTCCCAATTCTCATCTCTAATGTATAGATTCTGTAGAATGGGAAAAATCACACCTCTCAAAGTCACTTTGAGATTTAAATAAGTGCTGCTTTTCTTTTCTTTTCTAATTAAATCTTTATTATTCAGATTATTACATTAGTTTCTCTTTTTTTCCCCTCCATAGTACCCTCCACCCAGCTCCCACCCTTCCTTCCCTCCCATTGATCTCATCCATAGGTGTATGATTTTTGTCCAGTCTCTCCCTGTACACCCCTCATCCCTTTCCCCCTGAGAATTATCAGTCCACTCCTTTTCTGTGCTCCTGATTCTATTATATTCACCAGTTTATTCTGTTGATCAAATTTTTAATTCACTTAATTTTTAGATTCACTTGTTGATAGATATGTATTTGTTGTTCATAATTTTTTATCTTTTACCTTTTTCTTCTTCCTCTTCTAAAAGAGTACCTTTCAGCATTTCATATAATACTGGTTTGGAGTTGATGAACTCCTTTAGCTTTTTCTTATCTGTGAAGCTCCTTATCTGCCCTTCAATTCTGAATGATAGCTTTGCTGGGTAGATTATTCTTGGTTGTAGGTTCTTGCTATTCATCACTTTGAATATTTCTTGCCACTCCCGTCTGGCCTGCATCATTTCTATTGAGAAATCAGCTGACAGTCGTATGGGTGCTCCCTTGTAGGTCATGAACTATTTTTCTCTTGCTACTTTTAATATTCTCTCTCTGTCTTTTGCTCTTGGTATTTTAATTATGATGTGTCTTGGTGTGGTCCTCTTTGGATTCCTTTTATATGGGGTTCTGTGTGCTTCCTGGACTTGTAAGTCTATTTCTTTCACCAGATGTGGGAAGTTTTCAGTCATTATTTCTTTAAATAGGTTTTCAGTATCTTGCTTTCTCTCTTCTGGCACTCCCACAATTCTGATGTTGGTATGCTTGAAGCTGTCCCAGAGGCTCCTTACATTATCTTCACATTTTTGGATTCTTTTCTCTTCTTGCTTTTCCAGTTGAGTGTTTTTTGCTTCTTTATATTTCAAATTTTTGACTTGATTCTTGCCTTCCTCTAGTCTGCTGTTAGGACTCTGTATAATATTTTTTATTTCAGTCAGGGTATGTTTAATTTCTAGTGGATCCTTTTTCATTTCTAGTTGGACCTTTTCCATCTCTAGTTGGATCTTTTGCATCTCTAGTTGGTCCTTTCACATCTCCTCTTGGCTCTCGCTAACTTTATCCAACTTCTCTAGCATATTCTTGAAAAACCTTATAAGTGTGGTTTTGAACTTAATATCCATTCTTTTTTTCCCCTCCATTTCTTTTGTTTGTGATCCCTTCCCTTGTCCCAGCATTTTCACTATGCCAGGGGAGCTAATCAGGAATGAGTATGCAAATTAACCCAAAGAAGATTGTGGGTTAATTTGCATACACAGGCGTGAAATGTCTGGGGGCAGAGAGACCACTTGCATGCATGCTGGCGCCATGCAACCTGCATCCCAGGGACAGGCATCTTCAGGAGCCAAGCTGTTTTGAGCCTGTAGGCCTGCATGTAGGCCCAGAGTGGCTGGGATCCTGGAACGACCTCCTCCTGCCCCCACCCTACACTGGCCTACATGTGCAGGTGTGGAGCAGCTGTGGGTGGGGTGGGAACATCCCCCGCAGCGAGCGAGCAGACAGCAGGGCCCTGCTTGCCCCTGGCAGTGGCAGCAAGGGGCAAGCAGTCCCCCACAGAGCCCCCACAGAGAGCACACACCAGAGCCCTGCTTGCCCCTCCAGTGGCAAGCCAGAGAGCAGACAACAGGGCCCTGTTTACCCCTGGCCCTGGCAGCTAAGGGCAAGCAGGTTCCCACAGAGAGCAGACACCAGGGCCTGCAGTGGTGTCAAGCAGGGAGGTCCACAGAGAGAAGAGAACCACAGGGAGCAGACCTAAGCCATCAGTAGGACATCCACTAGGGCTCCCAGATTGGAGAGGGTGCAGATTGAGCTGAGGGACTGCCACCGTGCACAAGTTTTGTGCATTGTGCCCCTAGTGTTCACATAACTTTCAATGCATTATATTATTATAATTGTTCTTTTATTACTAACTATTGGTCTCAATCTCTGTGTTCAATTTATAAATTAGACCTTATAGTTATGTATATACTATATAGGAAAAACATAGTAAAAATAAGGTTTGGTACAATCCACTGTTCCAGACATCCACTGAGTATCTTGGAACAATGTGCATAATGCATGATGAAGCTATGGAAAAGATAGAAAAGCAGCTAAATTTGTGGATTCATGAGATGACAACTAATTTAGTAAAGCATAATTAGCAGTATTTTGAGGAGAACCAAAGAAACTTATGGCCAGAAAAATGTTAAACTCTTCTCAGTCATTGCTAACTCACACATTTCAAAAGGTGATATTGCGGGAAAGAAATAAACTTGCTGGTGAGGCAGGTGAGGCAGACCAGGAGCCTATAGAAGAACTTGTAAAATACCTGGTAAGTGTTGTACAGGAAAAGGGTTATGTGTAAGTGCAGGTGCGCAATGCTGTTGAGATTGGCTTCTTTTACAGGTAGATTGAGATTGGTTGGCAAATGAACCTATATGATGAAATGGGGTTTGGCTCTACATACATCTATGCACGGGGCAGTAAAAGACAACACTTCAAGATACTTCTCACATTGCACTTATATTTTAGTTTTTAAATTAGCATACAGTACTATGATTCTGTGTTTCTGTGTTCTGGTACTTAGCACAGAGACTGGCTCATAGATTGGAACAATAAACATGTACAGGAAAAAAAGCACATAGGCCCTGTCCAGTACCTCAGTGTAGAGCATTGTCCCGATACACAAAGGTTGCAGGTTTGATCTCTGGTCAGGGCACACTCAAGGATCAACCAATAAATAAATAAATAAGTCGAACAACATATGGAAGTTTCTCTTTCCCTTATTCTCTCTCTCAAACCAATAAAAACTTTTTTTAAAAAAATAAAGGGTAAAATAAATAAATAAATAATAAAATAAATAAAAAGCATAAAGTGTAATGATATCTATTCATTCTACATAACTGAAATTCCCTATGTCATAAATTTTAAATAAATGGATACAATATTTTTAAATTAACATATTAAATTAATAGCTTGTTCTCTGAAATATTTTAAATAATTCTTCTGCCCATTCTCTTTCTCATTTGTTAATCCTCACCCTAGGATATTTTGTCCATTGCTTTCACAAGAGGACACTGGTTTAGAGTGAAAGAGAGGGAGAGAGGAATAGAGAAAGAAACATCAATGTGAGATGGGACCAGGGATAGAATCTGCAACCCAGGTATGTTCCTTTGATAGGAAAAACATAGTATAAATAACCCAAGTCCCTTCAGCGTGTGGGCTACTGCTTCAACCACTGGCCAGGGCCTCTTATCTCGCTCTTATTTTAAAATATATTTTTATTGATTTCAGAGAGAAAGGGATTTGGAGAGAGAGCTAGAAATATCAATGATGAGAGAGAATTATTAATCAGTTGCCTCCGGTAGACCCTCTCCTGGGGATTGAATAGGTCTATACTCAACCACTGTGCGGGTCTTTTTTCATTTTTAATTTGAGCTATACAGTAGGTCCTTGGGTTACTTTGGAGATCGTTCCTACAGTACGATGTAATGCAATTTTCAACGTAAGCCAGAACCCTCCTACATCAGCATCTACGTCACTCACATGGAGAACATACATAGCAGTAATGAAATGAAACAGTAAAAAAAAAATCTAAAAAAAAGGTAACAATTCCTGCCCTAACTAGTTTGGCTCAGTAGATAGAGCATAGGCCTATGGACTGAAAGGGCCCAGGTTCGATTCCAGTCAAGGGCATGTACCGTGGCTGTGGGCACATCCTCAGTAGGAGTTGTGCAGGAGGTGGCTGATGGATGTTTCTCTCTCATCAGTGTTTCTGACTCTCTGTCCCTCTCCCTTCCTCTCTGTAAAAAAATCAATATATATATATGTTTATAAAGATAACAATTCCTGACCTTTTTTTGTGGTAAATCCTATATAATAAAGAGGTAATATGCAAGTTGATTATCACTCCAACATACATGATGGCCACCCCCATGTGGTCAAAGATGGCCACTCCCATGTGGACACAGATAGCCAGCAGAGGAGAGCAGTTGTGGGTGATCAGGCCAGCAGGGGAAGGGAGTAGGGAGGGACAAGGCCTGTAAGGGAGAGCAGTTGGGAGAAGGGGGAACCAGACCTGCAGGAGAGGACAGTTGGGAGGGACTAAAGCCTGTAGGGGAAGGCAGTTGGGGGCAATCAGGCCTGTAGGCGAGGGCAGTTGTGGGGGACCAGGGCAGCAGGGGAGGACTGTTAGGGGTGATCAGGCCAGCAGGGGAGGGCAGTTAGGGACAATCAGACTGGCAGGGGAGCAGTTAGGCATCGATCAGACTGGCAGGGGAGTGGTTAGGGGGTGATCAGGCTGTCAGGCAGAAGTGGTTAGGGGCAATCAGGCAGGCAGGCAGGCAAGCAGTTGGGAGCCAGCCATCCTGGATTGTGAGAGGGATGTCCCACATTGGAGAGGGTGCAGGCTGGGCTGAGGGATATCCATCCCTATGAACAAATTTTGTGCACTGAGCCTCTAGTAAATAATAAAAAGCATAAAGCACATATGTATATATGTCAAAATGGATGGAACTATTTTTTTATTAATTTTTTATACATATCTCCCCATTGCCTCCCCTCTCTCCCAGGCATACCCCAACCCCCCCCATTAGTTATGCTTATACGCATGCATATAAGTCCTCTGATTGATCTCTTATCTACCTCACCTAACTTTAATCTTCCTGCTGTAATTTCACAGTCTGTTTGAAGCTTTACTGCCTCTGTATCTATCCTTTTGTTCATCAGTTTATAATGTTCTTTATTATCCACAAATGAGTGAGATCATGTGATGCTTCTCCTTCATTGATTGGCTTATTTCACTAATCATAAGGCTCTCCAGTTCCAACCAGGTTGCTGCAAATGGTAAGAATTCCTTCTTTTTAATGGCAGCATAGAATTCCATTGTGTAGATGTATCACAGTTTTCTGATCCACTCATCTGCTGACGGGCACCTAGGCTGTTTCCAAATTGTAGCTATTGTAAATTGTGCTGCTATGAACATAGGGGTGTATAAGTCCTTTCTGATTGGTGTTTGTAATTTCTTAGGATAAATTCCTAAGAGTGGGATTACAGGGTCAAATGGGAGATCCATTTTTAGTTTTTTGAGGAAACTCCATACTGTTCTCCACAGTGGCTGC
Source organism: Lasiurus cinereus (assembly GCA_011751065.1). Lineage (NCBI taxonomy): Eukaryota > Metazoa > Chordata > Mammalia > Chiroptera > Vespertilionidae > Lasiurus > Lasiurus cinereus. The sequence continues at coordinate 21,632,475 of JAAGEH010000392.1, forward strand.
ACCAGTCTGCATTTCCATCAACAGTGCACAAGGGTTCCTTTTTCTCCGCATCCTTGCCAACACTTGTCGTTTGTTGATTTGTTGATGATTGCCATTCTGACCAGTGTAAGATGGTATCGCATTATCGTTTTGATTTGCATCTCTCGGATGATTAGTGACTTTGAACATGTTTTCATGTGTCTCTTGGCCTTCCTTCTGTCGTCTTTTGAAAAGGTTCTATTTAGGTCCGTTGCCCATTTTTTTATTGGATAGTTTATCTTCCTTTTATTAAGTTGTATAAATTGGCTGTAGATTTTGGAGATTAAACCTTTATCAGTGATAACATTTGCAAATATGTTCTCCCATACAGTGATCTTTCTTGATGTTTTGTTGATGGTTTCTTTTGCTGTGCAAAAGCTTTTTATTTTGATGTAGTCCCATTTGTTTATTTTTTCTTTAGCTTCAATTGCCTTTAGAGCAGTATCAGTGAAGAAGTTCTTTCGGCATATATCTGAGATTGTGCTGCCTGTGGATTCCTCTAGTATTTTTATGGTTTCCCTTCTAATGTTTAAGTCCTGTATCCATTTTGAGTTTATTTTTGTATTTGGTGTAAGTTGGTGGTCCAGTTTCATTTTTTTGCATGTATCTGTCCAATTTACCAACACCATTTATTAAAGAGGCTGTCTTCGCTCCATTGAATGTTCATGCCTCCTTTGTCAAATATTAGTTGAGCATAGTGGTTTGGGTGGATATCTGGGTTCTCTATTCTATTCCATTGGTCTATATGTCTGTTCTTGTGCCAGTACCAGGCTGTTTTGAGAACAATTGCTTTGTAGTATAGCTTGAAATCTGGTATTGAGATCCCACCAACTTTATTCTTCTTTCTCAGAATTGCTGTAGGTATTCGTGGTCTTTTTTTGTTCCAGATGAAACTATGAAGAATTCTTTCTAGGTCTGTGAAATATGTCGTTGGTATTTTAATGGATAGTGCGTTGAATCTGTAGATTGCTTTGGGTAGTATGGACATTTTAATGATGTTGATTCTCCCAATCCATGAGCATATTATGCTCTTCCATCTGTTAACATCTTCCTCAATCTCTTTTTTCAGTGTCCTGTAGTTTTCTGCATATAGGTCTTTTACCTCTTTAATAGGTTTATTCCTAGGTATCTTAATTTTTTTGGTGCGATGGTAAATGGGATTGCTTTTTTAGTTTCTCTTTCTGTAATTTCACTATTAGTGCATAGAAATGCCACAGACTTCTTAGCATCAATTTTGTATCTTGCTACATTGCCGAATTCATTAATTAAGTCAATTAGTTTTGGAATGGAATCCTTTGGGTTTTTTATGTACAATATCATGTCATCTGCAAATAAGGACAGCTTACTTCTTCTTTTCCTATTTGGATGCCTTTTATTTCTTCTTCTTGTCTAATTGCAATGGCTAATACTTCCAGTACTATGTCGAATAGGAGAGGTGAGTGTGGGCATCCCTGTCTTGTTCCTGTTCTTAGGGGAAATAGTTTTAGTTTTTGCCCATTGAGTATGAGGTCAGCTGTGGGTTTATCATATATGGCTTTTATGATGTTGAGGTATGCTCCTTCTATTCCCACTTTGCTGAGAGTTTTTATCAAGAAAGGGTGTTGGATTTTGTCAAGTGCTTTTTCTGCATCAATTGATATGACTATGTGATTTTTATCTCTCAAGTTGTTTATGTGATGTATCACATTTATTGTTTTGCGGATATTGTACCATCCCTGCATTCCTGGGATGAATCCTGCTTGGTCATGGTGTATGATCTTTCTGATGTACTGCTGGATCCAATTTGCTAGAATTTTGTTGAGGATTTTGGCATCTATGTTCATGAGAGATATTGGCCTATAATTCTCTTTCATTGTGTTGTCTTTATCTGGTTTTGGTATTAGGGTGATGCTGGCTTCATAGAAGGTGTTTGGAAGTGGAACTATTTTTTAATAAATAAATGGGAGATGGCAACATAACCATGAAATGACATATGTTGAGTTCGATGTAACCTGAAGACTGCCTGTATATAATAAAATTTTATGAGCAAAATGGAGTAATTAGAAAATTGGAACAAGTGATATTAGAAATTTTTCTATGATCAATCCTATGTAATAAAAGGCTAATATACAAATTGCACAAATTCATGCACTGGGCCTCAAGTATAATTATAGAATTTTATTTCCAAAAATATCTTAATTTATATATATGTTAATTAGGCTCTTTCAGGTTACCTAAGAAGATAGAAAGGGAAAGAACAGAATCAGGCCTCCCTAAGTTGTGTGGGGCCTAAAAGGAAGGCCATTCATTTACAGACAGCTCTGGGTTCAGCCTTCTGATAGCAGCTCTGTGACTCAACAACCAGCTGTCTCCTCAAACAGGTCTTTGTCACTCCTGCACCTGGGACTGCTGCTAAGGAAACTTTGTCCTCCTATCACTCTTCTCTCTGTCCACCTCATGCTTATGTCTAGACTGGCAAGTGCTGACAGCCTCTTTAGGTCTCAAATTCAAGTCCCCACAAAGCAAAGATCTTCCAAAAGTGACTCCCCTTCCTGCTGGGCAGAGGTCTCACATCAGTCCACCTCTGAAGACAGAGGTCACCATATAAATTAGCTGCCTTTGGAGCCAGCACCTCCTTCTTGGGCTGGGAATGTGAGAAAGTACAGCCTGTGGGTGTGAGATACACTCACCACACACCACTTCGAGTTTCTCTCAGCGTTAACGGAGACAGATGCTAAAGCCTGGGAAGAGGTGGAGCATCTGGAGGAGGGTCTCTGAAAGCACATCTTGTCCCTCCTTTTGAGATTTGCCTGTTTGGCTTGTTTCTTTTGACCTGTTCTAAAGTTTTGAGTTAAGCCTGCAAAGATTAACAGAATTAATTAATTTATGAAATGTCTACATATATTGTCATTGTGTCTTTTATCACAATTAATTATGGTTGAAAATCTGAATGTCTGATATCCCCAGAACACTGAATAAGTGGACCTACAACATTGTTTATTTTCCTTAATCTAAGAAAATGAGATACCACTTTAAAAATAATTATATAATATTGCAACCAGAGTTGCTATTATTTCAAAGCTATTAATGCTGTATTTTTTTTTTGAAGTTTGAAGCAAGGCAATAAGAAAAGTAGTGTTTATTCAATTGGTGCTTATTGAGAACCCAGGCATTGTTCTAAGCTCTGAAAAATAGAGCAATGAACACCACAGACATGTTCCCTGATCTCACAGAACTTAAATAGTATGTATTCAGGCCCTGGCCAGGTAGCTCAGTTGGTTAGAGTGTCCTCTGGAGATGCCAAGGTTAAGAGTACGATCCTGATCAGGGCACATACAAGGATCAACCAATGAAGGCATAAATAAGTCAAACAACTAATGTCTCTCTCTCTCTCAAATCACTAAATAAATGAAAAAGTATGTATTCAATCAATCTGTTTTTTCATTTTTTAAAACAATGAAGAGTAGGGAAAGGGTGGAGTGAGGGTTAAAAGTAATTCCTAGAGTCCTGTACCCAAATTTTCTAATTCAAGTATGAATGAGAGACTAAGCAACCACATTAGCACTTTTGAACATTAAAAGAGATATTAAATTCGAACTTTAAGCAACATGTGAGACTAATGCCATGATGATATTTTTAATAAAATAGTCTTGTTGTCCATTGAGTTTTCTTCTTTTCCTTCTCCTCCATTCTTATATCCCTTGACTAAAAGGGGAAACCCTCAACAAATAATTAGCGGTAGATATCTTAATTATTACATTGATATTAGACTTTCATAAAACTAGTGACATGTGATGAGACTCCAGGCCCTACAGCCCTAAGTATTACTAGTTTTCATTACCAAAGACTCATTATTGCCTCAGTCAGCTTCCACCTGAGTTCCTCAGCCCCAGGCCAGTGTGAAAATGCCTGGTCTACTCCCAGCTCGAATTAACTTTTTCTGCAGCAGATCCATCACTGCTCACAGAGCTATTCCTTTAGAATTCCATTAAAACCCCCAAAGCCCATGACTGGGGTGTTCTTTCCTATTGTTCTTCTCAGCACCGGGGAGGACATTCTACTGGCAGGGGTCTTAGTAGTAGATTTCTAGAAATCACATCACATATAACTTAACATCTATTACTCATCCCTGGAGCTGGCAATGGTCTAGATCAGTGGTTCTCAACCTGTGGGTCACGACCCCTTTGGGGGGGGTCGAACGACCCTTTCACAGGGGTTGCCTAAGACCATTGGAAAATGCAGATATTTACATCACTATGCATAACAGTAGCAAAATTTCATGGTTGGGGGTCACCACCACATGAGGAACTGTATGCAAGGGTCTCGGCCTTAGGAAGGTTGAGAATCACTGGTCTAGATACTTAGGGTGGAGGAACCCTGCTACCAAGAGCATCACACCCTAGATCAGGGCCAACAGAGGCCAGCTTCATCATTTCCCAGGCCTAAGGACACTGAGTGCAAAAGTGGAATCTTGGCATTTGCCTAAACAATTTATTTAAAACTTTATTTAAAACAGGAGGTGAATTTACCCCTTTGAGCTATTGCCTAACTCCACTTCTATATTTGGCAGTTTGTGCACTCTGCTTCTGCAACCAAAGTGTCTCCCTATTCTTGACCCCTGACCATTTTTCTATATAATTAATAGATATGCCCCCCTCACTTCCATCCTAACTGCTCCCAATGAAGATGAAACTGCAATCCACAATAGTGATGGTAAACATCCTGGAAACTTAACCACAGAGCAGTTTCACAGGGAGAAAGACACAGATGTCTGACACTTGTACACCCTGGGCAATGGGCCAGCAGTCAGATTCACCTGGAAGCCACTCTTCTGTTGGACACTGACTGATTCGTAGGTAGAATTTGTGTCTGGGCAGCTTCAGGCCTACTTGGGCAGAAGCGTTGTTGGAATCAGTCTTAGAATAACATATCCTATATAATAAAGAGGTAATATGGAAATTGATCATCACAAGATGGCCACACCGCTGTGGTCAAAGATGGTCGCCCCATGTGGACACAAGATGGCTGGCAGGGGAGGGCAGTTGGGAGAGACCAAGCCTTAAAGGGAGGGCAATTAGGAGTGACCGGGCCAGTAGGGGAGGGCAATTAGGGGTGACCAGGTCTGCAGGGGAGGGCAATTGGGGGAAACCAAGCCATCAGGGGAGGGCAGTTAGGGGCTACCAGGCTAGCAGGGTAGGGCAGTTAGGAGAGACCAGGCCAGCAGGGGAGGGCATTTGGGGGAGACCAGGTCAGCAGGGGAGGGCAATTAGGGGTGACCAGGCCTGCAGGGGAGGGCAGTTGGGGGAAACCAGGCCAGCAGGGAGGGCATTTGGGGGAGACCAGGCCAGCAGGGGAGGGCAATTAGGGGTGACCAGGCCTGCAGGGGAGGGCAGTTGGGGGAAACCAGGCCTGCAAGGGAGGCAGCTGGGGGCAACTAGGCCAGCAGGGAAGGTAGTTGGGGGCAATCAAACTGGCAGGGGAGCAGTTAGGCATTGTTCAGGGTGGCAGGGGAGTGGTTAGGGGGTGATCAGGCTGGCAGGCAGACAAGTAGTTGGGAGCCAGCAGTCCCGGATTGTGAGGTGGATGTCTGACTGCCTGGGGCCTAAACTGGCAGTCAGACATTTCCCAAGAGGTCACAGGTTGGAGAGGGTTCAGGCTGGGCTGAATTTCATACACCAGGCCTCTAGTTTATTATACGAGAAATTAAAATGTTTGTCATACTAGTACATTTTGTAAGACTCAAATAGATTGCCCTAAACATATATTTTACTTTTATTGTGGTTCTCAATCCTCATATTTTTTTGAAATATTTTATTAATTTTTTTTACAAAGAGGAAGGTGAGGGATAAAGAGTTAGAAACATCGACGAGAGAGAAACATCAATCAGCTGCCTCCTATACAACCCCAACAGGGGATGTGCCTGCAACCAAGGTACGTATCCCTTGACCGGAATCTAACCTGAAACCCTTCAGTCCACAGGCCGATGCTCTAGCCACTGAGCCAAATCAATTAGGGTTATCCTCAGATTTAAAAAAAAAAAAAAAAGAGTGTCATGGGAAGTACTATGTAACATAGTGACTAAGAGAATAAGTGTTAAAAGTTTTCATTAAAAGAAAAAAAGAATTGTAACCATGTATGGAGACAATATTACCTAGACTTACAATGTGATTACTTTGCAATATATCCAAGTATTGACTCATTATGCTTCACACCTGATACTAATATAATGTTATGTATCAATTATACCTCAATAAAAACAATGTCCATTATTATTAAAGTTTGGTAAGTAATTCTACAGCTTGCTGATACATGAAAGAAAAATCATTGGACAACTTAAAGCCCTCATTCAGTAACTCTTTTAAGTAAACCAGAAATTGAAAAAGAAACAAGTCTTAAAGTGCAGTCAATTGCCCCAAGGACAACAAACCAAAACTTAATTGCAGTTTGAACCCCTCCCAGTGGTGTGACCTTCCTGAAAATTCCTGATGAACACTAGTGAGATAATTTTTTCCTTCAAGAAATGTGCCCTGGCCTAAAATACCACCTCCCCCTTTTTTTCTAATGAGTTTCTTGTCCCATACAGTTTCTGCCCATAAAAATCTTCCCCTTTGTACAATTTCTTGGAGCACCTCTCTGTTTACTAGATGAGATGCTGCCAAATTCATGAACTGTGAATGCCACATCTATTTGCAGCTAGGGTTCAAGGTCTGGAGAAGAGGTTGCTCACAAATGAATACACTAGACAAAAAATATGAATTTAGAAGGCATGGGGGAACCAGGAGGAGACCTTACTCTCTAGCGGAGAGGCTCTCTGAAACCCAGGACCCATTAGCTTTTATTTACAAGAATACACATTTGCCCTTTAGCAAAGCAAACAGGCATATCAATGGTAAAGTATGGTAAACAATAAAAAGATTATCAGGTTTAGGGGATTACCTTCAGCTATTTGGCCAGCAGCAAAGCCAGGGGAGCCCACAAGCTCTTTCTGGATGTAGTCCTGCCTGGTACCTGGCTGGGACAGGACAGTGACGTGAGGAGTCTGTGGCCATGTGGGCAGGGACAGGGGGGATTCTAATCTCAAAGTATTATCTGCCTGAATATCAAAGTCTATTAGCCTTCTAACAGGGCTTCTCGAATTTATGTATTAACTATTGTTGGTCTTTGCCTCCAGCAATGAACTGTTCAATAGGGCTTGACATTTATTGGGTTGAATTTTTGTCAACAGATTTGGTGTCAGTGGTGGGACCAAAGGAGACTTCTGACAGCTTTGGGAATGAAAAACACAAGCGTAGTGCCCAAGAACCCGTTGAGTTCGTCTTTCTGAGGTCACATAAGGTGGCCTTAGTTCTGAACTCCACTGTGCGTTGAGCTCCCAATCTAATTGGCATTTCAATCCAGGGCTTAGCAGGCAAGTGATTTCATATGGAACACAACTCTGAAGCCCTTGGTTCAGTCTGCAGTTTCCATTGGTTTGGAATTCTGCCCAGATTTCCCATTGGGAACTTCTGGTAATAGCTGTAGTTCATTATGTGTTTGGAATCAGTACATAGTGGCCATTCTTTGAGGTCTGCTGGTTTCATTCTTTACCGACTCACCAGATTCCATGTAGGGCATCACTAATGGTGACTGGTCAGAGCTGAAGCGCATCCAACTTAAATACTGGACCAGATCTGAGTTAAAACTGGGTGGTTCGAATTTGAGCTGGCCAGGGTCAGGTGGGAGGCCTCAGGTGAATACATTTTGTATTAATAAAGGTTAATTGTTAATGGGATCTTGGAGGTAAAAAAAATATATATATATAGGCATTTGAGAAACCCAAAGACCTAGCAAAAATAAATGGGACCTTTATATCTAGAGTTGAGCAAGTCACCTTCCACACACCTGTTTATTTTATGTTTAAGAACAATCTAGTCTCAGAAGCTGCAGATATCTAGAAGGATGGCTAAATTTTACTAAAATTAACCTAGAATTACAATGGCCATTATGGGAAATGTTCTAAGTAAATAAGATCATTTAAGAAGTACACTAAAAGTATGGGCTTTTAAGTGGGACAAGCAGAATGGGATTTTAATTGATATGCAGAATCTTACAAAAGTCTCAAAATTCCAGAATAGCATCATTAAAAGACTCATTACAAAAGGCTAATGAAAAGTGGAAGGCACAAAAGGTACCTAAAGATGATAGGATGAAAGTGACTCCACAATGCATTCCCATTGAGGCCCTCATCAGAATGATGGTCACTGGTCCAAGGTCTGTGACACTAGGAAAGAGACTGTCCTCAAAGATCCTATGCAAATTCTTTTTGCACACCTTCATATCTGCCTCCAAATGGGCCCCTCTCACAGTAATTCCCTTAAACAGGCATGGGAAAACCATAATTAATATTAATGGGCCATCAGAAACAGGAAGAAAGACAGAGAACCCACAGGGTTCGTGAATACCACATCTGTGTTGTTCATTCCCAATGATTTCAGAAGTCTTCTTTGATTCCACCACTGATACCAAATCTGTTAATGATAACAATTAATGCCAAATTCTAGTTGATATTGGAGTTATACTGTCTACTTTAAGTCTCCCAACCCCCTCACAGGATAAATACCTTGGAGTAAAGAAAAGGTCTCTGTTGTGGGAGTATCTAATAAAGTTCAGAGAGAATTTTACCTCAACCACTACAAATGGCTCTGGAACCTTTTACTGAAAAACATCATGAATTGCCAGAGATCTCCTTTACAATTAAAGGGCTAAACTATTTTTGCCTCTAATGGAGATCTCATCTTAGTATTTCCTGACTAGCCTGAACTTGATCTTTTATATTTCTTACTGTATATCCTTTACATAGAAGAAGAAATCCAACGGAAGTCCACCAAACTCAAAATGTCTCACTGTTGTAAACTTGGTCAGTCTTTGTCAGCATCCTTATAGACCCCAAACAGTCAATATCTACTTGCTCCATGCCCTTTCCCAAACGTGCTGGTGATTAAAAGGGCAAACTGTTAATATTTATACTAATAGTTGGAATGCTTTAGGGGGGCTGTCCATGTCTTGAGGGTACTATGAAAACAAAGGGTTTTTTTTTACATTCTCTGGGACCCCAACCAAAATGGGCAATAACTTACTGCTCTTACTCTCTGAAATATCTGTCATTAAAACGGAGGCTCTCCCTGAGAGGCCTAAACGTGAGTATCAGGAAAACGTCCGAGCTGACGACGGTCACACAAATGCAGCAGCATCAGGATCTGTAAAGATGGTGGCGCATGTGGATGAAGTCCATCTGCTTCAGCAGAAAATAGCCCCTCAGTGCCAGACTTTGCCTTCCTGATGTCCTCACAACATGGTAACAGTCTGCCTCTGAATCAAAAAAAAATTAAGATGAGCTGCAAATTAAATAAATAGCTGAGGCTATGAAAAACCCAATGCTGTAACTTCTAGGCTCCCTGGAAAAACTCTCATTTCTGATGTTGTATTTCTTCACCCACCATAGTGCACTCAAGATGATTAAAATGATAGACATAAAGTTTATAATACAGTCTCCCAGCAACATCTGACCTGCCAGCTCCAGAAAAAAACTATTTTTGTCCTCAGGGGCCTCAAACTTTCTCTTTCTGGGCCCTTTTAACACCTGCAGCTGGACTTCATTCAACTGCTACTTAGCATGGGTTATCAGTAAGTTCTTGTTATTATATATATCAGTGGTTCTCAACCTTTCTAATGCCGCTTACCCTTTAATACAGTTCCTCATGTTGTGGTGACCCCCAACCACAAAATTATTTTTGTTGTTACTTCATAACTGTAATTTTGCTACTGTTATGAATCGTAATGTAAATATCTGTGTTTTCTGATGGTCTTAGGTGTCCCTGCTAGTGGTTCTTAACCTGTGGATCGCGACCCACAGGTTGAGAACTGCTGCTGTAGAGCCTAAGACCATCGGAAAACACAGATATTTACATTACGATTCATTAACAGTAGCAAAATTACAGTTATGAAGTAGCAACAAAAATAACTTTGTGGTTGGAGGTCACAACAACATGAGGAACTGTATTAAAGGGTAAGTGGCTTTAGAAAGGTTGAGAACCACTGGTATATATGCTTTCTGAATGGTTGAAGCCTTCCCCTGCCGTTGGAAAACATACTTCCCACTTGGGGTATCCTTCCACAATCTTCAGTGATCGAGGCACCCACTTCACTGGGCAAATTATGCTTACTAAAAACTTTGCAAATTTCTTAGAATTATCACTGTCCCTATCACCGTCAACCATCATGCAAAAACGACTGAAGGAATATGATCCTTAATCTTAAAATTTCTAAACTTGCTGAAACCACTGGGCTTCAAGCGTTGCCTTTGGTCTTGCCAGCTGTTTGCAGCATCTCCTTTGGGAAACATAAACTCACTGGCAGACCAAAGACTGAACTAATCCTTTCTTTTCTTTTGGTAATAACTTTCCTATCCCACCCAGTTTCTGCCCATAAAAACCTTCCACTTTGTATACCTTCTCAGAGCACCTCACTGTTTAATAGATGGGAGGCTGCCTAATTCATGAACTGTTCAATAAAGCCAATGAAATCTTAAGATTTACTTGGTTAAATTTTTGTTCATTAATCCAGGTGAAGTAAGGCTTATAGGTTCTAACAAGAATCTGTGACTCTTGGTAAGGAAACATGTTCTCTGGCTTTCCTTATTGCAATCTGGGGCACAGAAATTCCACAACTTGGTCATAAAAATGAAGGTAATCTAGAAGATGCATAATACATTTATCTTCATTTTTTATAGCTTATCATCTAGAATAAAACATTTAAAAATACTTTTGAGAACTCTTTTGGCTTTTGGCTTAGAGGAGGCCAAGTGCAACTTTCTTTGGTTGTCTAGAATCTGGGTTCATCCAACACCAGCTACCTCTATCTGCCACCTCCACTATGCTGCAGAAGTTGGATTCCAGAGAGATCAAAATCATACACCTAAGGTGCACCAGTGGGGAAGTTGGTGTTACATCTGCTCTGGTGCCCAAGATTGGCCCACTGGGTTTGTTTCTAAAATATGGCTGGTGATGACATTGCCAAAACAGCTGGTGATTGGAAGGGTCTGAGGATTACAGTGGAACTGACCATTGAGAACAGACAGGCCTTCTAACTCTGCCCTGATCATCAAAGCCCTCAAAAACTACCAGAAGACAGAAAGAAGCAAAAACCCATTTAGCACAGTGGAAATATCATTTTTATGATATAGAGCACTGATTTTTAGCTAGAGAACTCCCTGGAACTATGAAAGAGGTGCTGGGACTGCCCAATCTGTGGGCTGCAATGTTGATGCCATCACTCTGACATCATAGATGACATCAACAGTGGTGCCATAGGATGCCCGGCTAGTTAAGAACTATTATTTTTAATCCTCACCCAAGGATATATTTTTGTTCATTTATTTTTTGCCTGAGACCTGTTTTTATTGATTCCTGGGAGAATGACCTAAATCATTAGTCAACAGAGCCAAGTATCAAAGGTACAACAATTGAAATTTCTTTTGAGAACCAAATTTTTTAAACTTAAACTTCTTCTAATGCCACTTCTTCAAAACAGACTCACGCAGGCCGTGGTATTTTGTGGAAGAGCCACACTCAAGGGGCCAAAGAGCCGCATGTGGTTCATGAGCTGCAGTTTGCTGACCATAGACCCAAACAGATTCAGTTTCCTGAAGGTAAGACAGGGTTGGGATCTCAGTTTGGGCCCAGGTTCCCTGCCACAAGGCTATTGTTTCATTACTCAGCAATGTTATCTACTTAAGTAGATACGAAGCAATAGCTGGAAAGTTATAGGACTAAGTTTTTGTTTTTACTAGAGGCCCAGTGCACGAATTTCATGCATGGGAAGGGAGCAGGTGGGGTGTGTGTGTCCCTCAGCCAATCCTGCACCCGCTCCAATCTGGGATCCCTCAAGGGATGTCCGACTGCTCCATGCCCTTACCCAAGCATGCTAGTGATCAAAAGGGCAGTCGGACATCCCTCTCACAATCCAGGACTGCTGGCTCCAAACTGCTTGCCTGCCTCATTGCCCCTAACTGCTTCTGCCTGCCAGCCTGATCAGCACCTAACCACTCCCCTTCCAGCCTGATTGCTGCCTAACTGCTCCCTTATTGGCCTGATTGCCCCTAACTGCCCTCCCCTGAAGGTCTGGTCACCCCCAACTGTCCTCCCCTGCAGGCCTGAGTCCCCCCCAACTGCCCTCTCCTGCAGACTTGGTAACTTCCAACTGCTCTCCCCTGTAGGTCTGATCCTCTCTAACTGCCCTCCATTGCAAGCCTGGTTCCCCCAACTGCCCTCTCGTGCAGGCCTGGTCACCCTTAACTGCCCTCTTCTGCAGGCCTGATCGCCCACAACTGCCCTCCCTTGCTGGTCATCTTGTGTCCACCTGGAGGTGGCCATCTTGTGTGTTGGAGTGATGGTCAATTTGCATGTTACCTCTTTATTATATAGGATTGATTTTAAAGAGATAGCAGAAGGGAGAGAGAAAGGGAAAAACCACTGCTGAGTAATGAAAAAACAGCGGGAAAGTTGTAGGACCAAGTTTATGTTTTTATTGACTTTAAAAAGAGAGCAGAAAGAAGAAGGAAGCACATTGATGTAGAAGAGAAACATAGATTAGTGCCTCCCAGTGTCTCCCTTGTGCACCCTAACTGGGGTGCAAACCTGCCACATAGGTATGTGTCTTGACCGGGAATCAAGCCCACAATCTTTTGGTGTATGGGATGATGTTCCAACCAAACGAGCCACCTAGTCAGGGAGAAAAATATTTAAAGATCATTTGAAAACCTCCCCAGTACATTTTTTACTAACCTGGACTTATTGAGAATATCCATGGACCTCTGGGAGTTTGAGAACCCTGCCTGCCATAGTTTGTTTCTGTGGAAACAATCAAGAGCTCCATTTGTCCCTGCTAGGATTCGGAGATTCTTATAAAATGCTAGATTGACTTGCCAATGTTGATAGGATAGTTATGCTAATAAATGACCAATTATAAACTTTCATTTAAAGGGCTTTCTTCTTTCAGGACATGCTTAACACTTTTAAAATTATATAAAACACTGCTCCTGCTTTCTGATAGTTAGACACCCTCCTCTCATCACTTAAAAAACACTGTAATTATAACCAAAACCGGTTTGGCTCAGTGGATAGAGTGTTGGCCTGTGGACTGAATGGTCCCAGGTTTGATTCCGGTCAAGGGCATATTCCTTGGTTGTGGGCACATCCCCAGTAGGAAGGTGTGCAAGAGGCAGCTGATTGATGTTTCTCTCTCATCAATGTTTCTAACTCTTTATCCCTTTCCCTTCCTCTCTGTAAAAAATCAATAAAATATATTTAAAAAAACAACAAAAACCATTGCAATTATAATAGAAAAACACAGAAACAGATGAAAGAACCAGTGTGAAAGTAAATAAAATTTAATTTAAATAATACTAAATTAATTAAAATCTCAGCAGTGTTTTAATAATGGAAATTGATTATGTGATTCTAAATTTTATATGAGATGCAAAGGGCCAAGGAAAGCCAAGGCATTGTTAAAGAATAACTAAATTAGAGAAACTACTCCATGGATACTGAATTAATATCATGCTATGGAAATTAAGGTGGTAATATTAAAACAAGAATAAAAACAGCTCATGTAGTGTTGCTCAGTGGCTGAGCATCAACCTATGAACCAGGAGGTCATGGTTTGATTTCTGGTCAGAGCACATGCCCAGGTTGTGGATTCAGTCCCCAGCCGGGGGCGTGCAGGAGGCAGCAGATCCATGATTCTCTCTCATCATTGATGTTTCTATCTCTCTCTCCCTCCCGCTTCAAAACAGGCCAAATGAAAATGATCAGAGCATTCCAAATGGCCAACATATATGTGGACATATGATATATGACAAAGGAAGTACTGTAAGTTAGTGATAAAACATACACTAAAACAAATGAATGATGCTAGATTATATAGATAGCCATGTGTAAACAAGCAGATCTTGAAATCTATCTTATACCATCCACAAAAATCAATCTCAGAAAGAATGTAGCTTTAAAAATGACTTAAAAAAGAAACTTTCAAAAGTTAGAGTAAGATTTTGAGGAGGGCAAGATTTCTTATACAGATCACAAAAGCAGCATGGATACGGGGAGAGACTGGTAAACTGGATGGCATTCAAATTAAGAATTTGGTTTATGAAAAGATATTCTTAAGAGAGTGAAGAGGCAGATCCCCTAAGCTGCTGTGGACTTATATCCTTGCACACTGTCCGCCGGCATGGGGGGCACAGATGTCATTTGGAGTGGGACCTGAGCTTTTCCCAGCATTAGACTTCTTGGGGAGGCCACTGATGAATTCTGGGGGTCCTTTGATTGAAAATTTCATGGTGGGTGTTTTTGGCATGTACTTTAGGTTGAGGTACAACCCTTTTTGGCATAGACTTTTTTTTTTCAAATATAACTGCACACTGCCTGCACATAACAGTGCTCAACAAATAGCATTTTTTTCTCTCTCTTTTCCCTGCAAGAGAGTTACAAAAACAGAACTATGGGGAAATTTTAGAAGAGCTGAGATGAATCAGGAATATTCTGTGCATGAGGCTGATTTGAGCCAAGAATTGAAGGATGGGTTCCTCATTCATTCACCAGATGCTGTAGTTAGTCTACCTGGTACGGTTTCGGTACTATTACAGAGTGAGACTGGGACCAAGACCAAACACAAAGGCCAGACAGATGTTCATCAAATAATCATGTAAATAAATATAAATTTACATGGAAAGTGACCTAAATGTCTAATGGGGATGTGGTGAAATAATTGTGTTCTTTCTTTTTTTTTAAATCCTCACTTGAGGATTGAGGATATTTTTTCCATTGTTGAGAAAGAGAGAGAGAAAGAGAAAGAGAGAGGCAGAGAGAGAGAGAGAGAGAGAGAGAGAGAGAGAGAGAGAGAGAGAGTTAGAGGTGTGAGAGAAACACATTAATTGGTTGCCTTCTACACACACTCTGACCCAAGATGGGACCTGCAACCCAGGTATGTGTCCTTGACCGGCAATTAAACTCAAGACTCTTTGGTGCATAAGCCAATGCTCTAACTACTGAGCAACACTGGCCAGGGCAAATACTATTATGTGTTCTTTTGATTTAATATAGTCATTAAAATTGTTTCAAAGAGTTGTAAAATAATTGTACCAACACTGGGTATTTAAAAGGGGACTATAAAATTATAATCTATGGCTCAGTGGTTGAACATCAAATTATGAACCAGGAGGTCATAGTTCGATTTCAGGTTAGGACACATATCCAGGTTGCAAGCTTGATCCCCAGTGTGGGGTGTGCAGGAGGCAACCAATCAATGATTCTCCCTCATCATTGATGTTTCTATCTCTCTCTCCCTCTTCCTTCCTCTCTGAAATCAATAAAAAATATTTTTAAAATTAAAAAAACTAAAAACAAATGCATGTTTGCCTATGGATTGGAAAGTTGGTTAAACATAATCTCCTTGGTGATGAGACTGAAGTATAGAATATGTTCGCATTAAATAGTACTGGTTTTGCCAGGCGGCAAATTGATTTGTTTTCCATTGTTGAATTTGCAGCTAGATGCTCTGCATACTTTAAATAAGGGACTTAGGTTTTACTGAATTCTTATTCAGTAGTTTCATTTTGGTTTTGGTGGAAGAGAGAAGTAAGCTAAATGTCACTGAGGATTCTTCTTGCTGAGTGTGACCAGGGTGGTCCTGGTGACAGCCGTCATCCTGTGGGGCTCCTGGAGATGTGATTATGGCACTGAGCTCCTCTCAGAGTCGGCCAAAGCAGGATTCATCTTCCTCTATTGCTGTGTGTTTTGATTGGTGTGTTTTTTGTCTGGTATTTCTGAAGACAAAAACTTGTGTCCAAATGGAAAGTTCAGAAATGCTTCCAGATAATGAGGGGAATTTGGTGTTCATGTCTGTATTTCTCTTCATCTGACTACGCCCCTGCTATTAATCAAAATCTGGATTGTTCTAGAGTAGTTCTGTCTTTCATAATGATAGCTCCTATCTGCTACCATCCCTACCCCAAATCATTTGATTTGAAAGGTTTTCCTTGGAAGACACTGAAAATAATGATTCTATTTTTCTGAATTTGTGTTTTTTTATACAGCTGGGTATTTTCAAGCTGAAAATTAAAAAATATTTATGAGGAACTGAGGGATATTACATAAGAATAGAATAGGGCATATAATCTATACTAATAAAATAGTAATATGCTAATTAGACCGGGAGACCTTCTGGAGACCTTCCAGACGTCTTTCCAGACAAAACCAGGGGCTTAGCCAGCAAACCACCTCCAAACAGCCCTCAGCTCCTCGCCCAGACCACCATGCCCCCAGCAGGGACCCCCCACCCAGGCCAGCCCCGCCCCCATGATCTGGGACCCCTCTTCAGTGCAGACCAGCTGGCACTCACCCATACACCAGGTCTCTATTTATACTAATAAAAGGGTAATACGTATTCTAATTAGACCAGAAAACCTCCTTCTGGATGTCCTGTGACCTTCCGGACAAAGCCAGGGTGGCAGGGTTGAGGCAGAGGCAGTTAGGGGTAATCAGACCAGGAGGAGAGGGCAGTTGGGGATGATCAGGCTGGCAAGGGGGGGGGGGCAGTTGGGGGCAAGCAGAACAGCAGGGTGGGAAGTTGGGAGCTAGCAGGCCAACAGTGGGGGCAGTTGGTGGCAATCAGTCCAGCTGGGTGGTGGGAGGTCAATTGGGGTGAGAATGTTGGTGGGGGAGCATTTGGGGGCAAGAAGACTGGCAGGCAGAGTGGTTAGGATCGATCAAGCAGGCAGGCAGGTTAGGAGCTAGCAGTCCCGGATTGCAAGGAGTAAAATTACACAGGGAGATCGGGCCTAAACTGGCAGTCAGACAATGCCTGAGGAGTCCCAGAATGGATAGGGTGCAGACCAGGCTGAGGGACAGCCCCCTTGTGCACAAATTTTGTGCACTGGGCCTCTAGACCTATATAAAAAAAGGCTAATATGCAAATTGTCCCCTTGACTGGGAGTTCAATCAGGAGTTCAACTGGGAGTTGACCAGTGGGGGGAGCCAGCTAGCCAACTGCCTTCAGCTTTTCCCCTGGCCCGCACCACCCCAATCGCCCCCTCCATGCATGAATTTGTGCATTGCACCTCTAGTTTGTTATAAACTATGAACATTCTAGTTTTTATTCTGATCTGTGATATTTATCCCTTTCAAAAAGAGGTTTTCTTTATTTTATGATTTATTTTATACCCACTGAGTTATTTAAGTTTAAATAGTTTTAGAACGGCCAGTAGTTGAGCACTGACATTTAAACCAGGAGGTCACAGTTTGATTCCTGGTCAAGGCACATACTTGGTTTGTGGGCTCGATTCTTGGTGGGGGGCTTGCAGGAGGCATCCTATCAATGATCCTCTTTCATCATGGATGTTTCTATCTCTCCCCTTTTTCTCTGAAATCAATATATATACATGACTTATAAAACTGATATATTTCTAATGGATAGGATAATGTTGCATCATACCATCTTGGACCTACCCTACTTTGCACAATAGAGGCAATAAGGCTTGATAAGAATACAGAGTCATTTTTAATCATGATTTAGGAGATACTAGAAAGACCTCTTACTGGTTTCTTTTTTTAAAAAAAACATTTTATTTTTTTATTTATTTTATTTATTTTTATTTTTAAATATATTTTATTGATTTTTTACAGAGAGGAAGAGAGAGAGATAGAAAGTCAGAAACATCTATGAGAGAGAGAGACATTGATCAGCTGCTTCCTGCATGCCCCACAGTGGAGATGTGCCCGCAAGCAAGGTACATGCCCCCGACTGGAATCGAAACCGAGACCTTTCAGTCCGCATGCCGACCCTCTATCCACTGAGCCAAATTGGTCTCGGCTTACTGGTTTCTTAACAGCCAAATATCACACGTTAGAGATTTATGCTTATAAGTCGTAAAGACTTTTCCTCATGAGTTTTTGTTATTTAGTGACTATCTAGGATTGAAAGCAGCTGTCATCCAGAATCTTAACCAGGGTTTCCTGCCAGACACCTGAGAGGACAGAATAGAATGGCCAGGTTGGTGAAAGTCTCATTACTGCTGGCCTTAGGGAATAGCTGGCAGGAAGCTGGTCTCACCAAGGACTTTCCCAGCTGAGCCTGGTTCTGCAGTGATAACAGCTCCTATTATGCATGGCTGTGAAATTATTCAGAAAAGCTTGAAGAGAATGCATGTACATTTTTCTTGCTTGAAACTGATTGGCATTTACTTCCGAGACTCACATGACACTAAAGGCCCAGTGCACAAATTTTGTGCATGGGGTGGGTATCCCTCAGCCCAGCCTGCATCTTCTCCAATCTGGGACCCCTTGAGGGATGTCCGACTGTCTATTTAGTCCTGATCCCACTGGAATTGGGACTAAATGGGCAAACATCCCTCTCACAATCCAGGACTGCTGGCTCCAAAATGCTTGCCTGCCTACCTTCCTGATTGTCCCTAACCGCTTCAGCCTGCCAGCCTGATCACCCCCTAACCACTTCCATGACAGCCTGATTGATGCCTAACTGCTCCTTTGCCAACTCATTTGGCCCTATCTGCCCTCCTCTGCAGGCATGGTCACTCTTAACTTCCCTTCCCAGCAGGCCTGGACACCCCTAACTGCCCTCCCCTACAAGCTTTATTGCTCTCAACTGCCCTCCCTTGCAGACCTAGTCTCTCCCAACTGCCCTCCCCTGCTGGTCATCTTGTGGTGGCCATCTTGTGTCCACATGGGGGCAGGATCTTTGACCACATGGGGCAGGCATCTTGTGTGTTAGAGTGATTGTCAGTCTGCATATTACTCTTTTATTAGATAAGATAGAGGCCTGCTGCATGGGTGGGGACCAGCTGGTTTGCCCTGAAGGGTGTCCCGGATCAGGGTGGGGGTTCCCTTAGGGAGTAGGGTTGCCTCAGCGAGGGCCTGTAGTGGTTTGCAGGCTGGCCACACACTCCGGTGACCCAAGTGGAGGCTCTGGTATTTGGGATTTATTTATCTTCTACAATTGAAACTTTGTAGCCTGGAGTGAAGCCAAGCCTTCTGCTCCCTTCGTGGTGGCAGCTATTTTGGTTGGTAGTTATTTAACTTCTATAATTGAAATTTTGTAGCCTTAAGTGGAGGACAAGGCAGGCCAGAGCTGCAGAAGCTTGGTTTGCTCCATCACCGGGGACAACCCTAGCCTCCTGCTGTCTCCAGCTCCATGGCTGCCGCCATTTTTGTTGGGATTTATTTATCTTCTATAATTGAAACTTTGTAGCCTGAAGTGGAGGCCTGGGCCAGCCAGAGTGTGTGGAAATCTTGGCTTCCTCCATCACTGGGGAAACCTACGCCTCCCTCCTGCTCTCTCTGTGGTCACAGCCATCTTGGTTGGGTTAATTTACATACTCACTCCTGATTGGCTTGTGGGTGTGGCTTGTAGGTGTGATGGAGTGATGATTAATTTGCATATCACTCTTTTATTATATATGATTCTAGAAAAGGCAAAATTGTCCTAATATATAAAAAGCCAGGGCCATCATGACCGAAACAACTGGACAGATGACCAAACACAGGCTGTGTGGGGCTATGAGGCTGGCAGAGGGGTTAGTGAGGGATGACCAAATGACTGAACAGCAGGCTGCATGGGGTGACCAGGCCAGCAGGGGAGGAAGTTGGGGGTAACCAGGCTGGCAGGGAGGGGGGCAGTTGGAGGCAACCAGGCTGAAGGGGGGCAGTTAAGGGTGATCAGGCACGCAGGTAGGTGAGCAGTTAGTAGCCAGCAGTCCCGTATTGTGAGAAGGATGTTTGACTGCCGGTTTAGGCCCAATTCCTCAGATATGGCCTAAACTGGCAGTCAGACATCCCTGAGGTGTCCTGGATTGAAGAGAGTGCAGACTGTGCTGAGGGGACTCCTCCCCACCCCCGTGCATGAATTTCATGCACTGGGCCTCTAGTAGGGATATAAAATGATCAGTGGTTACTGAAAAATGAGGTTGGGGAGGGAATTGATTACAAAGCAGCAGCATAAAATAATATTTGGAGTGTGAAACAGTTCCATGTGTTACTATGGAAATGGAGACCTAACACTATACAGTTGTCAAAATCACAAGGAGTAATTCTACTCGATGCAATTTAAAAAAAAAAAATAACCAGGATGTTGGGGAGGACCCAGATGGAATGCAATTAGTATTTAGTGAATGTAACTGTATTACAAACATATGACCATGTGGAAGGGGGTGCAGATGAAAGCTCCTGACCTTCATAGCTTTGGAAAACAGTGTCATGACAGGATACTGTAAGATTAAAGAACTATACACAGACACTGTACTCTAGTTGGTATCTTTGTTTCTCACAAGGGCATGAGTTAGCAATTCTGAAATTACATGTTAGCAAATACATTGCAGACAATTAGAGCCCTGTTTTTTCACTATTGGGAAAGAAGTTATAAGCAAACAAAGGGAGAATATTAGAATGAATTATTTAGTATAAACCTGTATCTATTTTAATATATTTAGATAGATAGATAGATAGATAGATAGATAGATATATACCTGAGTTTGTATTCATATATACATTTCCAAACTCTGTCTACTGAGATGGCCTACTAGCAGTGACACTCCAATAGTAGTGAACACATCTTGCACCCAGATCTTGGTTTCTAAATATCATCTATACTAATAAAAACCTAGGTAACCCTTGTGCCCTCTCACAATGCCCTCACATCATCACAAGATAGCCACCCCCACAGTGTCACAAGATGGTCACCCCATGTCATCACAAGATGGCTGCTCCCACAATGTCACAAGATGTCTTCCCCCACGTCATCATAAGATGGCCACCACAACATGGCAGGGGAAGGCAGTGAGGGTGAACAGGCCAGCAGAGGAGGGCAGTTGGGGGCAACTAGGCCTGCAGGGGAGGGCAGTTAGGGGCTGGCAGGGGAGGGTAGTTGAGGTGACCAGGCCTGCAGGAGAGGGCATTTGGAGGTTACCAGACCTGTAGGAGCGGGTAGTCGGGGGCAACCAGGCCAGCAGGGGAGGGCAGTTGGGGGCAATCGGGATGGCAGAGGAACAGTTAGGCATCAATCAGGCTGGCAGAGGAGTGGTTAGGGGTGATCAGGCAGATAGGCCGGTGAGTGGTTAAGATCCAGCAGTCCTAAATTGTGAAAGGGATGTCCAAGATTGGAGAGAGAGTAGGCTGGGCTGAGGGACACCCCACCCCCTGTGCATGAATTTCATGCAGTAGGCCTCTAGTTATCCAATAAAAGGAACTAGAGTTTCTTGGAGAAATGGTTAACTCTAGTCCTGGGGTGGAAAATGCATGATTATCCTAGACTATCTTGTAGTACCCAGAAGTTAAAACGTACTTAAAAAAAAAAAAAAGAACATGTCAAAAGAGTAAACCTACTGGCCTAAGTTAGAATAATGTGAGCAGCAATATAAATAATGATAGCATTGGATTATTACCCAAATATTAAAATCATTACTAGAACACCACAATATTAATTACTGTAGACAAGATTCAATCATGAATGCAAAAATTGTGAGTAAAACATAAAAGAGAAACAGTATATTTGCATAATTTCAAATATCTCCCTCCAAATATTTATTAATAACTTTGTTCTCATAATTTTTAAAAGACTTATGAGTATTTAAGACAAAATGATAACATCGTATTATGGGATTTATAACATACGTAGATATAAAATGTATAGCAGTAGCAAAAGGATAGAAGCAGTAAATGAAACTTCTCTGTGACAAGGTTTTATATTTTACATGTAAAAAAACAGTACACTATTAACTCTAAATAGATTGTGATATGTTAAAGGGGCTTATTTTAACTCCTGGAGCAACCACTGAAATAATATGGAGGTGTCACTTAAATTAAATAGACTACAAAAAAGTATTTGTACTCTGACTGGTGGCTGAGTTGGTTGGAGTATCATCCTATACACCAAAAATTTCTAGGGCATATAACCTAGGTTGCAGTTTTGATCCCTGGTCAAGGGGTTAACAGATAGATGTTTTTCTCTCACATCAATGTCTCCTCTCTCTCTCTCTCAATCAATAAAAACATATCATTGCGTGAGAATTTTTAAAGTATATGTGCAAAAAAGTTCACATACCTTTTAGTTATAGTACCCCAAATCAGAAAATAACCCAAATGTTCATCAATTAAAAAATGGATGAACAAATTGTTGTTTGTTTACTTACTACAACAGAACAAGGAACAACGTACACACATTATAGATGAATGTTGGACAGGCTGGAGTGAAACAAGTTGGACATAATATCTCATTGTATGATTACAAGTAAAATAAGCCTATGGTGAAAAAACTCAGAACAGTGGTTGCTCATAGGGGAGGAAAAAATTGCCTGAGAAGGAACATGAGGGATTTTTCTGGGACTGATGGAAATACTTGGTTCTTAAAAGGGTGAAGGCTATGCAGGTATATATATTTATCAAAGCTTTACAGTTAATATCTGTGCCTTTCAATGTATGTACATCTTGCCCTATGAAAAAATATCTGAGAAAAATAAAGTGAGGAGTGGGTCATAGGCTGAGCTATAGATGAGATAAAAATGGTAGATAATTAGTAGTTGTTGAAGTTGGGTCTATTATACCATTTTGTCATTTTGAATATGCTTAAATATTTTTGTAATAAAATCTATACTAATAGAGGAATATGCATATTGGCTGGGACGCCATAATGTAACAACTAGACAGCAGGGACTTGAGGCTGCATGGTGCCTGGCTGGGGCAGAGGATCTCAGGCCATGCCCCCTGATCTGCAGAGCCTGACAGGGGACTTCAGGCCCCAGCCTTCACCCAGCAGGGCTTGATGGAGGATCTGAGGCTGTGCCCCCGCACCTGGAGGGGCTTGACAGGGGTGGAGCCAGCTGGGTCTGGGTCTCAACCAAAGAGGGTGGGGCCAGGCAGGTCTGGGCCTCCTGCTTTTTTCAAAGCATGTGCAGGTAGTGGATGGGGACTTGACTCTAGATCCCATGGCTCAAGTAGTGACAGGCAGCCCAGATCCAGTACCTCTCCATTTTACTAATTTTCTTTCATCTCTGATACAGTACTTCTATTATAGAGAAAGGGCATATAGCAATATTAAAATATTTCCTCTAATTAATTCCCTTTTAATGTGCATGAATTTTGTGCACCAGGCCACTAGTGTTTTTATAAAAAGAAAAAATTGGTTTACAGTGTTAGATATGAAGATATTGTTTACCTTAGGGAAGAGGGAGCCAGAAGTGATTGTCAGGAGCCTGAGCAAAGCTAGTTCTAGCTATTGGTTACACAAGTGTATTTGCTCTGTAATAATTTATCGAGCTTTACATAAATTGTTTCTGCATATATTTCATTATGAGCATTACACATAAATACATATTTAAGTATTACTATGTACACAAAGATCCTAACTCAATATCTCAGAATAACAGCAGCATGTTGTTTTGCTTTGAAGTGGAACATATCACTCATGGTATCATCATAAACTTGGATTTTAATATTCCAAGATATTTATTAATATTCTAACCCTTGGATGACCCATAGGATCTTTCAAAATTTACTTCAAAAAAGCTCATATGCCATTCAACCCTGTCTCTGCTTAATTGATTCAAGTAGTGATCAGGACTGGCGTCAGGCACCTGCAGTGGGTGCGAGCAGCAGCTCTGGCGTCAGCTGTGGGTGCCAGTGGGGCTGGCGCTGCCAGTGGGTGCAAGCAGTGGCTTCGGTGCCAGCAGTGGATGTGAGCAGGGTCGATGTTGGCAGCAGGTGCGAGTGCCAGGTGGGATCGTGGCACGTGGAAACAAAAAATTTTCAGTAATCACCAGAGGCTTTCCCTGATGACTACAACCAGCGCTCTGCCTTGGTCTGTCTCCCCTCTCACTTTCTCCATCATCCCGTTGTGGCCAATGCCTGCCATGTTATGTACACGCCCCCTGGTGATCAGCACACATCATAGTGACTGGTTGTTTGGTTGTTCAGTTGTTCCAGTTGTTCTGCCGTTTGGTCTATTTGCATATTAGCTCTGTTAACCATGATTGCTTTGTTCTGATTAAAGAAAGCATATTCTGACTTGGCTGAGAGTTGTATGCTCTGAGACCTGGGAGTTAACCTTGAAATGCTGTGGTTCATTCTCCTAATATAAGAACTGCCCATCATCATGGAAAGATTAATAAAAAAATAACCTTGTTGCCTAAACAATGGAGTCCTAGAGATGCCCACCCTTTGCAACCCCAGCCTACATTATCTTTAATTATTCCCATTTTTATTCCTCTTGTTTACTTCTCCATGTAATCTTTGTTCTTCTACCCAATATAAGCAGCTGGCTTAGGAGGCAAAAGGGTAGGGAGACAGGACAGATTTTTGTTATGGTTGCTGGGCTTTTATTACTAGTACATAGGACCTGCTGCTCTCCCATGCTGCCAGCAATATTGGAAAATAAAAACGCTCATATACCATCCAACGCTGTCTCTGCTTAATTGGCTCAAGTAGTGACAGGCAGGCCAGATCCATTAGCTCTCCAGTTTCAAAAAGAGTTGAACAAGTACAATATTGCTGACTTCAGGAAGGTCACTGCTACTTAATTATGAAGTGACCAAAAAGCAATGTTTTAAGCATTGTGTATATATGAATATAGTATTTGTAAATTAGTCTAGGTGCCATATTGTGATTTAGGAAATTAGTAGAATTTCTTTTTCTTTTTTGATTTTGAGAGTACAGCAGGTTCTTGGGTTACATTGGAGATCCGTTCCTAGAGCACAATGTAACGCGATTTTTGCCTTAAGTCGGAACCCACCTACATAAACACCTACATCACTCACATAGAGCACATGCACAGTAGTAATGAAGTGAGACAGTAAAAAAATTTAAAAGAAAGATAGCAATTCCTGACCTTTACTTGTGGTAAATAAGTAATAAAAAACATAAAGCACATGTGTACATAAAATGACAACCTTTTTTTTAAGTTAATAAATTGGAGGTAGCAATGTAACCACAAAATGACATACGTCAAGTCTGATGTAACCCGAGGAATGCCTGTATATTTATGAAAGCTGAGGACAGTGAAACAAGGAAGGGCTTAAAATAGAAGAATCAACAGGGGAGATCTTGGTAGGGATGCCTTGGCTCTTTAGAGACGTTATAAGAAAGAAGTGAGCCAAGGTGGGCTGCTGCTGCCTCCAAAGCAGGCCTTGGAGCTAGGTTCAGAAGGTTAGTCCAGGATGAGCTGCTGCCACCCATTGCTCCATTGGTTGCAAGTCTCATGGGGACCCTTAGAACTTAGGGGAAAAAAGCATGCCCGAGAAAGGGGGAAGACAGGCCAGGGGGTGCTCCAGAGGGAGACTGCCTAGACTTTTTTCAATGGACTCACTATGCCTTACAATTTTTTCCATTTAAAATAATGAGAAATAGATTTTCCTTAGCATTTTCTCAGAGTCAGTCTGACATTTTGGGCACAAGTTTGTGACATTAACTGCCAGGTGACTTTCTAGCTTCGTCTTAGTTTTAAATTGTTTATACTGTGGACGAAAAGGGCCACATGCTAACCAGACTAGCTCAGGGAAGGTCTGCGTGGCTGCCTTGCAAACTCAGAGACCTAAAGCGAACCACAAAGGATGGTCTGAAATTAAAACTTTTTAATTAAAAGCAATTTATGGTGGATAGTCATGTCCAAGGACAGCATCTTCCCTAACAAAGGTCAATCTTTAATAGAGCTGAGCCTGTCTATGGTCTTTTTGCATCTATAAGAATATATCTTTACAATGTCAAAGTATTTTCCTTTTTCCAAAGCCCAGCACTGCTTTGTGGAGACCAGAAATCCTATCATTATTATTGAGTTAAGTAGAGACCCGGCCTAGTGGGTACAGTCCGTAGGTCTAGCCTGTGATCAGGCCAACTTCCCCAGTTGCCAGCAGCTGGTCCTGCCCCCTGCCACCACCCACCCCAGTTCCCCATTCCCTATCTAGAGATGGGAGCCTGATGGTGGGAGGAGGGACCGAGAGATGAGCCATACCCACCTGCTCACCAGCCCCACCCCCGCCACCTGTCACCCTGTGTGTGTGGGGTGATGGGTGGGGTGGGGCCCTTGGCCTGGTGCTGCCTGCATCCCCCACCACCCACCCCTGGTCTCAGTTCGCCATCAGCGATTGGAGCCTGCTGGCCAGAGAAAGGGACCAAGAGGTGGTCAGTGTATCTCATAGTGACTGGTTGAGTGGTCGTCCTGGTCATTCTGCCATTATGGTTGCTGGGCTTTTATTACTAGTATATAGGACTAGTGGCCTGGTGCATGAAATTCATGCATGAGGGAGGGTGTCACTCAGCCCAGCCTGCACCCTCTTCAATCTGGGACCCCTCGGCAGGGATGTCCAACTGCTGATGTAGGCCTGATCAGTGTGGAATCGGGCTTAAACTGGCAGTTGGACATCCCTCTTGCAATCTAAGATCACTGGTTCCTAACCACTCACCTGCCTGTTGCCTGATCGCCCCTAACTACTCTGCCTGCTGGCCTGCTTACCCCCAAATGCCTCCCCTGCCATCCTGATTTCCCCTAAATTTTCCTCCATGCTGGCCTGCTCACCCTCAACTGCCCTCTCCTCCATCGCTGCCTTGGTCCTGCCACCATGCCTTTGTCTGGAAGGACGTCCAGAAGGTCTCCCCGTCTAATTAGCATATTACCCCTTTATTAGTATAGAGGCCTGGCACATGGGTGGGGGCTGGCTAATCTGCCCTGAAGGAGGTTCCCATGGGCAAGAGGTCTGGAGCAGTTTGTAGGCTGGCCATGCCCCCATTGAGATGGAGGTCCCCGCTGGGGGGCATGGCCAGCCTGGGTGAGGGGCTGAGGGCTGTTTTCAGGCTGGCTACACACCCTTCAGGTTAGGGGTCCCTACTGGGGGTTGTGGCTGGCCTGGGCGAGGGGCTGAGGGCCGATTGGGGGTGGTTTGCCAGCTGGCCAAGCCCCCAGTTTTGTCCGAAAGGTATCTGGAAAGTCTCCTGGTCTAATTTGCATATTACTCTTTTATTAGTATAGATTGTTGACTGTTAACTAGCCTGCGATCACCTATGTAAAAAAGTGTGTCTATCATTTTACTTGTTATCCAGTCTCAGAGGTTCCCTGCTTAACTTTCTACTGTCTCCCTAAGCTATCACCAGTGGATTTCATATAACTCATACATGTCTCCTCTTTTGATTGTAATGTATAAAATAAGGTACAAAACTTCCATTTTCTGGAACATTTATCTCAACCCACTGAGCTTTTGCTTCCTGGCAACTGTAAATAGTTTGGGTCAAATAACCTCACAAAAATTCTTCACAGGTTTGAATATTTCTTACATTGACAATACTAACGTTATAAATTACTTAATTTTGGTTATTTCAAATTTTATAGTAAAATTAATGTTCTGGAAAGTTGTACCACGGGGATTCTGCTGTTTTGCGTCCTCTCTGCACATAGTGCAGTCTAAGAAGCGTGTACTTATGTAATAATTGGAGTTGATCAAGAAAATTAAAAAGAAAAATGAATTATTGTAACTTCCAACGGCAACAAATTATTAGGAGGTTTCAAAGGATATTTTAAAGGGATCTTAAAAGTGATCCAAAGGCGTCTTATTGTAGGGCTTAAAATAGAAATTGTGTATTTCCATCCTAAAGAAACTTCCTTAATATTTTGGGAAGAACCAAAGGGGAGAGGTAGCGCTGAGGATGTATGGTAAGAGACAGCAGCTGGGAGAAATAGAGGGCACGGGGAGAAAGGTGGCTTTGAAAAGGCAAGTTCCAGCTTCCCAGGTAGCAGGAATTTCCATTTTAGTCAGCGAATTTAGTGTCAGGTGTCCGTTATTAAGCGTCTGCCTCGGTTCCAAAAAAGCCTAGACTGGTCCCCATCACTAGCACCAACCCTACCTGGGAGCCGCACTCCACTAGCAAGCGGACAAGGAGAAAGGGGCGGGGCGAGAGGAAGGGGGCGGGACAAGGAGGGGCAGGGTGAGAGCGGGGAGGGACGAGGAGGAGGGGAGGGGCGAGGAGGAGGGGAGGGGCGAGGAGGAGG
>JAAGEH010000392.1:21670611-21682322 GCA_011751065.1 Lasiurus cinereus
AAAAAAAAAAGTTCTCAGCCGTCCTGAAACAAGAGAAATGCCTTCAGTGGTCGGCAAACTCAATAATCAACAGAGCCAAATATCAACACTACAATGATTGAAATTTCTTTTGAGAGTCAAATTTTTTTAAACTTAAACTTCTTCTAATGCCACTTCTTCAAAATAGACTCGCCCAGGTCGTGGTATTTTGTGGAAGAGCCACACTCAAGGGGCCAAAGAGCCGCATGTGGCTTGCGAGCCGCAGTTTGCCGACCACGGCCTTAACCTACCTAATAAAAGGCATGTACTAGGTGTACTGGTTAATGTGGATTTTTTTTCAATAGATGGAATTACACATATGTTGATAAATATGCATTTTGATAAGTATGCTATTTTGTTGCATTGACAAAATACAAGCAAGCTTCAAAACTTCGTATGTTAAATTTTCTGAAGATGTTAACATCAGATATTTTTATGTTTAAAAATGTCAAATTTCTTGCAAAAAAAAAAGCATTTGTGGGAAATTTTAATTAATTTATTTTGAAGAAAAGTGCTGCTGAATAGTTTGGGAAGCTTATGGTGAACATGCTCCATCTCAAGATATTTATGAACACTGGTTTAAACGCTTCAAAAGTGGTGATTTCGATGGGAAAGACAAAGAATGTCCAGGTCAACCGAAAAAGTTTGAAGACCAACATTTACAAGCATTATTGGATGAAGATGTGTCTCAAACTCATAAACAACTTGCAGAAAGATTAAATGTTGCTCAGCAAACAATTTCTGGTTGTTTACAAGCAATGGGGCAGATTTTAAAGGAAGGAAAATGGGTGCCACATCAACTGAATGAAAGACAAATGGAAAACCGAAAAATCATCAGTAAAATGTTGCTTCAACAGCATGAAAGAAAGTCTTTTTTGCATCAAATTGTGACTGGCAATGAAAAGTGGATTTATTTTGAGAATCCCAAATGCACAAAACCCAGATCAACCATCAACATTGACTACAAGGCCAAATCTCTTTGGAAAGAAGACAGTGCTCTGCATTTGGTGGGATCAGGAATGTGTGGTGTATTTTGAGCTTTTAAAACCAGGTGAAACTATTAATACTGATCGCTACCTACAAGTAATCAATTTGAACCACACTTTGATTGTAAAATCACCAGAATGGGCCAGAAGACCTGGCAAAGCAATTTTGCTTCATGATGACACACCATCACACACTTCAAAATCAGTTTAAGACACGTTAAAAGATCTTGCATGGGAGGTATTAACCCACACGCCATATTCACCAGACTTTGCTCCTTTAGATTACCACCTGTTCCGATGAAGGGCACACATACTTTCTGAGCAGCACTTCAAAACGTGCAAAGAAGTGGAAAATTGGGTCTCTGAAGGTTTGCCTCAAAACAAGAAAAGTTCTATTGGGACAGTATCCACAAAATGTGTAGCTAGCAATGGACATTACTTTGAATAAAGCACTTTTGATATTTCTCTTGAAAAAAAAAAAATAACATTCATTTTGTACAAACAGGTCTTGGGCAGGGGATTAAACTAACTGTGTTTGGCCTTTCATGTCCTCCAGGTCAGTGATGACAGGTTTTAGGTGTATTATGTGAACTGGAGCCGTAATCTCAAAGAATTAGTATCATGTAAAAATAATCCACTAACTTTTTGCAGCAGTGATTTTTTTTTTTTTAATTTCTCCTCTGGGCTTTCTCTTACAGGATCATGCTATGCACTATCACACAATACAAATATTGATGAAGACAATACCATTGCCCTGCTGCCAAATGGTAATAACACTCATCTTTTCGTGGTTAATTAAAAAGGAAATGCATACTGTAAAAAAAAGTCAAATCATACAGATATAGAGAAAGTGAAAGTCCTTGTTTCATCCCCCTTCTTCCAAACTCACTCCCCTTCTTAGAAGGAACTTGTTAACAGGTTGTGTTCATAGACATTTCCTATGAACTTATAAACATACATAATGGTGCTTCTTTTTAACATAAATTACATTATAGTATATTATTCCTCAATTTGCCTTTTTCCCAAGCTATGTATCATAGACATCTTTCCATACCAGTGCATATGGTTCTAATGCACTATTTTTAATGTCTCCAAGGTATCCCAAAAAAGAAGTATATAATGAATTGTTCATTCCTTCTTCAACAGAAATTTAGATACATTTTTAGTTTCACTATTATAAATAATATTCTTGTATATGTAACATTTAAACAGTATCCTTGTATTATAAGTAAGATGCCTGTATGTATATAGAAATAATATCTTTGTATTATAAATAAAATCCTTGTATGCAATTTATTGCACTGATGTCACCTTGCTTTCTTTTAGTCCTAAGTCATGTTTTGACATCATTTTTATGGGTATTATTTAATTTATAGGGAAGTTAATTTTATCACTGGATAAAGACACTTATGAAGAAACTGGACTTCAAGGTCATCCATCTCATTATTCTGGTAGAAAAATAATGAAATTTAGTAAGTATTATGCTTGTTCCATCAGTTTCTAGCAAGGTCGTAATCTTTTTGGGGCAATTTAAATTTAAATGTTTGAATCACCTCTATTCTTTTTGTTCAGAAAAAGTATGGGTTTTTCTTGTCTTTAAAACATCTGACTCAAAAGGCTCTCAGTTGGACTACAGGGAGGATAAGATAATACTACTTCTCTTCAGCTGTAGGCAGCATCTTATAAAGATCATAGAATTAGAATGGTCCTTTGTGTATTTACGTATTGGCTCAAAAATTTAAAATAATCTCAAGGTAAGAGTCAATGACTTGTTCTTTTTTTAAATAT
Source organism: Lasiurus cinereus (assembly GCA_011751065.1). Classification (NCBI taxonomy): domain Eukaryota; kingdom Metazoa; phylum Chordata; class Mammalia; order Chiroptera; family Vespertilionidae; genus Lasiurus; species Lasiurus cinereus. The sequence goes on from JAAGEH010000392.1 coordinate 21,673,404, forward strand.
ATATTTTATTGATTTCTTACAGAGAGGAAGGGAGCGGGATAGAGAGTTAGAAACATCAATGAGAGAGAAACATCAATCAGCTGCCTCCTGCACACCCTCTACTGGGGATGTGCCTGCAACCAAGGTACACGCCCTTGACCAGAATCAAACCTGGGACCCTTGACTCCGCAGGCCAATGCTCTGTCCACTAAGCCAAACTGGTTAGGGCTACAAATTGTTCTTAATAAAGAACTTCCTTTGAGCCCTGGCCTGTATGGCTCAATTGGTTGAGGTCACTGGTTCGTTCCCAGTCCGGTCACAGACAGGATACCCAGTAGGGGCATGCAGGAGGCATCTGGTCAGTGTTTCTCTCAGTCATCGATATTTCTTTCTCTCCCTTTTCCTCTCCTCTAAAATCAATAAAAAACATATTTCAAAAGTACAAAAGAAGCATTTCCTTTGATTTGCCCAGGTTTTTGTGGTTACTGGTAGAAATGTACTTATGAGTGAAGAGTTATCATTCTGCTGGCAGTGTCCAGTTTGAGTCTCAGTAGCAAAAGTTGCCACATCCATAAGTAGATTAGAGTTGACTCTGCCCTTGGCTTTCACTTAGGAAAAGTATGAATTAAAAACATCTTTGTCCCAACTGTTTCGCTCCGTGGTTAGTGTCAACCTATGAACCAGGAAGTCTCAGTTTGATTCCTGGTCAGGGCACATGCCCCCGTTGTGGGCTTGATCCCCAGTTGGGTGTGTGCAGTAGGCAGCCAATCGATGATTCTCCCTCTCCTTTCTCCCTGAAATCAATAAAAACATTTAAACAAAATCTGTTATTAGCTCTTAATGCTAGAAATGCCCATTAAAGGCAGAGTTTTGGTTTGGTAAAACAAAGAGAGGGCAAGAAGAACATAATAATTTTTATTACCCATATAGTTTCCTAAAACTGGATTTTTAATATAATACTTTTTCCACAGTGTAAGCGGTTTACATATGAATGAAACATTTCTTTCTCTTTCCGTTTTTTAAGTCATTTCCATTGATTTGATGGACTTATCCTTTAACCTGGATTCTAAGAAGTATGAAAGAATATCTTGGTCCTTCAAAGAAAAGAAGCCACTGAAATTTGATTTTCTTTTGGCTTGGCATCATACAGGTATGAAGAATCAACTGTGAAATAATACAGTGACTTAGAAATCTAATTGTAATGAGAGGGGAGTAATGAAGAATGGCGATTCACCATTGTGGTCAGGGATATTATGTACACGTACGTGTGAACACTATTAAGGAAGCTTCCTTGGCCCCTCTCAAATCCGCAGAAATCTGTAGTTTAGGATAACCTAAGCATGGAGCCAGCTGCCTCCATCTCCTTGCTTAGATGTAGACCCAGAGATCTGTTTGTTTGTTTGTTTTATTTTTGTGTGTTAGTTTATTTTTAGACCCAAAATCTTGAGAGTGACTGCTGAACAGTTAACCTTTAACTGTTTTTCTCCTTCTTTTCTCCAGCTTATCTCAAACAGCTTAATGTTTTAATGTAATGTTTTAAAATAATACCACTATAATTATATACACAAACTGCCCATTCATCATTGCACAGTAATAGTCAGGTATGCCTTTAGAGGATGAATTAAATTTTTTTAATTGATTAGAACAATAAATTTAATTCAAAATTTGATGGTCACCAAAATGTTAATCTATTTACAATTGCTGTGCCTTCCTCCTTTTAGAAGTGTGTTTTTGGCACATCATATGAATATAATGAATCAGACCATCACAATTCTGATGGTGTAGTGCTCTCTTTTGGAGAATAGGGAAGCACAGAGGTTCATTTTAAAAATATGTCTGTCTCTCTGCCCCTTATGGGAAGTGTCTGGCTGCTGGATGTTTGTCTTGCATGAATCCTGGGTCTGTAATACTTCAGTGCTCCTCCTACTTATGGTAGAGAGAGATACAAGAGGGCAGAGAGGTGGACTGACATTTCAGTCACAGAAAGTCTTACTTGAGGATCATCTACGCACTGGGTTCTGAATGGCTCTGTGTCCTAAGATTCCCAATTATTTTAAGGGATTATCAGGAACTATCTGTGATTTTATCCTACTTACAAGCTAAGAAGTTAGCCTGCACAGTCTCATAGATGCTGGCAGAAGTCATGGGTCAGAGACAAATGTCTTAATGACTCACAGCAACATCAGTGCCCAGAGTATCAGCATTTTCACAGTCCACCAGGCTCCAGGTTTTTCAGGGAGGTACACAGGGGGTCTGGTAGTGCTGGCTGTACACGTTATAGAAAGGGAGACTGGAGCTTATCTAACGAACTCAAATCTTTTATACTGGGCGGTAAGCCTGCTAACCTATGCCCTGGAAGGAGGGAGGGAGATAATATTTTCATTAGACTGAACAGCAAACAAGCTTGCCATTTGCTCCAGAGGTGGGCAGCATTTCTTCTTCCAAGGATGTTGGAAAATCCTTGAAGATACACTGTATTACTGGATTCAAAGACAACTTTGAAAGCGTTTCTATCATCATTCAGTTCCTCTTTCTTTTATAGAGATTGTGCAAATATGTTTCTTTTTCTGTAGAATTCATTAATTTTATTTGTACAGAAGTTATGCTTTTGGTCTTACTTAAGTTGAAATTTTCTTACTATAGCAAATGATGAAACTAGTATGGGTTGAATCTGAAAGTATATGCTTTTCTGGGGAAAGTGTAAAAGAAGATGAATGTTTATAGAACTTTGGCACATGGAGCTAAAAGCAATTTAAGTTATTTTAATTTGAATAAAGCTTTGCACAACTTCCTTCCATTTTACTTAAACCTACCTGCTTCCCATAACTCTCAGGTGGGAGGAGTAGTTTTAGGGATTCATGGAGCCTGTTTATAATATTCAAAAGGCCTTATGTGGTTTGTTTTAAGGTGTGGAAGAATCAGCGATGATGTCTTACTTTTCCAATTACGGAATTCAGGAGCATCAGCCAAAAGTAGAAATGAGCACGATGACAGATCTGCAGTGCCCGGTGCTGCAGAGCAGCGAGCTCCGGGGAAAGCCAGGGGCGGCCTGCAGCCCTGGCGAGCTCCTGGATTGGCTGGGCGCTGTCTTCAGTAATGCCAAACTGTACGTAAGAGGGTTCCTGCGCCTCTAAAGGCTTTGGCTTCAACAGGGTCTTAATATTTTGACGGATGAGGGCATGTACTGGGGGGTGGGAAGGGCAATAGGGAAAAAAATAAGTAAGTAAGTAAATAAATTAAAAAATAAATAAATTTAAATTGATAAAAATTAAAAAAAAAGAAACTAAATGACCAGGTATGTGTATATAAAATACTATTACTTGTGTGATTTCCTATTTTAACTTAAAAAACTTAAGCCGCCTTAACAGTTGATGATCTTTGTTTTTAGGGTCATCACTATTTGATGAGTAAGTCACTCCTCTGTCAAAGATGTATAATTGGTTTTTAAATTTCCTAATCTTATAGCAAGACTTTTTTCCTTTTGTTGGTAAAAGGATTATTTTGTGTGTGTGTATGTGAGAGAAAAATATTATGTGATAGTACAGTAAAAAAAAAAAAATATTTTGAAAGTGATCATATGTTGGACCTAATAAATATGTTTTCTCTCTTTTTTGTGACAGAAATAATGAGCCTAATAATTTCATATCAACCTATTGCTGTCCTCAGCCAAGCACAGTGATGGCAAAAGCTTGTTTGTGTACAATCACCGGTTTCATACTTCCAGAGAAGATAAGTCTCCTGTTGGAACAGCTGTGGTATGAACACTTCTTGCCTTTTTTATTTTGTTTGTCTGTGCCAACATGACATTTTAGGAGCAGTGTTACTGTTCCAAATTACATCATCCTGTCATACACATTTCCCCTTTTTTTCTTGTTTGGGCTCACAGTGCAGTAATTTTATCATCTTTAATGACATAATTATTCTTGGTGATGGGAAATTCTATTGCCACATACTTGTCCATATGGAAAGACAAATAACAGAGCGGTATACTTCTTGAAGATAAACTGCTCATTTTTCTAATTCTGCTGCCCTGGATCACTTTGGTGCAGTTGAAGTTTTAATGTCATTCAGAAAATACCAATACTCTTTGAAAGACATAATCTGCTTTAAATATTGGAGTTCTGCAAAATGTCTAATTTTTAAAGGGGGTGCAAAAAAAGGAGTTGACTATCTTTGAATCCAAATGATGTCTAAGATCAGTTCCAGCCCTAACATCCTATGAGTCGCTGGGCATCAGTAATACGCCAAAAACTGTATAAAGTAGTAGTAGTTTTTTCATTTAGGGAGGTATTATATAAATAAGTGCTACATTGTATCTATTGTCAGGAAACTCAACTCCCATATTGAAAAGTCTATAAAATAAGTATAGACTTATTTTATAAAACAGTAAAAAAATTTAAAAGAAAGATAACAAGGCTACAAAGTTTCAATTGTAGAAGATAAAATAATAATAATTTTAAAAAATTTAAAAAAAGATAACAATTCCCGACCTTTACTTGTGGTAAATAAATAATAAAAAGCATAAAATACGTATGTACATATGCCAAAATGACGAAAATTTTTATTTTTTTATTTTTTTTTTTATAAATAAATGGGAGATGGTGATGTAACCATGAAATGACTTACTTTGAGTCCAAGGACCGTCTGTACTTAGATTTTCTTCAATAGGAAGGCTTAAATTTTAGAATCCGATAAATTATTTTGCAGGATTTCAGGTAACAGAGACTGCAAGCAGCACTATTATAGGGAAGGAAACTATCCTTATACATTTGGGGGGGTTCTTTGTAATCTTCCACAATGGAGGTAGGAAAAGCTGAAGTTTGTTTTGTGCATTGTATATTGATTAATCTTTATTGAGTTCACAATATAGCATCAAGAATTTAATTTGCATCTCCTGATTTTTATAAATAAGAATTAAGGTCTAAGCTTCATTGGAACATCAGAAGTATCACTTACTCTGAATAAGAAAAAAAAATAGTGAACATTCCTAATTCTTCCTGTTTGTTAAGAATTAATCTTCCTTTTTCAGTCGCTACTTTGACGAACCCAAGTTAGCTCCGTGGGTTACGTTGTCGGTTCAAGGCTTCGCAGACAGCCCTGTTTCATGGAGAGAAAATGAACATGGTTTTCAAAAAGGAGGAGAACATTTATACAACTTTGTGATTTTTAATAATCAGGACTATTGGCTTCAGATGGCTGTTGGGGCAAATGATGACTGTCCACCATAAAAATACAAAATTTATAATCATGTTTGTCTATGTTTTTTTGTTTGTTTGTTTGTTTGTTTCAGATTTCTTAGTGGTGAAATGATTGTATGTTAACTCAAGGATATATGATGATGACATATCTTAGATAAACATCTGTTAGCATTCTGCTCTGGGTGTGGGGCCCATCCTGTGACTGTACCAGGGGTCAGTCATCCAGTGAATAATAGGTCAGTTCATTTCTCCCTGTCAGTATAAGCACAAGGGTATGTGCTACTAGAAGGGAGAGAAAGCCAGGGACCAGGGATTATTGGGTCATCGAGTAAGATGTGTGTTCTTATTCAGGTACATGATTGCAGCTTTTTCACATAATAGTAATAAGATATCCTCATATCATACCATAGACAGTCCCTGCTTCAAGGGTTGTTCATATGTTATCTTCATTTAGTCCTCACATCAGTCCTACAAGGAAATAGGCTCAGAGTGTAAATAAGCTATGGAGGTCACACTGCTTGTGAGCCAGACTTGGTCTCGTGTCTGCTGCTTCGGAGCGATGTATTCTCTCTCTCCTGTATCTGGATCAGGATAGATATTTGAATACGGAATATTAACAAATTGAAATAATTATTTTTCCAGCTGTATGACTGATAAAGACCAGCTGAAAACAACTAAAACTTTTGGAATACACATCAAAAACTGTTATTTAAAGTGTATCACTGAGCTGCAAATACTAGTAAATGATTCTCAGAGACTAATTAAATAAAAAATATTTAATGGAAATAGAAACTCAAGGATGTAATTCGGGTACTGATGTCACTTTTCACACTTAGGATATTTGCCAAGTAAGTGGAACTTTGCTTTTCAAAGCCTTGGATGGGGGAAGGGGCAGTAGAATAGCAAACAAAGCTGGGGGCCTGCCCAAAGTGGGAGTGTAATGGGAGAGCTCATAGAGTTGACACTCTTAAAACAGTGGTTTTCAACCTTTCTAATGCCACTTACCTTTTAATACAGTTTCTCATGTTGTGGTGACCCCCAACCATAAAATTATTTTTGTTGCTACTTCATAACTGTAATTTTGCTACTGTTATGAATTATAATGTAAATATCTGTGTTTTCCGATGGTCTTAGGCGACCCTGCTAGCAGTTCTCAACCTGTGAGTCGTGACCCACAGATTGAGAACCGCTGCTGTAGAGCCGAAGACCATCGGATATTTACATTACAATTCATAACAGTAGCAAAATTACAGTTATGAAGTAGCAACAAAAATAATTTTATGATTGGGGGTCACCACAACATGAGGAACTGTATTAAAGGGTCATGGCATTAGAAAAATTGAGAACCACGGCTCTAAAAGGATAGCTTAGTGAGGATGAGCCATGAGTGAATCTGTCTGCCTCCCCAGATAGCAAGGAAGATCATCCCTGAGAAGAGATCAATAATCCCAAGCAGCCCTTAGCTGATTTATGCACACAGCCTGGGTAGTCTAAAAACATCTCAAGCTAGAAATTTGTTTGTTTCTCCACTATTGAGATCCCACCAACTGCACAATCTGTTCCTAACAAGCTCCTTCCCTTGCAATTCGGTCTTTCTTAAGTGGTTGTCCAACAAAAGCTTTCTTTAAAAAAATATTTTTATTGGTATTAAGAGAGAGAGGGAAAGAGAAAAAGAAACATTGAGTGAGAGCAAAACATCAATTAGGTGCCTATTGCAAGCCCCCTCCTGGGAATAGAACCAGCAACCTTTTGGTACACAGGATAAGCCCAACCACCTCAGCCACACCAACTAGGGCATAATGCTTTCTTCGATCATCTGGAAGCAGCCTTATGGTGTCAGTGAATTTAAGATTAATCTCCATGGCCTGTGTTTGGTCTGCACCTCAAACTGGAAATTTAAATTGATATCAAGTTTGAGTGCCGTCCAGGTGACTGGCATAGGAACTTGGATAGTTACAAGGGTTATAAGTTCATAATAAAAAATCACAAACAGGTAAAATAGATAAACAAATGATGGACAGAAGCAGGCCTACTTAAAATACTAGGTTTACCAAGTAATATAAAGTCTATTGTATATTTAAAGAAATAAGGGGGATCAAAGAGCATGAGGAAAAAATAACCAAGCAGATTGGGAAGAGTATCAAATGGAATCTGGGGATGAGAAAATGTAACAGAAAGTTTAATGGACTGGCTTAATAGTACACTGAACACTGAAAAGAAAGGAATAGATACAGGGAATAAGAATATTTCAGACTTGCCAAAACCGGTTTGGCTCAGTGGATAGAGCATCGGCCTGTGGACTGAAAGGTCCCGGGTTCGATTCCGGTCAAGGGCATGTATCCTGGTTGCGGGCACATCCCCAGTAGGGGGGCGTGCAGGAGGCGGCTGATCGATGTCTCTCATCGATGTTTCTAACTCTATTCCTCTCCCTTCCTCTCTGTAAAAAATCAATAAAATATATATTTTTAAAAAAAGAATGTTTCAGACTTGCAAAAGCAGAAAGACTTTATCACCAGAAGACTTGGCATTACAAGAAAAGATAGGATGTTCTTCAGACGGAAAATGGTATCACATGGAAATCTAGATCTACACAAAGGGATGAAGATCGCTGGAAATAGTAACAATATGGGCAAATGTATGATTTATTATTCAAACCTCTTAAAGAGATCGTTGTTTAAGTAATAATATATTGTAGACTTTTATGATACATGTAAAAGTAAAATGGATGACAATAATAGTTTAAAGACCAGAAGGGAATAAGTATACTATAAGCATACTATCGCAAGTTTCTTGTACTACACATGAAATTATATGTTATTACTTGTATGTAGACTGAAAAATTTAAGATGTATATATACTATAAACCTTAAAGTAACCACTAAAATAAAACATAATTGTAGCTAAGAGATAAAATAGAATAGTAAAAATATTTGATTAATCCAAAAAATGGCAAAAAAAGTTAAAAGAATTGAAACATGGGATGAGTAGAAGACAAAAAGTAAAATGACTGGCAGAAGCAAAATATTGTCTTCAGATATTCACATTATTACATATTAAGCACATTAAATATACACTGAGTGGCCAGATTATTATGACCTCTGAACACATAATAATATGGTCATTCAGTGTATATCCTATATAATAAAAGGCTAATATGCAAATTGTCCCCTCAACCAGGAGTTTGACAGCAGGCAGGCCAGCCTACTGCCCATGTCCCCTCCCTGTGGCCAGGCTGGCCAGACTCCACCCATGCGTGAATTCATGCACTGGGCCTCATATATATATATATATATATGTGTGTGTGTGTGTGTGTGTGTGTGTGTGTGTGTGTGTGTGCGCGTGCACCAGATTATTATGCATTCAGAGATCATAATAATCCGGTCACTCTAGTCTAAACAACCCAATTAAAAGGCAGAGATTGTCAGATTGGATTAAAGAGAAAAGACAACTATATTCTGCCTTCATGAAATGTACTTTTAAAGATACCAATAACTTAAAAGAATAGAAAAGAATATACCATGCTAACAGTTAAAAAACAAGATGGATTGGCTATATTAATATCCTATCTAATAAAAGAGTAATATGCAAATTGACTGTCACTCCAATACACAAGATGGCCAGCAGGGGAGGGCAGTTGGGAGGGACCAGGCCTGCAAGGGAGGGCAGTTGGAGGTGATCAAGCCTGCAGGGAAGGGCAGTTGGGGGTGACCAGGCCTGCAGAGGAGAGCAGTGGGGGGGGGGG
>JAAGEH010000392.1:21682422-21720584 GCA_011751065.1 Lasiurus cinereus
GGGGGGGGGGGGACCAGGCCTGCAGGGGAGTGCAGTTGTGGGGGGGATCAGGCCTGTAGGACAGGGCAGTTAGGGGTGACCAGGCCTGCAGGAGAGGGCAATTGGGGGGGACCAGGCCTGCAGGGAAGGGCAGTTGGGGGTGACCAGATTGGCAGGAGAGGGCAGTTAAGGGCAAACAGGCTGGCAGGGAAGTGGTTAGGGGGTGATCAGGCTGGCAGGCAGAAGCAGTTAGGGGTAATCAGGAAGGCAGGCAGGCAAGCAGTTGGGAGCCAGCAGTCCTGGATTGTGAGAGGGATGGAGCAGTCGGACATTTCTCAAGGGGTCCCAGATTGGAGAGGGTGCAGGCTGGTGGAGGGACAACCCCCCTCCATGCACAAATTTTGTGCACCAGGCCTCTAGTCAAAATATATTTCAGAACAAAGAGTATTAACTTTAAAAAATTTATTCTATACTGATGTTGTCAATTAATGAATATAAAGTGACATGATTCTAAATGTTTTTGCACCTAATAACAAAGCTTCAAAACACTGAGAGCAAAAATTAATAAAGCTATGCCCAGCTGGCATGGCTCAGTGGTTGAGCATCAACCTGTGAATCAAGGTTTGATTTCTGGTCAGGGCACATGCCTGGGTTGTGGGCTCGATTCCCAGTGTGAAGCATGCAGGCCGCAGCCAGTCAATGATTCTTTCTCATCATTGATGTTTCTATCTCTCTCTGCCTCTCCCTCTCTGAAATCAATAAAAATATATTTAAAAAAACAAATAAAAAATAGGGCTGCAAGGACAAAGATAATACACAACTATCAAATATTTTAATAGCTCTTTAATTTATATAACAAGTTGTCAGAAAATGAGCAAAAATATATTAAACTTGAGTGACAGTATCAACCCATTTGATCTGACTGATATTTATAGAGCATTCCATACCACCAGAGCAGAATATAAGTTTCTTCTCAAGTGCACATGGAACATTTATGAAGAGAGACAACATTATGGCCCATTAAAGAATTGAAATTTAAAAGTATTCATCATACACAATATACTTTGGGTCATAATGGAATTAAAATAGAAGTCAATAATAGTAAAAATCCCAAATTTTTGGAAACTAACTCACAAATCATAGAACAAACTTAAAGGGAATTAGAAAGTAATTTAGCCATTACTAATCATCAAGGAAATGTAAATCAAAACCACAATGAGATACCACCTCACACCAGTCAGAGTGGCTATTATCAGAAAGTTAACAAATATGTTGGTGATGATGCAGAGAAAAGGGAACCCTGTGCATTGTTGGTGTAATGCAAATTGGTGTAGCCACTATGGAAAACAGTATGGATGTTCCTCAAAAAACTAAAAATCTATTTACCAACCTGCTGGTGTGGCTCAGTAATTGACTATCAACCTATGAACCAGGAGGTCATGGTTCCATTCCAGGGTGTGCAAGAATGCAGTAGAACAATGATTCTCATCATTGATATCTCTCTCTCTCTCTCTCTCTCTCTCTCTCTCTCTCTCTCTCTCTTTCTCTCTCCCTCTTCCTTCCTCTCTGAAATAAATTTAAAATTTTTATTTATTATTTATTTTTTAAAATTTAATAAACCTTTATTGTTCAGATTATTATAATTGTTTCTCTTTTTTCCCACTATAGCTCCCCTCCACCCGGCTCCCACCCCACCCTCTGCCCTTACCTCCCCCTACCATTGTTCTCATCCATAGGTGTATGATTTTTGTCCCGTCTGGCCCCTGATACCCCTCCCCCTTTGCCCCTGAGAATTGTCAGTCTACTACCTTTCTATGCCACTGATTCTATTATATTCACCAGTTTATTCTGTTCATCAAATTTTTTATTCACTTGATTTTTAGATTCACTTGTTGATAAATATGTATTTGTTGTTCATATTTTTTATCCTTACCTTTTTCTTCTTCCTCTTCTTAAAGTGTACCTTTCAGTGCCGGTGCCAGCCGGCACTACAGTCGAACAGTACCTGAAAGGGGGGTGAGGATTGAGAAAAGAAAAGAGACAGACACAAAGATGGGATCGGGAGGACTGACAGTTCAAGACTGCAGTCCCGAGTTTATTTTTATAAGACTACTTATACATGTTAGTTATGCTAGCGTGTTTGCAAGCCTTTCATTACTTTCTTTATTACAGAGACTCTTGGTTTCAGTTCTCTTATCTGACCTTTAGCCATTCTTTGTTTCAGGACAGTTTGTTAATCACTTAACCTCAGGCAAGAATAGACACTCAGGATCATTTACTCATGAAATGTCGTGGTTAAGCAAACTCCATTTATGATCTCCTCGTTCCTTAAGCTTTAGCTAACTAAGCAAGCAACCTTAAGCAAAGCTAGAAACAATTCCAGTAAAACTAGGGGGGTCGAGGTGCTGAGGCAGCTCACTTTGTGAACGCTTGCCTTCTCGGGACTTTGTCAAACCGAGACCGCCCTCGACATTTCAGCATTTCATATAATACTGGTTTGGTGTTGATGAAACTGCTTTAGCTTTTTCTTTATCTGTGAAGCTCTTTATCTGATCTTCAATTCTGAATTATAGCTTTGCTGGGTAGAATATTTCTTGCGACTTCTGTCTGGCCTGCATAGTTTCTGATGAAAAATCAGCTGACAATTGTATGGGTGCTCCCTTGTAGTTAATTAGCTATTTTTCTCTTGCTGCTTTTAATATTCTCTCTTTGTCTTTTGCTCTTGGTATTTTAATTATGTTGTATCTTGGTGTGGTCCTCTTTGAATTCCTTCTGTTTGGAATTCTGTGTGCTTCCTGGACTTGTAAGTCTATTTCTTTCACCAGGTGGGGGAAGTTTTCAGTTGTTATTTCTTCAAATAGGTTTTCAGTATCTTGCTCTCTCTCTTCTTCTGGCACCCTCAGAATTCTGATGTTGGTATGCTTGAAGTTGTCCCAGAGGCTCCTTACAGTATCTTCACATTTTTGGATTCCTTTCACTTTTTGCTTTTCCAGTTGAGTGTTTTCTGTTTCTTTGTATTTCAAATCTTTGACTTGATTCTTGCCTTCCTCTAGTCTGCTGTTAGGTCTCTGTATAATATTTTTTATTTCAGTCAGTGTATTTTTAATTTCTGGTTGGTCCTTTTTCATCTCCTCTTGGGTCTCACTAAATTTATCTATCTTTTCTAGAAAATCCTTGAAAAATTTTATAACCGTGGTTTTGAACTCTATATCCAGTCATTTGTTTTCCTCCATTTCTTTCATTTGTGATCTGTTCCTTTGTCTCCACATTTTTACTGCTTCCTTGAGTTGGTACAGTAGATTTGTGTGCTAGGTATCCTATATGGCCCAGTAGCTCTGCCTCCCCAGTTACCTGAGGTGGACTCTATTGGTGCACCCCTTTGTGTACTGTGTGTACAAACTTATTGTAGTTAAGTCTCGATTGTTGTTGGTATCACTGAGGGGAATTGACCGCCAAGCCAATTGGTTGTGAGGATCAGCTGTGTCTATGCCAGGAGAACTTCTGTACTGGAGTCAGCCTTATGATACAAGACTTGCAAAATTGCAAAAGCCTCTGTGCTTGGCTTGGATGGGGCGGAGTCTCAGGGCTGAGGAGACAGCCTTGGCTTCCTGTCAGCCCTCCCCTACATGGCTCCTGGATCTCAGTGTCCCTCGCTAATTACTGCAGACCTCTCTGTGTGCACTCACGCTTGCGTGCCTCCAGACCTCTGCCTTTCATGGTTCCCCTGAGTTTCTGTGAGCTCTGATGACCCATATGAGTCTGAGTCCCCAGGGTCTCATTCGAAACTGGGATTCAGTGCAGTCGTAACTGGAGTTCAGTGCAGTTGGGAGATTTCCTCTTCCTCCTGCTAGAGAAAGCCAGCGGTACAATCAGTAGTCAGTCCTCTCTGCAAACACTGACGCATGTGCCTCCAAACCTCTGCCTTTTGCGGCTCCCTTAAGTTTCTTTGCACTCCTCACTTTTTCCGAAGTCCAGACTCCCCCTTGTATGAGTCTTGCCTGAAACTGGGGTTCAGCACAGTCGGAAGTAGGGTTCAGTGCAGTTGAGAGTTTCTGTCTCCCTCCAGCAAGAGGAAGCCAGCCAGGCACTCCACCACCCATCCTCTTTAAGCACGCATCTCTGTACCTCAGCTTTTTGCAGCTTCTGTGAGGGTCTGTGAGCCCATTTCTTTCCTTCTAGTTGTAGAATTTCCACTCAGCCAGCTATCCTGTGGTTCTGGATGATGTCCATTCTGTCTTTTAGTTGTAGTTTTGAAATTGTTTTGCGAACAGCAGTTTAGGTGTACGCCTATGCCGCCATCTTGTTTTTTTTCCAATTTTCTAAAATTTTTATTTTTAAAAAAATCAACAACAAAACTGAAATTGACCCGTTCCTTGAAAATGCAAATTGCCAGAGCTCACTCAGGAAGAAATAGGAAAGGCCTTTGTATAACAAAAATCCATATCCAGATGGCTTCAGTGGTGAGTTTTACCAAACATTTAAGAAATAATATCAGTTATGCACAAACTCTCCCAAAAACTCGAAGAGGAAGGAATACTTTCCAACTCATTTTGTGAAGTCAACATTACTCTACTGCCAAAATTACCCTGGTACCCTGGCCAGACAAATATATTTGAAGAAAAGAAAACTACAGAATGGTGTGGCTGACAGCCTGCAGAACATGCCCAACTTTTATTGTGGCTACTGAGACACTTATCCATGACTCTCCATCTGTGAGAAAGACTCCGCAGTGGTAGGAAACACAAAGGGGATGTGAAAGACTACTGTCAGAAATGAATGGGAGAGCAGGCGCAGAGCCTGATTGACAAAATCACCACAGCCTTTCAGCAAGGAAATAGACTTCCTGCACCATTCTCGACTCTTCTTCCTGCAGGGGCAATGATTCCCCCTCCTTCTCCCCTTACCCCCCCCCCCACCATCTTCCAAGTCTGCCTCACCCTGGTATGATGCCAACACCCCATATGGGGGCTCCTCCATGATGCCAATGATGGATCCTCCTCCTCCTGGGATGATGCCAGTGGGACCTGGTTCTTGGCATAGGCCTCCTGCTCACCTTTCCTACAACTCTGAACAAACACTGAGTGCTACTGGAATGAGGCCCTGGTGGGAGGGCAGAGACCAATGAAGCCTAGGCCCCAATGATGAGATATCCCACCGGTCTCCTTATCCATCTGGTTGGCCAGGAATGACTCAACCTGACAGGTAAGGAGAGAGGGAGTCTCTTTCTATCAGATTATATTACTTGTCCTACTTAACAGGAGATGGTGGCGCTGTGACTCTGAGTTTTCCTCAGAGCAAGACCAGGAAGACTATCCTATCAAAGACAGAATAGTTTTGGAGGGGAGTAAGAACTGCACACTGAAAACTATAGAATATTGTTCTCATAAAGGCATACATAAATAAGGATAAATATCATAGTAGAAGATTTGATATTGTTAAGAAATAATACTTTCAAAATACAGTGGTGAGTTTTACCAAACATTTGTAGATTCACCTAATTCCAATCAAAACCCCAGCAGGCTGTGTGTGTGTGTGTGCGTGTTCGTGTGAATTGACACACTGATTTTTAAATCTTTGTAGACCTGTGCAGGACCTCTAATAGCCTCGAGGATTGTTTAGAACTTAACAAAATATGACCAAGAGCTTCCAGCTGCTCCGTTCTTTCTCCCTGAACATGATGTGCATCACCAGGCCAAACAGGACGCCAGGAGGTGCTCTGCATCAGTACATTCCTCTGTAATCTGTCAGGTGCATGCCAGCTGAGAGGGGCAGCTATAACAAGGAACTTAATTTATGACATGTCAGTTGAAGTTGGAAACTTATTGTCATTAATTCTTTGGATTAATTTGGGGTTGACTAGTTTTTTCAAACTACCCATATCTGCCATTTGTTACCATGATTCATTATTTCCCACATAAAATTAAAATAAAAAACTGATATAAAAAGGGGGTTTTTAAAAGACTGAGTTGAATTTATATGAATAGGGAAACTGATCTGTAACTCTTCAAAGAACAAGTGTCAAGAGATTTCAGAACACAGAAAACAAAACAAAACAAAAAAACCCCAGAAACTACAAACTACCAAGGTAGTTTTCCTAAGTTTGGAGCAGAGGAAATAGTAATATGGCAAAGGACAAAAAATCTATGCCTGTAGCATCCCTTTTAAGGAGCTAAGACTGTGTTGAAATTCTTTCATGTAATTTGCTGGAACTTGGGTACCCCAGGGACATCAGCAAACATATTCTTCAGAATCCAGGTTAGGGGAAATTTGCACCTAAAGTCTTATCCTTTGGATACAAAGTTACTGCTGTATTTATCTTACTAGATATATCAAATAAAATTATTCAGCAGGAAGTTAAGTGTGACCCACCCATTTCTGAGGAAATGATCAGAGGTTAAAGATGATTATTTTCATCTCTTAAAATTAAAGAAATATTTGTTTTCCTAATCCCCGAAGTTGAGATGGTGCATTGCCTGAAACCCCATGTGACAATTTCATTACAAAACTCTCTAGATTCTCCAGACAGACAAATATGTGTATTTGATCCTTGAATATCTCAGGGGCTAAAGCTGCTGACCCCCAGAACTGTTAAAAATCTGTGTATAATTATAGTCAGACCTCCAAATACAAGGATTCCAACCATGGAGTTGACCCTTTCAGAAAGGAACAACTTATGTTTGAATTGCATGGGTCAATGGGAAAAAAAATCTGTGTAAAAGTGGACCAGTGTAGTTCAATCTTGTATTATTCAAGCACCAACTTTATATACATAATAAATATATTTATATATTATATTTATATAAAAATAAATGTATGTTAATACATTTATGTGTAAATATATATTTATATTAATAAATATATTTATTACTAGAGGCCTGGTGCATGAAATTCATGCATGGGGGGGGTGTCTCTCAGCCCAGTCTGCAACCTCTCGCAATCCAGGATTGCTGGCTCCTAACCGCTCACCTGCCTGCCTAGCTGATAGCTCCTAACCATTCTGCCTACCTGCCTGATCACCCCTAACCACCTGTGCTTGTCTGCCTGATCACCCCTAACCTCTCTCTCCTGCTGGTCTGATTGCCCCTAACCACTTTGCCTGCCTTCCTGATTGTCCCTAACTGTCTCTGCCTCAGCCCCTGCCACTATGGCTTTTTCCAGATGTCCGGTCTATCTGGTCTAATTACCATATTACCTTTTTATTAGCATAGATGTCTATTATAAATATTTATTATAGTAGATTGGCTCATGCAATTATGGAGGCTGAGAAGTTCATGAGATCTGCAAGCTAAGACCTAGGGGAGCTGGTGGTATAGTTCAGTCCAAGTCTGAAGACCTGAAGACTGAAAGAGTCACTGGTATAAGTCCCAGTCCAAGGGCAGAAAACCAGTCTCTTAGTTCAATAGGCAGGCAGAGGAACTATAGATTCTCTCTTCTCAACCTTTTTGTTCTATTCATGCCACAGTAGATTGGATGAGGCCAAGCCACATTGAGAAAGGCAACATGATTTACTGAGTCCACCAGTTCAAATGCTAACCCCGTCCAGAAACTTCTTAGACACACCCAGAAATAATGTTTAACCAAATATCTGGATACCTCACAGTCCAGTCATATTGTCAATACTATTAACCCATCATACTCCTCATGAGTTATTTTAGTCTGTAATGTTTATTGAGCATCTGGTTTATAGTCAATAGTTATTAGTGGGGCTGTGAAAACAGAACAAAATGATGACACAACTTCTGCTTTTGAGGAAAAGATATTTCAGAAGGACCTTGATCCCATTAGTTTTTGGCTCAAACTAATACAGAGACTAATTCAGGCTTAAATGTGCTAGAGGGGGTGGAGCCTCAGGTCAGTGAGGATTCTTTGAGGAGAAAAGCCACTGAGGAACTTTCTGGTCTTGGAGCTGCTGCTGTCTCTCAGCCCCTCTTCCTCATCCCCTGGGCCCCCAACTCATCGGTTTGGGAAGCCATTGCTCAACAGAACTCCAACTCTCTTTGGCTAGAAATTGACAGAAGCCATTTTTCTTTAATGAATAATGGAAAACTTTTCTTAAGAGGCTGAATGACAACTCACCCTTGAACAACATAGGTTTGAACTTCATGGGTTCATTTCTATGCAGATTTTTTCAATAAATATACTGGAAAATTTTTGGAGATTTGCAACAATTTCACAAATGTGCAGATGAACCATGTAGCCTAGAAATATATTTAAAAATAGTAAGGAAAAGTTATGTCATTAATGTATAAGTACTAGTTTTATTTTTGCCATTTACTACCATAAAATATACATAGATCTGTCATAAAAATTTTAATTTATTAAAACTTATGCACACAAACATAGAATGCACATGTGTGATTCACAATCAAGAAAAATGTAAACAAAAGTAAAGATGCAGTATTGCATCATCACTGTGTAAAATTAACCGAAGTGCATGCTATACTGCTGCAATAATTGTATAGCTTCCTCCTGCTGCTGCTGCAGTGAACTCAAGTGCTGTGAGTTTCTGCCAGGCAAGGTGTGTGATGCTCATCATCTCCAAGTGAGCAGCTCATGTCTCTAGAACATGTTGTATTGCTGAAAAGTGATCTCTGGTGGTTCTTGTGTCTTTTCACCATGTTCAATGCAATTTGGTGAATGCTGAATCACACCATGGGACCCATACAAAGTGTTGCTAGTGATGCAGGAAGTGCTCTCAAGAAGCAGAGAACCCAGATGGCATGGCTCAGTGGTTGAGCATCAATCTATGAACTAGGAAGTCGGGGTTCAATTACCGGTCAGGGCATATGCCTGGGTTTCAAGCCAATCCTTTTTGTGGGGCATGCAGGAGGCAGTTGACTAATGATTCTCTCTCAATATTGATGTTTCTCTCTCTCTCTCTTGCTCACTTTCCCATCCTCTCTGAAATTAATAAAAATACATTTTTTAAAAAAAAGAAGCAGAGAAAAGTCATGACATTATAAGAAAAAGTTGAATTACTTGATATGTACTGTAGCTCAAAGTCTGCAGCTGCAACTACCCACCATTTTCTACAAAGAAATGGAGGAAAGCAAACTACTGAAAATAGAGTTCAAAACCACAGTTATAAGGTTACTCAAGAATCTTCTATAAAACTCTGAGAACTTAATGTGACCTTCAAAGATAAATACATACATCTTTGGAACCACTGTTAAAAGACAAAGGGGAGAAAAACCAAGATGGTGGCATAAGATAAACACATGCTGCCTCTTAGAACCACAGCAAAACTACAACTAAAAGACAAAATGTCTATCACCCAGAACCACGGGAAAGCTGGCTGAGTAGAAGTCCTATAACTAGAAGGAAAGAGAAAAGAGCATTGAGACCAGGTAGGACCTGCAGAGGCGCAGAAAACCAGAGGTATGGAGGTGCGCAAGTAGGGCTGGCAACTGGGTGCACTATTTTTTTCAATCCGAAGGGAGACACAAGCTCCTGACTGCTCTGAATGCCAGTTTCTGGTGAGACTCTGGGGACCCAGACTCCTACAGGGAGAAGCTGGACTGTCTATCATCAGGTCAGAAAGTGAGGGTGGCTTTCTCGCAGAGGTGTGTGCAGGAATCATTATTTATTACCCTGGGCATGGAATGTGGGGGTGCGGAAACAGAGAGAGCTGACTGGCACGTATTGCTGGTTGCCACACCCTAGTGATTCCCTGAAACCCCACCCTGCCCAATTTACAAACCCACCCAAACTGTGCACAGTGGCTTTTGCATACGAATTGCCTGCCCTTTCACAGCTTAACCTAACAAAATGAAGATGGGTCACACAGCTTCAAAACTTCCAAACCCCAAGCAAAGAGGAGAAATCTTCAGATCTCACTATAGCTCCTGCTGGGTGGTTTCAGATAGTAGCTGACCTGCACCTCCTTGGAGATCGAGAGCCAGTGTACCTAGTGGTCAGTGTGAGATGACACGAGATTTCAACTCCTCACATCCATAAGTGACACATTCAAGAGACAGACTCAGTGAGCACCAAAGCCCCACTGAAGCAAGTCCTGCCCCATAAGGTTGTCTCCAGGACAGCAGTTCTCCCATTATAGACACAGAGGATCTTCACAGCCAATTGATCTGGAGGTCAATTCCTCCCAGTGTACCAACAGCAATCAAGGCTTAACTACAATAAGATTGTGCACCCAGCTTAAAAAGGGGTGCACCTCAGGTGACTGGGGAGGCAGAGCCACTGGTCCCTATAGGTCACCTACCACACAAAGCCATTCCATCAACACAGGGAAGCAGACAAAATGCAGAGACAAAGAAGCATGTCACAAATGAAAGACATGGAGGAAAGCAAACTACTGAAAATAGAGTTCAAAAACACAGTTATAAGGTTACTTAAGAATCTTCTAGAAAACTCCAAGAAACTTAGTGAGACCTCTGAGAACTTAGTGCGACCTTCAAGGATATTAATGAGAATGCAAAACAAACAAACAAACAAACAAAAACAAAAACCCCACAACAAAATGGAAAAGGACCAGTCCGAAATTAAGCATATGCTCCCTGGAATAAAGAATAATATACAAAAATTTAACAGAAGACCAAAAAACCCCAAGAATCAAAGAAAGATTTGAAATATGAAGAAGCAAAAAACACCCAACCCGAAATAAAAAAGAAAAAAGAGTCCAAAAATAAGAAGATAGTGTAAGGAGCCTCTGGGACAACTTCAAGCAAACCAACATCCGAATTATGGGGGTGCCAGAAGAAGAGAGAGAGCAAAATATTGAAAACCTATTAGAAGAAATAATGACAGAAAACTTTCCTTACCTGGTGAAAAAATAGACTTACAAGTCCAGAAAGAGCACAGAGCCCCAAACAAGCAGAATCCAAAGAAGACCACACCAAGACACATCATAATTAAAATGCCAAGGGCAAAAGACAAAGAGAGAATCTTGAAAATAACAAGAGAAAAACAGTTAGGTACCTACAAGGGAATACCCATATGACTGTCAGCTGATTTCTCAACAGAAACTATACAGTCCAGAAAGGAGTAGCAAGAAGTATTCAAACTGATGAACAGCAAGAACCTTCTACCATGATTACCCAGCAAAGCTATCATTTTGAATTGAAGGTCAGATAAAGAGCTTCACAGATAAGAAAAAGCTAAAGAAGTTCATCAGCACCAAACCAGGATTATATGAAATGCTGAAGGGTATTCTTTAAGAAGAGGAAGAAAATAAGTATTGGAGAAACCAAGATTGCGGCATAGGTAAACTCCTAAACTGCTGCCTTGCACAACAATTTCAAAACTACAACTAAAAGACAGAACGGACATCATCCAGAACCACAGGAAAGCTGGCTGAGTGGAAATTCCACAACTAGAAAGAAAGAGAGTGGCTCACGGAGACTCAGAGGAGCTTCCAAAAGCTGAAGTACAGAGACGTATGTGTGGAAAGGACGGGCAGCAGAATGCCTGGCTGGCTTCCTCTAGTGGGAGGGAGATGGAAACTCCCAACTGCACTGAACCCCACTTCTGACTGCACTGAACCCCACTTCTGGGTGAGACTCATAGGAAGAGTCTGAACTGTCCTGAAAATGGAGGAGTGCATGGAAACTTAGGGGAGCCACGAAAGACAGAAGTCTGGAGGTGTGCGCGAAAGTGTGTGCAGAGAGAACTGACTGCTGATTGAGCCGCTGGCTTCCTCAAGTGGGAGGAAGAGAGAATCTCCCAACTGAATTAACTCTACTTCCAACTGCGCTGAACCCCAGTTCTGGGCAAGACCCTGGGGACCCAGACTCATACAAGTCCCCAGAGCACATGGAAACTCAGGGGAGCCACAAAAGGCAGAGGTCTTGAGGCACACATGCAAGGGAGACTGTGCACAGAGAGGGCTGCATAATTATTACCAAGGGACACTGAGACACGGGGGCTGACAAGAAGCCAAGGCTGTCTGCTCAATACTGAGACTCCACCCCATCCAAGCTAAACACAGAGGCTTTTGCAATCTTGCAAGTCTTAAGGCGGAGTCCAGGACAGAAGTTCTCCCAGCATTGACCCAGCTGATCCTCCAATTTTACAACAAATCAGAAATTGACACAGCTGAGCCTCCAATTTGTCAGCAGAAACTAAACAGGCAATATATATATATGGCCTATACTATATATGGCTTGAAGATCAATTCCCTCAGTGATAGCAACAACAATCAAGACTTAAATACAACGAGGCTGTACACACAGTCCACAAAGAGGTGCACCAAGAGAGTCCACCTCAGGTAACTGGGGAAGCAAAGCTACTGGGCCATATAGGACACCTAGCACACAAAGCTACTCTACCAACCTAGGGAAGCAGTGAAAATGTGGAGACAAAGGAACAGATCACAATCAAAAGAAATGGAGGAAAGCAAACAACTGGATATAGAGTTCAAAACC
This sequence comes from Lasiurus cinereus, assembly GCA_011751065.1. Taxonomy (NCBI): domain Eukaryota; kingdom Metazoa; phylum Chordata; class Mammalia; order Chiroptera; family Vespertilionidae; genus Lasiurus; species Lasiurus cinereus. Next base: position 21,694,782 of record JAAGEH010000392.1, read on the forward strand.
ATGGTTATAAGGTTTTTCAAGAATTTTCTAGAAAAGATAGATAAATTTAGTGAGACCCAAGAGGAGATGAAAAAGAACCAACTAGAAATTAAAAATACACTGACTGAAATAAAAAATATTATACAGAGACCTAACAGCAGACTAGAGAAACACAAGAATGAAGTCAAAGATTTGAAATATAAAGAAGCAGAAAACGCTCAACTGGAAAGGCAAAGAGCAAAAAGAATAAAAAATGTGAAGATAGTGTAAGGACCCTCTGGGACAACTTCAAGCATACCAATATCAGAACTATGGGGGTTCCAGAAGAAGAGAGAAAGCAAGATACTGAAAACTTATTTGAACAAATAATGACAGAAAACTTACCCTACCTGGTGAAAGAAATGGACTTACAAGTCCAGGAAGCACACAGAACACCAAACAAAAGGAATCCAAAGGGACCACACCAAGACACATCATAATTAAAATGCCAAGGGCAAAAGACAAAGAGAAAACCTTGAAAGCAGCAAGAGAAAAACAGTTAGTTGTCTAGAAGGGAGTACTCATACGACTGTCAGCTGATTTCCAACAGAAACTATGCAGGCCAGAAGGGAGTGGCAAGAAATATTCAAAGTGATGAATAGCAAGAATCTACAACCAAGATTACTCTACTCAGCAAAGCTATCATTCAGAATTGAAGGTCAGATAAAGAGCTTCACAGACAAGAAAAAGCTAAAGGAGTTCATCATCATCAAACCAGGATTATGCTGAAAAGTACTCTTTAAGAAGAGGAAGAAGAAAAAAGGAAAGATAAAAATTATGAACAACAAATACATATCTATCAACAAGTGATTCTAAAAATCAAGTAAATTAGAAATCTGATGAACAGAATAAACTGGTGAATATAATAGAATCAGGGGCATAGAAAGGGAGTGGACTGACATTCTCAGGGGGAAGAGGGTGTGAGGGGTACGGGAAGAGATTGGACAAAAATTTTACATCTTTGGATGAAGACAGTGTCATAGGGTAAGGACAGGGTTTGGGGGATTGGGAATCAGGTGGCAGGGAGTTTGGGGGGTGGGGGGAAAAGAGGAACATCTGTAATAAACCGAACAATAAAAAAAAGAGCTAGTAAAAGAAAAAAAGAAATGGGAAACGAACCTAAATAGGAACTTTTGAAAAGAAGAGAGAGAGGAGAATCCAAGATGGCGGCATAGGTAAACACCTATACTGCTGCCTCGCACAACAATTTCAAAACTACAACTAAAAGACAGAACGGACATCATCCAGAACCACAGGAAAGCTGGCGGAGTGGAAGTTCTACAACTAGAGGGAAAGAGAGGGGCTCACGGAGACCCAGAGGAGCTGCAAAAAGCTGAGGTACGGAGACGCGCGCTGAGAGAGCGGGTGCCGGAGTACCTGGCTGGCTTTCTCTGGCGGGAGGGAAACGGAGACTCCCAACGGCATTGAACCCCTTCTCTTACGACACTAAACCCCAGATCCAGCCGAAACTCATACGGGGGGAGTTTGGACTGTGAAAAGGGAGAAGTGCACGGAAATTTAGGGGAGTTGCAAAGGATCGGAGGTCTGGTCGCGCACGGCACCACGCGGAGAACGGATTGCTGATTGTGCCGCTGGCTTTCGCGAGTGGGCGGGAGGCAGACCCTCCCAACTGCGCCACTTCTGAGTCCACTGGGCCCCTGTTTTGGGCGAAACCCTGGGGACCTAGACTCGTGTGGTCCTGGTTCGCAGGGGAGCCGGAAAGGCAGCGGTTGAGGCGCTGCGGGTGCGCGCGCACAAGGACCGCTCCAGCCATTACCCAGTCACGTGAGACTCAGGGGCCGTGGAGGGCGGGCCGACTGGAAGGCAAGGCGGTCCCTTAAGCCCTGAGACTCCACCCTCCCAAGCTCAGCAGAGGCTTCTGCGGCTGAATCCAGCACAGAAGTTTCCCCGGCACAGTGAAAATGCCGAGACAAGGGAAGGGATTACAAGCAAAAGAAATGGAGGAAAAAAAACGACTGGATATAGAGTTCAAAACCACGCTTATAAGGTTTTGCAAGAATATGCTAGAAAAGATGGATAAATTTAGTGAGACCCAAGAGAAGATGATAAATACACTGACTGAAATGAAAACTATTATGCAGAGTACTAACAGCAGACTAGAGAAAGGCAAGGATCAAGTCAAAAATTTGAAATATAAAGAAGCAGAAAACATTCAACTGGAAAAGCAAGAAGAGAAAAGAATCCAAAAATGTGAAGATAATGTAAGGAGCCTCTGGGACAGCTTCAAGCGCACCAACATCAGAATTGTGGGGGTGCCAGAAGAAGAGAGAGAGCAAGATACTGAAAACCTGTTTAAAGAAATAATGACTGAATACTTCCCACATCTGGTAAAAGAAATAGACTTATAAGTCCAGGAAGCACACAGAACCCCAAAGAAAAGGAACCCAAAGAGGACTACACCAAGACACATCATAATTAAAATGCCAAGAGCAAAAGAGAAAGAGAGAATATTAAAAGCAGCAAGAGAAAAACAGTTTATTACCTACAAGGGAGCACCCATACGACTGTCAGCTGATTTCTCAACAGAAACGATGCAGGCCAGACGGGAGTGGCAAGAAATATTCAACGTGATGAACAACAAGAACCTAGAGGGAAAGAGAGGGGCTCACGGAGAATAATCTATCCAGCAAAGCTATCATTCAGAATTGAAGGGCAGATAAAGACCTTCACAGAGAAGAAAAAGCTAAAGGAGTTCATCAACTCCAAACCAGTATTATATGAAATGCTGAAAGGTACCCTTTTAGAAGAGGAAGAAGAAAAAGGTAAAAGACAAAAAATTATGAACAACAAATACACATCTGTCAACAAGTGAATCTAAAAATTAAGTGAATTAAAAATCTGATCAACAGAATAAACTGGTGAATATAATAGAATCAGGAGCACAGAAAGGGAGTAGACTGATAATTCTCAGGAGGACAAAAATCATAAAGCATCAAACAGACTGTGAAATTATAGCAGAAAGATTAAAGTTAGGTGAGGTAAATAAGTGATCAATCAAAGGACTTGTATGCATGCTTATAAACATAACCAATGATCACAGACACTGGGGGGTCGGGGTACGCCTGGGAGGGAGGGGGGGCAATGGGGAGATATGTATAAAAAATTAATAAAAACTAATAAAAAAAAGAAAAGAAAAAAAAAGAAAAAGAAAAGAAGAGAGAAGGAATGCCAAGAGTCATATGAAAACATGCTCAAAGTCACTAATTATACGAGAGATGCAAATCAAAACGACAATGCTGTACCATCTCATACCTGTCAGGAATAGCTATCATCAACAAATCAATAAATGACAAATGTTGGCGAGAATGTGGAGAAAGAGGAACCTTGGTGCACTGCTGGTGGGAATGCAGATTGGTGCAGCCACTGTGGAGAACAGTATGGAGTTTCCTCAAAAAAACTAAAAATGGATCTCCCATTTGACCCTGTAATCCCACCTTAGGAATTTATCCTAAGAAATTACAAACACCAATCAGAAAGGATTTATGCAACCTTATGTTCATAGCAGCACAATTCACCATAGCTAAGATTTGGAAACAGTCTAAGTGCCAATCAGCAGATGAGTGGATAAAAAAAACTGTGGTATATCTATACAATGGAATACTACACTGCACTAAAAAAAAAGGAATTCCTATCATTTGCAACAACATGGATAGAACTGGAAAGCATTATGCTAAATGAAATAAGCCAGTTAGAGAAAGATAAGTATCACATGATCTCACTCATTTGTGGAATATAATGAACAACATAAACGGATGTACAAAAACAGTGCCAGAGACAGAGAAACATTGATCAGATCATCAAACCTCGGAGGGAAGGTAGGGGAGGGTGAATGTAAGGGGGAGAGATCACCCAAAGGACTTGTATGCATGCATATGGGCCTAATCAATGGACACAGACAACAGGGGTGTGTGTGCATGAGTGGGGGAGAGGGGAAGGGGTAATGGGGAAATAAAGACACATATGTAACAAAGAAATTTTAAAAACATAAAAAGTAAAAATTAAAAAAAAAAAAAACTGGCAAAGTACTTCCTGACTTTAGGGACAAAACAGCAATGAAACCGATCCAGAAAAAGTGTTTTAGTTCTTCGTCTTCTTGTTGTAATAAAACCAAAAGACTAACAGCTGGTGTTTATCTTTTCTCTCCAAGGCTCAGGGTTTAGCAGCTTTATAGATAAGGCTGGTCCTGATCATAAACACAACTACATTTGCACAAAACAGTAGACTTAGCCTATCTCTTCCTGCCTTAAATCCTGGTGCTTGCTTCTCTTTGCTTCTCTCTCTCTCTCTCTCTCTCTCTCTCTCTCTCTCTCTCTCTCATAAATGTCTTTTGTGGCATTTTTTCCAGAATAAGGCACTTTTGTCCACATTAAAAACATGTTCAGGTAGATATCCTTTCCACTGAATGATTTTTTTACAGCATCTAGGAACTTATCTCTTGCCTATTGGTCACAGAAGCTATTTATCCTGTTATCTTCACACCTTTAAGTCAAACCTCCTGCTAAATGATCAAACCATCCTTTGTTGGCATTAAATTCTCTGGCTTTAGATCTTTTATCTTTCTGTTTCAAGTTGTCATATAATGACTTCACCGGTTTTGGAATCATATTAGAGCCTATAGGTGGGCCCTTCTTAGAGGAAAGCTGCATTTTCAATACAAGATTAAAAAATATTTTGCCAAGACCGGTTTGGCTCAGTGGATAGAGCGTCGGCCTGCGGACTGAAAGGTCCGGGTTCGATTCCGGTCGGGGGCATGTACCTTGCTTGCGAGCACATCTCCAGTGTGGGGTGTGCAGGAGGCGGCTGATCGATGTCTCTCTCTCATCGATGTTTCTGACTTTCTATCCCTCTCCCTTCCTCTCTATGAAAAATAAATAAAATATATTTTAAAAAATATATATATATATAAAAATATTTTAAGCCCTCACCAGTTGAGCATCATCCCAATATGCCAAGGTGGTGGGTTTGATTCCCAGTCAGGGTACATACAAGAATGACCAAATGAATGCATAAATAAGTGGAACAACAAATCAATGTTTCTTTCTCTTCCCCTCCCTCTCTCAAATCAAACAATGAAAACTTTTTTTTTTAAATATTGAAAATATTTTTATAGCTGTTAAATATATATAGATGTTAAATAGACACTGAGTGGCCAGATTATTACGACCACTCCATCAGTACTTCATTGGGCCACCTTTTGCCTTCAATACTGCGGTGATTCTCCTTGGCATTGACTCCACAAGATGTTGAAAGGTGATGCGAAGAATGATGAATAGCACTGTCCAGTTCTATGAGATTTGATGGTTGTGGAACCAGCTACCTGATGGCTCTTTTAACTTCATCCCACAAATGCTTAATTGGATTGAGATCTGGTAATTGTGGGTGCCACCTAAGCAAGGTAAATTCTCCCTCATGTTCTTGCAACCACTCCTGCATAATATGAGCACTGTGGCATGGCGCATTGTCTTGTTGGAAGAAGCTATTTCCACTGGGATATGCCATCAACATGATAGGATGAACTTGATCAGCAACGATACTTAGGTATGTTGTGCTATTCAGACGTTGTTCCACATGAATTAAAAAACCCAAATCATGCGAGGGAAACATGCCCCAAACCATAACACTGCCCCCACCAGCTTGAAGGGTTGTACTCATGCATGTGGGGTGCATGCTTTCATGCTGTTTCTGCCAAATGCTCACTTTGCCGTCTGCATGATGCCACTAAAAATGTGATTCATCAGACCACATGACTTTTTTCCAATACTTGATTGTCCAATCCTTGTGTTCTTATGCGAATTGGAGAGGTTTTATCTTGGTAACTGCAGACAGCAAATGTGTTTGAACAGGCCTTCAGCTTCCATATCTCATACAATGCAGTGTATGGCTAATTTGCCTACAAATGTCACGTGGTCATAATCTGGCCTCTCAGTGTAGCAGAGGTATGATCAATTTGCATATTACTCTTTTTATATACACATATATATCTCCTATCTAATAAAAGAGTAATATGCAAATTGATCATACCTCTGCTACACTATAAGCCATGCCCACTAGCCAATCAGGAGCAAATATGCAAATAAACCAAACCAAGATGGCTGCAGCCAGGGAGAGCAGGAGGGAGGCATGGGTTTCCTTGGCGATAAAGGAAGTCAAGCTTTTCACACACCCTGGCCTGCAAAGGTCTCCACTTAAGGCTACAAAGTTTCAATTATAGAAGATAAATAAACCCCAACAAAAATGGCTGCAGCCACAGAGCGAGCAGGAGACTTGGCTCCACTCAAGGCTAAAAAGTTTCAATTATAGAAGATAAATAAATCCCAGATACCAGGGCCTCCATTTGGGTTGGCAGAAGGGTCTGGCTGGCCTGCAAACCACCACAGACCCCTCGCCCAGGCTCCCCCATGGCACAATGGAACCCCCATCCTGATCTAGGACATCTTTCAGGGCAAAACAGCTGGCTCCCACCTGTGCACCAGGCCTCTATAGCTGTTAAATATATATAGATAATAAAAATATATATATATCTCCTATCAAATAAAAGAGTAATATGCAAATTAACGATCATTCCAACACACAAGATGTGTTGCCCCCATGTGGTCAAAGATCCTACTCCCATGTGGACACAAGATGGCTACCACAAGATGGCCAGCAGGGGATGGCAGTTGTGAGGGACCAGACCTGTAAGGGAGGGTAGTTGTGGGCCATCAGGCCAGCAGGGAAGGGCAGTTAAGAGTGACCAGGCCAGCAAAGGAGGGAAGTTGGGGGTGATTGGGCCTACAGGGAAGGGCAGTTTGGTGGGATCCAGGCATGCAAGAGAGAGCAGTTGGGGGCACCAGAACTGCAGGGGAGAGCAGTTAGGGGCAAACAGGCTGGTAGGGGAGTGGTTTGGGGGTGATCAGGCTGGCAGGTAGAAGTGGTTAGAGGCAATCAAGAAGGCAGGTAGGCGAGCAGTTGGGAGCCAGCAGTCCTGGATTGTGAGAGGGATGTCCCATTGCCCATTTAGGCCCAATCCCACTGGGATCAGGCCAAAACGGGCAGTTGGACATCCCTCAAGGGGTTCCAGATTAGAGAGGGTGCAGGTTGGGCTGAGGCATATCCCTACCCCCAGTGCACAAATTTCGTGCACTGGGCCTCTAGTATATAAAGTGCAAGGTTTGCAAACCTGCTGTTGTAGCTGCAGTGACAGTTGCATGAATTTTCTTTTCTTTTTTTAATAAATCTTTATTGTTCAGATTATTACAGATGTTCCTCTTACTCTCCCTCCATAGCTCCCCTCCACCCGATTCCCCGCAATCCCATCCTATGCCCTTATCTCTGCCACTGTCCTCATCCATAGGTGTAGGATTTTTGTCCAATCACTTCCCGCATTCCTCACACCCCTGCCTCCCCTCCCACCAAGAATTGTCAGGCCACTCTCTTTCTATGCCCCTGATTCTATTATATTCACCAGTTTTTTTTGTTCATCAGATTTTTTATTCACTTGATTTTTAGATTCACTTGTTGATAGATATGTATTTGTTGTCACTTTATTGTTCATAATTTTTATCTTTATCATTTTCTTCTTCTGCCTCGTCTTAAAGAAAACCCTTCAGCATTTCATATAATCCTGGTTTGGTGGTAATGAACTCCTTTACCTTTTTATTGTCTGTGAAATTCTTTATCTGACCTTCAATTCTGAATGATAGCTTTGCTGGGTAGAATAATCATGGTTGTAGATTCTTGCTATTCATCACTTTGAATATTTCTTGCCACTCCCTTCTGGTCTGCATAGTTTCTGTTAAGAAATCATCTGACAGTTGTATGGGTATTCCCTTGTAGGCAACTGTTTTTCTCTTGCTGCTTTCAAGATTCTCTCTTTGTCTTTTGCCCTTGGCATTTTAATTATGATGTGTCTTGGTGTGGTCCTCTTTGGATTCTTTTTGTTTGGTGTTCTGTGCACTTCCTGGACTTGTAAGTCCATTTCTTTCACCAGGTAGGGAAAGTTTTCAGTCATTATTTGTTCAAATAGGTTTTCAGTATCTTACTTTCTTTCTTCTTTTGGCACGCCCATAATTCTGATGTTGGTATGCTTGAAGTTGTCCCAGAGGCTCCTTACACTATCTTCACATTTTTGGACTTTTTTTTCTTTTTGTTTTTCTGATAGGGTGTTTTTTGCTTCCTTATCTTTCAGATCTTTGATTTGATTCATGGGGTCCTCTAGTCTTCTGTTGGATTTCTGTATATTATTCTTTATTTCAGGCAGTGCATGCTTAATTTCTGACTGGTCCTTTTCCATTTTTTTGACATTCTCATTAAGATCTTTGAAGGTCTCACTAAGTTTCTCAGAGGTCTCATTAAGTTTGTCGGCGGTTTGTAAAAGATTCTTGAGTATCCTTATAAATGTGGTTTTGAACTCTATGTCCAGTAGTTTGCTTTTCTCCACCCCTTTGTGGGCTGGGTTCACAATCTTGTTATAGTTAAGCCTTGATTGCTATTGGTACACTGGGAGGAATTGACCTCCAGGCCAATTGACTGTGAGGATTAGCTGTCTATTAATGGAAGAAGTGCTGTGCTGGAGACACCCCTATGGGGCAGAACTTGCTTCAGTGAGGCTTTGGTGCTCACCGAGTCTGCCTCTTGAGTATGTCACTTATGTATGTGAGGAGTTGAAATCTGGTGTCTTCTCACACTGACCTCTAGGTACACTGGTTCCTGGATCTCCAAGGAGGTGCAAGTCAGCTAGTGTCTGAGGCCACCCTGCAGGAGCTACAAGGAGATTTCCCGATTTCTCCTCTTTGCTTGGAGTTTGGAAGTTTTGGAGTTGTCTGTCTGACCCAGTTGCAATTTGTTAGGTTAAGTGGCCAGAGGGCAGGCCATTCATATGCAAAAGTCACCCCACAGCTGGGTAGGTTTGTAAATTGGGCTGGGTGGGGTCTCAGGGAATGACTAGGCTAGGACTGGCAAACAGCAATGGCTGCCAGTCAGCCCTCTCTGCTACGTTCTGTTCAGTGTCCTGTGTCCCGCACCCCAGCGCAGTAAACAATGATTCCAGTGTGCAACTCTGCGAGACAGCCACCCTCCCTTTCTGACCCAATGACAGACAGTCCAGTTTCTCTCCATTTGAGTCTGGGTCTTCAGAATCTCACTAGAAACTGGAGTTCAGAGAGGCGGGTACTTGTAACTCCATCCCAATTGAAAAACAACAGCGCACACCAGCCCGATTAGCGTGTCTCCGTACCTCTGCCTTTCTGAGCCTCTGCATGTCCTACCTGGTTTGAATGCACTTCTTTTTTCCTTCTAGTTGTAGAACTTCTACTTTCCCAGCTTTCCCGTGGTTCTAGGAAATAGTTGTTTTGTCTTTTAGTTGTAGTTTTGGTGTGGTTGTGAGAGACAGCACATATAGGTGTATATCTTATGCTGCCATCTTGGTTCTCCCCCTGTATGTAAAATCTTTACAAAGTAAATAAACAAAAGAGAAACAGTCCCATAGATATAGAGAATAAGCTGATGGTTGCCAAAGAGGAGGTGGTTGTGGGGAGTGAAAAAAAATCATGACACAGACACAACAGAGGGATGTCCATGTGAAGACATAGGGAGAAGGTTGTCATCTACAAGTGAAAAAGAGGCCTCAGAGGAAACCAACTCTACCGATAACTTGATCTTGGACTTCCAGTCTCAGGACTTTAAGAGAATATATTTCTGTTGTCTAAGCACCCAGTCTGTGATAATTGTTATGGAGGCTCTAGCAGACTAATACAGTGGTGAAGGGCCCTTAGACTCAGGGCTAGGACAGCTGTAGGAGATCAGCCAAGTGGGGAGGATGCCCAGTGCTCACCATCTGAGTGTTAGTTTTTAGAAAAGAGACAGAGGTCATTTTCTAAATGTTCCTACCACATAGTGCATTCACTCTCAGTCAAAAGGCTGGGAGGTGATTTCAAAACCTCATTGCAGACCTGGTAGGTCATAGATTTCTGAGAGGGCCAACTCTGGGAACTGCAGTTCTGGGGACAGGAGATCAAAAGATAGAGCATTTAGCAGCAGCCTTTCAGATTTACTTAAAAATAATATTTAAATTGTGGCAAAGACACATAACATAAAATTTATCATCCTAATTATTTTTAAAAAATATGTATTTTTAAAAATATATTTTTATTTATTTCAGAGAGGAAGTGAGAGAGAGAGATAGAAACATCAATCATTGATTGACTTTCTCCTCCATGCCCACTACTATCGAGCCCACAACCCGACATGTGCCCCCACTGGGAATTCAACCACTGAGCCAAACCCTGGGCTGCATTAGTCTTTCGATTCTTCCAATGACCCATGACCCCATGAAGTAAGAATATGAACCTTTTCCCTTTTCAGCCAGTCTTTACATCAAGTGTCTCTTTAGCTTTTGTTCCTGCAGCAGGGGTCAGTGATGCTTCCTCACTGGGACGGATTGCAGGTGCACATCAGTGCTGCATTCGTGACTCTGGGAAGCCAGACTCAGTGTCCGACTTCTGTGCCAAGGCAGAACATTGCCTATGGATATGAACTGCGAGTTAACATGCACACCACACATGAGGATCCTGTGGCAGAAGGTAAGGAAAGGGGACCCTGGCTTTGCGTATTCCTGGCGATATATGAAGCAGAGGATGAGTAGTCCTAGGAAAACTCAGCTCCTGCTGGACTGCACACTAGGTGGAAAGATAGAGAGAGAAAGGAGTATATTTACGGTCAAAACTCCTGGATTAGGGCCCCTCAAGGGGCCAGAGGCCGGGCTCAACTCCAGAAGGGTGCTCCAGCCCTCAGCCAGGCAAGAGAGGAACAGCCTGGATGATGGGAGGGAGAGGAGCACCCGGCTCCCTCCTGGATCCCCTCTGCTCTTTCCAAGTGTTGCAACTGGGCTTTGACCATTGGGTTCCTTGGATCCCTTGGGAGGGAAGTTACCAAATTCCTGCACCTCTGGAAATATCCTTCCAGCTTCCCCTTGTGTTCACAGTGTCCGCAATAACTGGACAGGAAGGAGACTCGTGGTCTAGGCTAAGATCTCAGAACAAGTTGGGAAACAATCTATTTCTTAAATCTGCATATATAAAAAGGAGGAGAAAAAGGAGCCATTTGAAATACCTAGGATTATCTGAGGAAAATGTCTATTTTCACCAAGTTGGATCTTTCACAGTACTTTGGGATATTCATAACACCTTGCTTTTTCACTTAGCTCAGGAAACTGAAAAGAAGCAGCGTGAATGAATTTGTCTTATTTCATTTTTTCTAAAAGATAGCAGACAGCCAGTTTCCTCTTGGCATAAACCCCAAGCCTCTGTGATTGAACAATAGACAACCACATGGAGCCAGCAGGCAAATGAAACATGTGGGCTTGTAGCCAAGAGGGTTATCCAAAGTGACCTGCTTCCCTTCTCTAGTGACCTCCGGGCTTGCCAGTGCAGCCACCCTCCTGCATCTGGCACAGCCAGGAAGAAAAAAAATGCATATTTAAAGAAGCCAGAATTTTATGTTAAAAAAAAAAAAAAGTCTACAGGATCTCAGCAATGGTTCTGCCAGAAAGGGAACGCATCCATTTAAATATTTGATTTGCATCCAAAATTCATTCCATCAAAGACCTGGCACCCAGAGCAGTCTGCTGGCCCATTTGAGAAATACTGTAGACAGTTCTGGTGTGTGTGCCTGAAAAGCAGTCTCAGCTTCCTGGGACCCAGAGCCAAATGCCTTAACTGGCTCCCAATATCAGGCATCAGATTTACCTCAGTCTCAGGCTAACAACGCCCAGTGGAACTGCTTCATGCTGGCTTTGGGACCTGAACTTCCTCAGTCTCAGCCAAATAGGGCCTGAGGCTAAGAGAGGGATGGGCTGGGGTCCAGCCACTAGGCCCAAGCTTCCCTTCATTTTTGACTGCTTTCTTTAGATCCTTGAGCAGCAGATTTTCTAGTGTTCCTGCCAAAACCCAAGACAGCCCATGAATAATCAGCTGCAATTTGCAAAGCCATTCCATTTGCAACTGCTATTTTCAATCAGAATATTTTGGAATTCCAGTGGCCAGTCAACATTAAGTTTGTTCATCTTCAGGCTTGCAAGGAACTTGGACCTCTTTGGGGAGGACATGGGAGGGATCTGAGTCTGCTTCCCCAGATTGGGTCCCAGATGCAAAGGTGCAACAGCAGAAGCCATTCTCAGCCTCTTGGACGAAAGGGACTATTGTGTATCTGAAAGCAGTGGAGTGCCCCAAATTGTAGCACCCCCACACTGCCTTAGTCACAAGATACCATTTGCGAAAAAGCGAAGCATGGAAAATGCAAATAATACTAACAAATCTCCTGCCTTCTCCCAGTCCTGGCACTAAATAGGTGACCAATAAATGGCATTTGAACTGAATGATTTGTCAAAAAGAATGCTTCACAGACATACAAACTCCATTTCCTTTCTTTTTTAAAATTTATTGTTTTCTTTTATTTCAAAAAAAAATTTAAGTATAATAATGCTACATACAATAAACATTAATATTTCAAGATAAATGATTTTAAGTATAATGTTACATGCAATAAACATTAAATTTCAAGATAAACATTTTTAAATATAATACTACATTCAATAAAAACTAATATTTAAAGAAAAAAATTTAAATATAATATTTCTAAAACTGTACTAACATAGTATAATATCACAAAAGTTGTAGGAAATATTAAAAATCTACAAACAACAGGATTATTTCTATTATGTTCTAAAATATTTTCCCCCTCTGGCTCTATTTTGGATCATCAGTTTATGTTGTTCATTATGTTCCACAAATGATTGAGATCATGTGATATTTATCTTTCTCTGACTGGCTTATTTTGCTCAGCATATTGCTTTCCAGGTCCATTCATGCTATTGCAAATGGTAAGAGTTCCTTATTTTTTACAGCAGTGTAATATTCCATTGTGTAGATGTACTACAGTTTTTTAATCCACTCATCTGCTGATGAGCACTTAGGCTGTTTCCAAATCTTAGCTATGGTGAATTGTGCTGCTATAAACATAGAAGTGCATCCATCCTTTCTGATTAGGGTTTCTGATTTCTTTGGATATATTCCTAGAAGTGGGATTACTAGGTCAAATAGGAGTTCCATTTTTAATTTTTTAGGAAACTCCATGCTGTCTTCCATAGTGGCAACACTAATCTGCATTCCCACCAGCAGTGCATGAGGGTTCATTTTTCTCTACATCCTTGCCAGCACTTGTTGGTTTGTTGATGATAGCCATTCTGACAGGTATGAGATGGTAACTCCTTGTTGTTCTGATTTGCATCTCTCAGATGATTACTGACTTTGAGCATGTTTTCATATGTCTCGGCCTTCTGTAGGTCCTCTTTTAAAAAGTTTCTATTGGGATCCTTTGTCCATTTTTTTATTGGATTGTTTATCTTCCTTTTGTTAAGTTGTATGAGTTCCCTGTAAACATTGGAGATTAAACCCTTATCAGAGATAACATTGGCAAATATGTTCTCCCATGCAATGGGCTTTCTTGTTGCTTTTTTTTTTATGGTTTCTTTTGCTGTGAAGAATCTTTTTATTTTGTTTATTCTCTTCTTAGTTTCTATTGCCTTAGGAGCTGTATCAGTAAAGATATTATTAAGACACTAGAGGCCTGGTGCACAAAATTTGTGCACTGTTTGGGGAGGAGGGAGTCCCCTCAGCTCAGCCTGCACCTTCTCCAATCTAGGAACCCTTGAGGGATGTCCAACTAGGATCGGGCCTAAATGGGCAGTCAACATCCCTCTCACAATCCAGGACTGCTGGCTCCCAACTGCTCGCCTGTCTGTGTTCCTGATTGCCCTTAAGTGCTTCTGCCTGCCAGTCTGACCACCCCATAAACCACTCCCCTGCCAGCCTGATTGATGCCTAACTGCTCCCCTGTCAGCCCATTTGCCTCTAACTACCTTCCCCTGCCAGCCTCATCGCTCCTAACTGCTCTCTCCTGCTTGTTTGGTTCCTCCCACAATTGCCCTCCCCTGCAGGCCTGGGTCCCCCCTCAACGGCCCTCCCCTGCAAGCCTGGTCCCCTCCCATCTGCCCTCTCCAACAGGCCTGGTCATTCCTAACTGACCTCCCCTGCAGGCCCGGTTGCCCCCAACTTCCCTCCTCTGCTGGCCTAGCAGCCCTAACTGCCCTCCCCTGCAGGCTTGACCACCCCCAACTGCCCTCCTTTGCAGGCCTGGTTCCTCCCAATAGCCCTACCCTGCTGGCCATATTGTGTCCACATGGGTGCAGAATCATTGACTACATGGGGCAGCCAGCTTGTGTGTTGGAATGACAATCAATTTGCATATTACTCTTTTATTGGATAGGATATGTCTGATATTTTGCCACCTACAGATTCTTCTAAGATTTTTAAGGTTTCTCATCTTATGTTTAAGTCCTTTATCCATTTTGAGTTTATTTTTGTATATGGTTTAAGTTGGTGGTCCAGTTTCACTTTTTTGCATGTATCTGTCCAATTTTCCCAGCACCATTTATTGAACAGACTGTCTTGACTTCATTATATGCTCTTGCTTCCTTTGTCAAATATTAATTAAGCATTGTGGTTTGGATCTATTTCTGGGTCTTCTGGTCTTTTCCATTGGCCTGTCTGTCTGTTCTTGTGCCAGTACCAGGCTATTTTGAAAACAGAGGCTTTGTAATATAGCTTGATATCTGGTATTGTGACCCCTCCAGGCTTGTTCTTCTTTTTCAGGATTGCTGCAGCTATTCAGGATGTTTTTTAAATTTCAGATGAATTTTTGAAGAGTTCTTTCTAGGTCTGTGAAATATGCCATTGGTATTTTAATGGGGAGTGCATTGAATCTATGGATTACTTTGGGTAGTATGGACATTTTAATGATGTTGATTCTACCAATCCATGAACACGGTATGGTCTTTCATCTGTTTATGTCTTCCTCTATCTCTTTTTTCAACGTCTTGTAGTTTTCTGATTACAAGTCTTTTATTTCCTTAGTTAAATTTATTCCTAGGTGTCATAATTTTTTTTCCAATGGCAAATGGAATTTTTTTTTTTAGTTTCTCTTTCTGTGAGTTCATTATTAGTGTATTAAAAAGCCATAGATTTCTGGGTATTAAATTTGTATTTGCAACATTGTTGAATTCATTTATTACGTCTAGTAGTTTTTTGGTTGGAATCTTTGGGGTTTTCATTGTACAATATCATGTCATCTGTGAATAATGACAGTTTTGCTTCTTCCTTTACAATCTGGATGCTTTTATTTCTTCTTCTTGTCTGATTACTATGGCTAGCACTTCCAGTACTATGTCAAACAGGAGTATTGAAAGTGGGCATCCCTGTCTTGTTCCTTTTATTAGGGGAAATGGTTTTATTTTTTGCCCGTTGAGTATGATGTTGGCTTTAGGTTTGTCATATAAGGTTTTTATTATGTTGAGGTATGATCCTTCTATTCCCACCTTGTTGACAGTTTTTATTTAGAATGGGTGTTGGATTTTGTCAAATGCTTTTTCTGTATCTATCAATATAGTCATCTGATTTTTGTCTTTCAATTTGTTTATGTGATGTATCATATTTATTGATTTGCAAATATTGTACCAGCCTTGCATCCCTGGAATAAATCCTACTTGATTGTGGTGTATAATCTTTCTTAAAATATTGATGGATGTGATTTGCTAATACTTTGTTGAGTATTTTAGCATCTATATTCATCAGGGATATTGTCCTATAATTCACTTTCTTTGTAGTAACTTTATCTGGTTTTGAAATTGGGATAATGCTGGCCTCATAAAAAGAGTTTGGAAGTGTTCCTTCCTCTTGGATTTTATGAAATAGTTTAAAAAGTATAGATGTTAGTTCTTTTTCGAATGTTTGGTAAAACTTCCTTGTGAAGCTATCCGGATCTGAAATTTTGTTTGGTGGGAGTTTTTTGATTACTGCTTGTATTTCATCAGTTGTTATTTGGCCTGTTCAGGTTTTTTTATTCTTCCAGATTCAGTTTTGGGAGATTGTAATTTTTCTGTTTCACCTACATTGTCCAGCTTGTTGTCATACAATTGCTCATAGCATGTTCTTACAATCCATTGTATTTCTATGGTATCAGCAGTTACTCCTACACTTTTGTTTCAGACTTTATTTATTTGGATAATTTTTCTTTGTTTCTTGATGAGTCTGGCTAATGATTTATCATATTTGTTTATCCTTTCTAAGAACCAGCTCTTCATATCATTGATTTTTTTTAGTCTCTATGTTATTTATTTCTGTTCTAATCTTTAGTATTTCCTTCGTTCTCCTTACTCTAAACTTTTCTTGTTGTTCTTTTTCTAGTTATTTAAGTTGTAGAGTTAAATAGTTTATTACTGGTTTTTTGTCTTTTTTTTTTTAAGGTATGCTTGTAGTGCTATGAATTTCCCTCTCAAGACCACTTTTGCTGAGTCCCAGAAATTTTGGGTTGTTGTGTGTTCATTTTCACTGTTTCCTGGAAATATTCTATTTTTTTCTTGATCTCATTGATAATCTATTCATTGTTTAATAACATGTTATTTAGCCTCCATGTGTTTGAATGTTTGGGGGATTTTTACTGTAGTTGATATCTAATTTCATCTAAATTCAAGTGATCTGAGAAGACGCTTGATATGATTTCAATCTTCTTGAACTTGTAGAGACTTTTTTCCCCCTAACATGTGGTCTATTTTTGTGAATGATCCATGTGCACTTGAGAAGAATGTATATTCTGCTGCATTGGGATGAAATGTTCTATAAATGTCAATTAAATCTATCTGATCCAGTTTGTCCTTTAGACTCTCTGTTTCCTTAAGTTTTTATCTGGAAGACCTATCCAGTGCAGTCAGGGTGATGCTAAACTCCCCTGCTATGGCTGCATTGTTATTGATTGCTCTGTTAAAATCCTCTAGGTGCTCCTATTGAGAGGAGAAATAAGTTATCTTTTCTGTCAAAAAACAGTTTAGACAGTTGCTATGTTGGACTGTGTAACTTGGCAGGCCACATGGCTTGCAGCTACCCTGGGGGCCACCATCTTAAAACAGCAAAGTCCAACCATTCCCTTTGAATTAGCCAATCATGAAAGATTATGTGTCTGAGCTCCACTCAAGAGCAAGGGACAGGTCATGTATATCAGGGATTATAAATCCAAGCAGACTGCTTGCTTGGTGTGCATGTACTTCCAGACCATGTGTGCACATCCTTCTGCATAGAAGTAAAGATGTTTTCCTTGCTGCCTGGCTCCCAAGTATGTTTTGAGTTCTACCAGGACCCCTGAATTTAGGGGCTCACCTTATTTCTAACAATCTGAGGATGTGTCCAGGATACCGATTGTTGTCATAAGGAAATTGGACCCCTCTCCTGAGGAGGTGCACCCCACTGCCAAGTTGCAGTAGCTTTGGTGAGGAGGGACAGCCATTACCTCTGGGCCAATTGTGAGCTCAGAATGGTGAGTCATCCAGCAAAGTAGGAAGGGCCCAAGCAAGACCCACAGCAATCAGGTAACCTCATGCATGAGCCAAGGTGGGAAATTGGCCTAAGTACTACTTTGGTGATTAGATATTCTCAGAGGTCGGGCATATGAGCCTGATATGTCTTAGACATAAAGCAAATGCATAATTCTGATGTGCTGGTCCATTCTCCTGCAAGAAAAGCAGTCAGAAAGGGACAAAGCAGATCTAGGGGAGTACGAGAAACCTCCAACATGGAGGTTTGAGTACATAGTCACAAGGTACCTGCTGAAGATGGGAAGTAGAAATTCTAGGCCTAGGGAATACATTCCCCTGAAATAGTTCATTGGGAGAAAGCTGAGGTTCTGGGGAGGCAAGTTCCTGAACCATGGACAGAGACATTGCTTTTGGTGTAAACTTTTAGTGTTGCTCATGCCTGTATGAGAGTGTTTGTTGAAGTTTTATGTCTCTTTGTTTGTTCTTTAACTTGTTTAAATATGGGGAAAGTCCTGCTTTGGGGAAGCCCAGTTGTATGTGGTGGGCCTAAACATGTGACAGAGATTGTAGGAATGTCCCAGGAGCTGCCAAGAATCCTTATTCTTAGGGATTCATTCTGATCTCCGTGGCAGGATGTTGGCCTGCCAGAACCTCTTAGCTAGTAATATTTCTACATTTATTCCTGTAAAGTAGGGACTTTAATTTGCTCTTCCCTGATTTATGATTTGGCTTGCTGGGTTAAAATTTAAGATTCTAGATTAATTTAAATGTGTAAAATTTATAAAGGTTGCAACCCAGGGAAGTTTAAAACAAAGACCAGCAAGTTCCAAGACTCCTTGTGGCAAACAAACCATTATCTTCCCCACATGAGGCAAAGCTGAAGGGGAAAGGGGAAAAAAAAGCCTGAGATTTCCAATGCAGAATGGGAGGCAATACTTATTGAACTTGGCAGGGTGGAAATATTTCGAAAACCCAGCCTAGCATCATGTTCATTAAATATCCAGTTGTCAGCATTAGTATTAACCAGGACGAGACCAGAGTGGGACCAGGACTTCCTGCGCCTGCTTGTGACATCATAAACCCGTGCAGGCCAACCAAGATGGAATTAAGGCTGACCTTGGGGCATGGCAGCAAGAGAATGGGTGGTTCTTGAATGAAGATGGACCACATTCTGAGGAAGGCATACAACCCCCGCCAGATCAGCATGTCCTTTCTTTGAACAGAAAGTGCAATCATAATTAATAGCATAATTAAAATAAAATCATACTTTCACATTGGGTTATTCTTGTTACAAAATTAGTCAAGAAAATGCTTTAGGCAATAATTGGCTTTAAAAATCTCAAAGTTGTTAAGATATAATAAATAGATGTAACTAAAATTAGGAATTTAGATAAAGCTTTTCAGTAATAATTATAAATATATTAATAATGAAGCCCAGTCACTCAAGAGGAGACTGGCTGTGTTCTTTATTGAAGGAAGGGGTCATTTCTCTTTCTCTCTGTAAATATAAAGAAGCCTAAAAGAAAACAAGGGCAATGAGACCCTTATCCTGCCTTCCCCTCATTATGCTGTGTGGGACTCTGTGTACTTCTTGGACTTGTGATGGCAATTCACAATCCCTCCCTTCTCCTTGGTAGAAGAGCTATCTTGATAAGGCTCCAACTGCCATGAGGTGACTGCACCATCAGAAACCTGCTTTTCTAGGCAGTGAAAGAAGTTTAAGCAGTAAAAAAGAGTTACAACTTCTGCTGGAAGACCAACTGACTAGCTAGACTAAAACAAGGGGAGTAATTTGAAAGTTGGCTATGGCTATTTGGGAAAGGGAGCACATGGCTGGCCCTGCTGTGCTTCCAAGCACCTAGAGGCCTGGGAACAGCCTGCTCCCTCCTCCCCCTGCCTTTTCTCTAGCCTCATATACCTATACATAATTTTTCAAAAGTCTTAATTAACTTAAAGACTTTGGAGCATTGTTGGGTTAAATGACAAACATCTAAATATTTTTTAAAAACTGAAACATTAATTGCTAGACACATTTTAATTTGGTTGATCTTAGTTTTTATCACAGAAGATCTGTTCTACTTCATTGAAAGTATATTTTCTTGAAAGTAAAAGTGCACTTAAAGTATGTTCATAAATGTTAATCTAAGCAATGCTGGCTGTTTACTTTTAAGTAATCATTGAAAAATTAAGGTTTCTAAGAATGAAGAATTCTAATACATTTTAAAGAAAAAGAAAGAAAAGGTTTGTACAAGTTGCTGATGGTGTGACAAAAAGAAAATATTAGAAGGACTAATGCATGGTATGCATTTTAAAAGCTGGAAATTGTAAAAATGCTTTTGAAAGTTATAAAAATGTCCATGAGAGTTATAGGAAATTAATAAAAAGAAATGTTAAAAGGAAATTGACTAAATTATACAGACGAGTAAGCTAGGACAAGCAGAACAGGGAAACTGAGATATTTAAACAGCAGTTTGCAACCATCTACAAAACTCTGTTTTCCCTAAACTAAGGACACTTAAGAGTTAATGATTTGCATTTTGCCTCCCTAAACAGCGAGTAAACAGCTTATGCCAAAGTACTCAGGAAGACTTTAGAAGAGAGCGCTGGGAAGATGGCAGCTGGCAGGATGGCGGTGAGGGAGAGGAAGTGAGTGAGGGGACTAAAGGAGAGTGTGTGGGGGTGTGTGGTGGGTGTGTGATTGAGTGAGGGACAGTTGAATCTCACAGGAGCAGTGGGGGTTGGCAGTCCAGGCTCTCTTGGACGGGGAGAGACTGCCATCGCGGCTGGCACTCCTCGGACTGCGGGACACAGGAATGGAGTTCATGCCATATTGAAGGGGAAAGCAGTCTTTCTTTGGGAACTCATCAACACCGCCAGCCAGACAGGACTTGGAGCTGCCCTGCGACCCAACAGCCACTCCAGCCAGAGTCCTGCAGACCTGCGGACCCTACAGACCCATGGACCCTGGGACCTCCGCCTCCAAAGCAGTGAGTGCAACCTCCCCCTCCCAGGTGACATCGGCGTAGCTGCGGCCACACACTGGTTCCCCCTTGTAAAACTCCTGGGTCACCGCATTTGCGCGCACCACGGTTTCCCAGTCTGCAGCGTCCCTTCATGCCAGTTTGCAAAGCACCCTAGTCCCTGTGGTTGCGTGTCCTGGTTGCCCCGTCTGTGGTGCACTAGTCCCTGTGTTTGTGCGTTGTAGTTGCCCCATCTATGGCGTGCCCTCCTATCTGGTTTGTGGAGCTCCCTCATCATGGCATTTGCCCAATGTGGGTTTTCAGCAGCGTGTTTCTGGTGGTCCACTCCCTAAGCAGTGACTTGGAGCCACTGGGAGCCCCCCGTGGGTGTGATTTTTTAACTCTGGGCACCACGGTTACACTGCTCCAGGGTGTAGGCCTCTTGAAACACATCACCCCGACAGACGGGTCCTTGGTGCCACTGTGTATCCCTGCTGGGCACGCAAGATCTCAATTAAGGGTGCAAAACAGCAAAAATAGGGACACTCCTCTCCATGGCTGCTAACTTCTAAACACCACAGTTGTGCTGCTCAAGCTTGCAGACAAGATAGGAAAAAAACACAAACAAAGCAACAACTGCAAAAAAAGACTTAAAAAACAAGAAGAGAGCCTAAGGGAGCTTTGGGACAACACAAAACAAAACAACATTCGCTTAATTGGGATACCAGAAGGAGTGGAAGAAAAGCAAGGAATAGAAAACCTATTTGAAGAAATAATGACAGAAAATTTCCCTGATATTGGCAAGGAAAAAATATATGCAAGTCCAAGAAGTACACAGAATCCCAAACAAGCTGAAGCCCAAAAGACCAACACTAAGACACATCATAATTAAATTGGCGAGCACTAATGACAAAGTAAGAATCTTAAATGCTGCTAGAGAGAGACAGAAAGTTACCTACAAGGGATCTCCTATTAGAATATCAACTTATTTCTCAACAGAAACACACCAGGCTAGAAGGGAATGGAATGAACTATATAAAGTGATACAAGGTAAGGGTCTGAACCCAAGAATACTATATCCAGCAAAGCTATCATTTAAAATTGAAGGTGGAATCAGGAGATTTACAGACAAGAAAGGGCTAAGAGAGCTTATCACTACCAAGCCAACAATTCAAAAAATGCTAAAGGGACTGCTGTAAAAAGAAGAAACAGAAAGGCAAGGAAAAAACACAAACACTAAGAAAAAGTATGACAACAAACATGAACTTATCAATAATATCATTAAAAGTAAATGGGTTAAATACACCAATAAAAAGACATAGGGTAGCTGAATGGTTAAGAAAACATGACCCATATATTTGCTGTCTACAAGAGACCCACCTCAGAGAAAAGGAT
Organism: Lasiurus cinereus; assembly: GCA_011751065.1. Lineage (NCBI taxonomy): Eukaryota > Metazoa > Chordata > Mammalia > Chiroptera > Vespertilionidae > Lasiurus > Lasiurus cinereus. The sequence goes on from JAAGEH010000392.1 coordinate 21,716,574, forward strand.
TCACATGGACTAAGAGTGAAGGGATGGAAAAACATTTTTCAGGCAAATAGAAATGAGAAAAAAGCTGGGGTGATACTTATATCTGATAAAATAGACCTCAAAGTAAAGGCTATAACAATAGATAAGGAAGGCCAGTACATAATACTAAAAGGAGCAATTCATCAAGAAGATAAAAGTCTGGTAAACATATGTGCACCTAATACAGGAACCCCTAAATATATTAAAAAAAAAACTCCTGGAGGATATCAAGGAAGAGATAAACAACAATACAATAATAGTAGGGGATTTTAATACACCAGTGACATCTCTGGACAAATCCTAAAAAATCAGCAATGAAACAGCAATTCTAAATAACTCACTAGATCAGACGGGCCCAATTGACATCCTCAGAGCATTTCACCCCAAAGCCACAGAATATATGTCCTTCTCAAGTGCACACGGGACATTCTCAAAAATAGACTACATATTGGATCACAAGCAAAGTCTCCCCAAATTCAAAAAGGTTGAAATCATATCAAGCATTTTCTCAGACCACAATGGCATAATATTAGAAATAAACTACAATAAAAACATTCCAAAAAATTCAAACACTTGGAAGTTGAAGAGCATGTTACTAAACAATGATTGGGTTATACATGAGATCAAAGAAGAAATTAAAAATGTCCTGGAGACTAATGACAATAAAAAAACAACAATGCAAATGTTATGTGATACAATGAAAGCAGTGCTGAGAGGGAAGTTTATAGCTATACAGGCCTATCTCAAAAAACAGGAAAAAAACGGTAATGAATCACCTAACTCAAAAACATATAAAGGAGTCAAGACAGTCTCTTCAACAAATGCTGTTGGGAAAATTGGACAGATACATGCAAAAAACATGAAACTAGACCACCAACTTACACCATACAAAAAAATAAACTCAAAATGGATAAAGGACTTAAACATAAAATAGAAAACAATAAAAATACTAGAGGAATCCATAGGCAGCAAAATCTCCGACATATGCAGAAAGAACTTTTTCACCGACACAGCTCCTTGGCAATGGAAACTAAAGAAAAAATAAACAAATGGGACTACTTCAAAATAAAAAGCTTTTGCACAGCAAAGAAAACCATCAACAAAACAATAAGAAAGCCCACTACATAGAAGAACATATTTGCCAATGATAAGGGTTTAATCTCCAACATTTACAGGGAACTCATACAATTTCACCAAAAGAAGATAAACAACCCAATCAAAAAATGGGCAACTGATCTAAATAGGCACTTCTTGAAAGAAGACAGAAGCAAGGCCAAGAGACATATGAAAACATGCTCAAAGTCACTAATCATCAGTGAGATGCATATCAAAACAACAATGCTGTACCATCTCACACTTGTCAGAATGGCTATCATCAACAAATCAACAAATGACAAGTGTTGGCAAGGATGCAGAGAAAAAGTAACCCTTGTGCACTGGTGGTGGGGATGCAGACTGGTGCAGCCACTGTGGAGAACAGTATGGAGTCTCCTAAAAAAACTAAAAATGGAACTCCCCTTTGACCCAGTGATTCCACTTCTAGGAATATACCCCAAGAAACTAGAAACTCCAATCAGAAAAGATATATGCACCCCTATGTTCATAGCAGCACAATTCACCATAGCTAAGATTTGGAAACAGCCTAAGTGCCCATCAACAGATGATTGGGTTAAAAATATATGGTACATCTACACAATGGAATACTACACTGTGGTAAAAATGAAGGAGCTCCTACCATTTGCAACAATGTGGATGGAGATGGAAAGCATTATGCTTAGTGAAATAAGCCAGGCAGAGAAAGACAAATATCACATGATCTCACTCATCTGTGGAATATAATGAATGACATAGACTGATGATCAAGATCAGATCCAGAGAATGAGAAACGTCAATCAAAACATAAAACCTCGGGGAAGGTGGAGGTTGGTGAGACTAAGGGGGAGAGATCAACAGAGGTACTTTCGTACATGCGTATGAGCATAATCATTGGGCACCGACAATGGGGAGGGTGGAGCATGAGAGGGAATCCATACAATGGTCACCATAACCTTAAGAGAAATTGCTTCATGAGACAAAGATTTTTAAATGAAACTCTGTAACATGAAAATCATTTTGGAAGGAAATAAAGAGAAGTTTCGTTTAAATGTCGTAAGGATTGTAATTGAAATTCATCATCTTTGGCCTCTTGAGCTAAGGTAAGTAATCTGTGTTTTTGCCTTCCTGAAAAAGTTTATATAAAGTTACAAAAATAAATTGACAGCCCGTTTGAAATTGAATTGCCTTGATCTAGAGCAAAGAATATTCTTACATGATATTATTTTACAATATCATTTAATTTTTGATATTTCACAACAGCATATTGTACAACTATCCCAAACAAACTTACAAACTAATGTTTAGCAGCAATTTTTAAAAAGGACATGAAAGGATTTAATCCCTTTCATAAAGAATTAGGCACTTGAGCATTCTACACTGGCCCCTCTTTCCTCTTTTGCCAAGAGGGACCCTCTTCTCACAACCCAATGGCCCTCAGCTCTAGCCTGAGCTCTCTATTCACGCTGAGGTTGAAGCCTCGAGGTGGCTGGTATAATGGATCTGTCTCTCCCCAAATGGTGGGAGCTGGGCCCTCCCTGAAGAAGGAACCTGAATTCCCTGAGATAAGTGATCAGTGCTGGGGCCAGAAGTCGAGGGGATCCCCAAGCCAGGTGTTGGGCCACGGGGGCATTGGCTACCATGGAGACAGAACTGAACCTCACAACACCCTGCTTGGCCCGGGAGGATGACTGGTTAGCCAGAGACGGATAAGATTCCTCAGGGAAGGAACGACCTAAGACAGACACAGTTGCAGAGGGGCCATCAAGAGAGAACTTGGGCGTCAATAGAGGTAGGGCACAGACCCTCACCCACCCCCCAACCTTGCAGGGGTCTGAACCTTCACCCCTTCTGAGGGAGGTCTCCTGCCCCCATGGCTACCTCGCTTCCCACACTCAATACAGATCGGGACCCAGGTAACAGACAGAAACATGCCGACAGCAGCTGCCCTATATCTAAATTCAACCTAGCACTAGGAATGTTTAGTGCTTACTCAAGAATGCTAATAAACCTTTCCACTAATATATACAAGGTAATCTAAGATTGTTGGTAGAGTATTAAATTTGATGTAAAAGAGTTATCAAGTTTTCAGATTAATTTAAATTAGCCAATTGAAATAAGTGAACACCCAAGAAAATTTAGGTGGACTGGACAAAAACTGTTTCTAAAGTATTAATTACAATTTCTATTGATAGCTCATCTCATGGTAAAATTGCTTAATATGCAATGAACATAAAACAGGCATATTTGTGGGCAAAAAATTAAAATTTAAAGTTATCAAGATTGCATTAAAAAATTTTACCAAATGCTCCATTAATTAAAAAAAAAGGGGGGGGGAATAAGATAATATCATGTAAGGAAAAATATCTGGTAAGTAAACTACATCTAGAAAATTTTCACTTTAGAAAATTAATTTTCATTTGTAATACTAGCAGCAAGACACCCATGAAAAACACACATGGTGTCAAAATAAGCCAAAGGCAAAGCGGGTAGGCAAAAATAAAAAGGACCCCAAGTCAATTTTATAGAAAAGATTCCTGTATTAACTCTTGGTCGAGAATATGTTCATATACTTTCAGAAAACAGCTCCAAGACCAAGTGGACTCCTGCAACAGAGAGGAACTGACAGGTCTGCGCCAAACACGAAGGCAAGAGGAGAAACAGTCCAGAGATGGAAGACCCTGACGATGCCTTGCCATGCGAGCAGTCAGAAGCTGTGCATCGCTACAGGATGCCTAGGACCAAACCAGAGAGAGTTGGACCGGCATTGCCACCATTTGTCCACTATCCAGATACCATTGATGACATGTACATATAAGGAACTGTTTGACATTGAAACTGGGACTCAAAGCTATTGGACATTGAAATTGGGACTCAAACTTTTTTTTTTTTTTTTTTTTT
>JAAGEH010000392.1:21720684-21746819 GCA_011751065.1 Lasiurus cinereus
TTTTTTTTTTTTTTTTTTTTTTTTGCTCTTGTGGGTTTATTTCTAGCCTACAGGGGCAAGATGTTTTTAAAGACAAGAATTGGGGGGTGGGGGGAAAGCAGATGAAGAGGCAAAGAAGCAATGAACAGAGACTGTCATTGGGAAGGCAGGGGAGGTTGGGGGGGGAGGGGGGCTGTAGGAGATCAACCGAAGGACTTGTATGCATGTGTCTAGGCATAGCCAGTGGAAAAATATAATCTAGGAATATATTCCTAGGGTTCCTTTTTCTCTGCATCCTTGCCAACACTTGTCATACAGTGGATACAGGGCCTGGGGAGAGAGGGGGAGACAGGTGAGGGCATGTACTGGAGGGTGGGGAGGGCCAGAGAGGGCAATAGAGAAAAAATAAAAATTAAAAAAAAAGTACGCAGGAAGACTGATGGGAGATATCTAATTACTGTCATTTGCTGTTAGAAAATACTCCTTACAGTATTTTTGTCAGTTCTTTTCTTTGAATTTTTTATTAATGTATTACATGTGTACATATCTTCCCACTGCCCCTCACCCCACTCCTATATATGCCCTCAAGCCCCAGTGTGTTGCATCCATTGGTTATGCTTATATGCATGCATACATGTCCTTCAGTTGAACTCTTATCTACCCCACCTCTCTCTAACTTTTCCACTGTAATTTGACAGTCTGTTTGATGCTTTACTGCCCCTGTATCTATATTTTTGTTCATCAGTTTATAATCTTCTTTATTATACATAAATGAGTGAGATAATGTGATATTTTTCTATTATTGACTGGTTTATTTCACTTAGCATAATGCTCTCCAATTCAATCCAGGTTATTGCAAATGATAAGAATTCCTTATTTATGGTAGCATAGTATTCCATTGTGTAGATGTACCATTGTTTTCTGATCCAATCATCTGCTGATGGGCACCTAGGCAGTTTCCAAATCATAGCTATTGTAAATTGTGCTACTGTGAACATAGGGGAGCACAAATCCTTTCTGATTAGTGTTTCAGTTTCCTAGGATATGTTCCTAGGAGTGGGATTACTGGGTCAAATGGGAGTTCAATTTTTAGTTTTTTGAGGAAACTCCATACTGTTCTCCACAATGGCTGCAACAGTCTGCATTCCCACCAGCAGTGCACGTGTGTTCCTTTTTCTCTGCATCCTCACCAACACTTGTAGTTTGTTGATTTGTTGATGATAGCCATTCTGACAGATGTGAGATGGTACCGCATTGTCGTTTTGATTTGCATCTCTCAGATAATTAGTGACTTTGAGCATGTTTTCATGTGTCTCTTAGCCTTCCTTCTCTCTTCTTTCAAAAATATTCTATTTAGGTCCGTTGCCCATTTTTTTATTGGATCATTTATCTTTTATTAGGTTGTATAAGTTAGCTGTAGATATTGGAGATTAAACCTTTATCCATGATAACATTTGTAAATATGTTTGTTGATGGTGTCTTTTGCTATGCAAAAGCTTTTTATTTTGATGTAGTCCCATTTGTTTATTCTCTCTTTAGCTTCCATTGCTCTAGGAGCAGTATCAGTAAAGAAGTTCCTTTGGCATATGTTTGAGATTTTGCTGCCTGTGGATTCCTCTAGTATTTTTATGGTTTCCTGTCTTATGTTTAAGTCCTGCATCCATTTTCAGTTTATTTTTGTGTATGGTGTAAGTTAGTGGTCTAGTGTCAATTTTTTTTTTGCATATTCGTGTCAAATTTTCCCAACATCATTTATTGAAGAGACTATTTTGACTCCATTGTATGTTCATGCCTCCTTTGTTAAATAATAACTGAGCATAGTGGTTTGGGTAGATATCTGGGTTCTCTATTCTATCCCATTGGTCTGTATGTCCGTTCTTGTGCCAGTATGAGGCTGTTTTGAGAACAGTGGTTTTGTAATATAGCTTGAAATCTGATATTGAGATAACACCTACTTTATTCTTCTTTTTAGAATTACTGTTGCTATTCAGGGTCTTTTTTTATTCCAGATGAATTTTTGGAGAGTTCTCTCTAGGTCTGTGAAATATGCCACTGGTATTTAAATGGGGAGTGCATTGAATCTATAGATAGCTTTGGGTAGAATGGACATTTTGGTAATGTTGATCCTACCAATCCATGAACATGGTATGGTCTTCCATCTGTTTACATCTTACTCTATCTCTTTTTTTAAGTGCTGTGTAGTTTTCCACATATAGGTCTTTTACCTCCTTAGTTAAGTTTATTCCTAGGTATCTTAATTTTTGTGGTGCGATGGTAAATGGGATTGCTTTTTTAGTTTCTCTTTCTGTAATTTCACTACTGGTGCATAGAAATGGCATAGATTTCTTGGCATTAATTTTGTATCTTGCTATATTGTCAAATTCATTTATCAAGTCTATTAGTTTTTGATGGAGTCTTTCAGGTTTTTTTATATACAATATCATGGCATCTGCAAATAAGGACAGCTTTACTTCTTCTTTTCCTATTTGGATGCCTTTTATTTCTTCTTCTTGTCTAATTGCAATGGCTAATACTTCCAGTATTAAGTTGAACAGGAGTGGTGAGAGTGGGCATCCCTGTCTTGTTCCTGTTCTTAGGGGAAATGGTTTTAGTTTTTGCCCATTGAGTATGATGTTAGCTGAGGGTTTATCATAAATAGCTTTTATTATGTTGAAGTATGATCCTTCTATTTCTACCTTGTTGACAGTTTTTATCAAGAAAGGGTGTTGGATTTTGTCAAATGCTTTTTCTGCATCAATTGATATGACTATGTGGTTTTTATCTCTCAATTTGTTTATGTGATGTATCATGTTTATTGATTTGCAGATATTGTACCATCCCTGCATTCCTGGGATAAATCCTACTTGGTCATGGTGTATGATCTTTCTGATGTACTGCTGGATCCAATTTTCTAGAATTTTGTCGAGGATTTTGGCATCTATGTTCATGAGGCCTGTAATTCTCTTTCATTGTGTTGTTTTTATCTGGTTTTGGTATTAAGGTGATGCTGGCTTCATAGAAGTTGTTGAATTGTTGAAAAGTGTTCCTTTTTGAATTTTTTGGACTAGTCAGAGGAGGATAGGTTTTAATTCTTCCTTGAATGTTTGGTATAACTCCCCTGTGAAACCATGTGGCCCCAGGCTTTTGTTTGCTGGAAGCTTTTTGATGACTGCTTCAATTTCTTCTATAGTTTTTGGTCTGTTGAGATGTTTAGATTCTTCCTAATTGAGTTTGGAAGATTATATTTTTCTAGGAATATGTCCATTTCCTCCAGGTTGTCCTGTTTGTTAGAATAGAGTTTTTCATAGTATTTTTTAATAATCCTTTGTATTTCAGAGGGATCTACTGTTATTTCACCTCTTTCATTTCTGATTTTGTTTATTTGGGTCTTCTCTCTTTGCTTCTTGGTGAGCCTGGCTAGAGGTTCATCAATCTTGTTTATCCTTTCAAAGAACCAGCTCTTGGTTTTGTTGATCTTTTGTATTGTTTCTTTGGTCTCTATCTCATTTATGTCTGCTCTGATCTTTATTATTTCCTTCTTTATGTTTACAATGGGCTTTTCTTGTTGCTCTCTTTCTAACTCTTTGAGTTATAGAGTTAGCTAATTTGTTACCATTGTTTCTTTCTTTTTCTTTCTTTCTTTCTTTTTTTTTTGCAGTAGGCTTGTAGAGCTATGAACTTCCCTCTCAAGATTGCTTTCCCTGTCACCCATAGATTTTGGATGGTTGTGTTTTCATTGTCTGTTGTTGCCTTGATGTTTTTTATTTCTTCCTTGATTTCTCTGGTTACCCAGTCATTATTTAATAGCATGCTGTTTAGTCTCCATGTGTTTGATTTCTTTGGATTGTTTTTATGGTAGTTGATTTCCAGTTTTATGCCACTGTGATCTGAGAAGATGCGTAATATGATTTCTATCTTCTTGAATTTCAAGAGACTTTGCCTATGAAACAACATATGGTCTATATTTGAAAATGACCCACATGCACTTGAGAAGAAAGTATATTCTGTGATTTGGGGGGTGAAATATTTTGAAGATGTCAATTAATTCAATCTGTTTTAATAAGTCATTTAGGATTGATGTTTCTTTGCTGATTTATTGTTTCGAGGATTTGTCCAATGGTGATAGTAGGGTATTAAAGTCTCGTACTATGATTGTATTGCTGTCATTCTATCCTTTAATATGCTCCAGGTGTTTTTTTTTAATTTATTTATTTGTGTACTTCTGTATTTGGTGTACATATGTTTACCAGAGTTATTTCTTCTTGTTGGTTTGCTCCCTTCAGTATTATGCAGTGACCTTCCTTATCTCTTATTATGTCCTTCACTTTGAGATCTGATTTAACAGACATAAGTATTGCTACCCAAGCTTTTTTTATTTTTCATTTCTATTTGCCTGAAAAGCCACTTTCCATGCCTTCACCCTCAGTCTCTGTGTGTCTTTTTTTCTGAGGTGGATTTCTTATAGCTGACAGATATATGGGTCATGTTTTCTTATCCCATCCATAACCCTATGTCTTTTGATTGGGGCATTTAATCCATTTACATTTAAATTTATTATTGATAGGTACTTATTTGTCACCATTTTTATTCTTTATCCCTGTGTTCCTTCTTTGCTTCTTATTTCTTTTTTTTTTCCTTTTTTACAGCACACCCTTTAGCATTTCTTGCATTGCTGGTTTGGTGGTAATAAATTCCCTTAGTCCTTTTTTGTCAGTGAAGCCCTGATTTTACCCTCAATTTTGTTTGATAGCCTTGCTGGATACCGTGTTCTTGGATTCAGACCCTTTCTTGGCATGACTTTATATATTTCATTCCATTTTATTCTGGCCTGATTGGTTTCTGTTGAAAAATCAGTTGCAAGTCTGATGGGGGATCCTTTGTAGGTAACTTTCTGTGTCTTTATGGCCACTTTTAAGATTCTCACTTTGTCTTTGGTGCTTGCCAATTTAATTATAGTGTGCCTTGGCATCGATCTTTTGGAATTCATTTTGCTTGGGACTCTGATCTTCTTGAATTTGTGTGGGGTTTTTCTTTCCTATATCAGGGAAGTTTTCTGTTATTATTTTTTCACACAGGTTTTCTATTCCTTGTTCAGTTTCCTCTCCTTCTGGAATCCCTATTATGCCAATGTTGTTTTGTTTCATGTCATCCCAAAGTTTCTTTAGGCTCTTCTCCTGCTTTTTAATTTTTTTTTCCTAGAAGATGCTCTTCTTGTGTATTTTTTCCTACTTTGTATTCTAGCTCACTGATGCGGTCCTCTGCTTTTTCTAGTCTACTCTTGATGCTTTCTATTCAGTTCTTTACGCAGCGATGTCATTTTTTTTTATTCTTCTTCATTTCCTCTTGGTTTTTACTCATATTGTCGAATTTTCTTCTATTCTTTTCAGCCACCTTATGACCATTTCTCTGAATTCTTTCTCTGGTAGGTTGCTTGCCTCCATTTCATTTACTTCTTTTTCTAGTGATGCCTGCTTTTCTTCCGTATGCAGGCTGTTTCTTTGTCTCTGATGGTCTCTCTTCTCCCAGTGTCTGGTTATGTATTTCTCTCTCTCCTGTGTTGATTAAAAGGTACAAAATACAACACAACCAAGTACAACACACAAGGCACTGAACAGATAATGTATTTATGGTATTAATAATCACAGATAAAGGTGACCACCAGAGAGAGAGGCAAATTAAAGGATAAGAGAGAAAAGAAAAAGAAGAAAAATTAAAGCAGAAGGAAACAAAAGAATGGAGTGCCAAAATGAAATCAGGAGGAACAAAAACAAAAGTAAGAGATAAAAGAAAGAAAATAAGAAAGATAAGGGGAAAACACTATGTCTATGGGGAGAAAACTCCAATACAACATTTTCTAATCCCCACAAATTTCAGTAGCATATTCCTGGAGATTAATACAAACTACAAACAACAACTAATATCAAGCGAGGTGATGGAAAACAAAAGCAATATACAAACAAAAAGAAAGCAAACAAAAAAAACCAAAAAACAGAATGAGCAAAACAATCTCACACACACAAAAAAAAAAAAAACCCATAAAAATATTGGTATAATCAAGATTCAAGCAAACAACAACAAAAGGACAGAGAGAAAAACAATTTTTTCATAGTAAAGATGGAGAAGATAGAGGTGTGTATGGACTAGGAGCAGGGGATTGGAAGTTAGATATATAAGTAGGGTGAAATTTTAACAGGGTAGAAAGAAAGAATAGGGAAAATCTAAAGCAGGAAAGAGTAAGAGACACAAGGCAACAAAAGAGTAAAAGTTAAGAAGAGAGTGATGGTATAAAGGTAGAGTTGAGATAAAGTAAAATGATGCTAAAGGACAGATGAAAATAGAATATATGACACTAATCCCAAAGTAAAATAAAGAGAAAATAAAATGACATTTTTTAACAAAATGATAAAATAGTAGTAGTAATAATACTGATTGAAAATAAAAATGTAATAATTGAAAAGGTAAAATCAAGTGAGGAAAAAAAATAGTTTCTGAAGTAAAAGATGAAAAAATAATTAATTAAAAAGGAATAGATGTGCAGTAGTGAAGATCATTCATTTCCTCTATTGTTCTCTTTGGCATGCCTGTTTCCTAGTCAGGACAGTACTGCAGTTCCTTGCGTTCCACTGCTCTTCAGTATCCTAAGCCAGTCCTGATTTTTCAGGAGGCAGTGTCTTAATTTCTTTATCCCTTTATTTGTGATTATACAAAAGTCAATTTGTGATTAACCTCTGGGTGGCAGTGTTTCTGGATTGACTTCTGAGTCAATAGGTCCTCTCCAGCCTGTGCTTAGATCTTGCTTTCCCTGTGGTACTCAATGCCCATTTGTGGGAGTGGTTTGCCCCAGAGCTGGTTCTCCAATGGTCACTCCCTGCTCTGATTCCCAGGCTCCAGAAAAACAACTATCCTGTGCAGTCTCCTAGGGTGTCCCCAACTGGGTGATCCTTTATATTGGGCTTAGCAATCAGAAGCAAGGATCTGAAGAGGAAAGACTGCAAGCAAGTGCACGAACTCCAGTGCTGGGTGCAAGTCTGTGCTGTCTCCCTTTCCCCCTCGTGTCCAAGCGATTGGCACACTTTTAAAACTCCCAGGCTGTCCTCCTGCATCGTATCAAAATCGGTTGCTTTTTAGAGATCCCCTCTGTTAGCAGCTCTGAGGACCCCTTCCATATTCATGGATCACACCAGCTACGAATTTCTCTAGGTGCAGCTTTCTCGCAGTCTTCCAGCTCCCACAGTGTGCACGTTTCTCTGTCCTGAAGGACCAGAGACCTCATCTTATCCCAGGTGAAATCTGACCTTTCTGTGATGGAGTGTAGACCTCTCGGAATCCACATGTTTGCATCAATTGGGGACCAGTTCCCTGGGATTTGCAACTGTTTGTGGTTGCCATAGTTGTAGTTTTTCAGGCTTCTGATAACATCCACTTTCCACTTCAAGATGGCATGGTCTACGCATCCGAGCTGGTGGCCCTGGGAGGAAACCCAGCAGCAGTGGGGACTTCCCAGTCAAGAGAACCCTGTCCAGCAGCCCCCCACCTTTTCCTGGAGTACAGCTGTCCTTTAACTCACCAACAAACACTCCCCATGCGACCCTCAGCTGTTCTCTCTGTCTGCTCCAGGATAAGGCTCGGGACATGTTCATCTACTCCACTGCCATTTTTTTCTCCTTGGTCAGTTCTTTTCTAGTAAAATAATTGTTATATTAATCAGGTATTTAATAAAAAAGACCATCTTTTAATCATAGGAACTGAGGTTTGCTGGCTTATGTTCTTGTCTAATACACTTTAATATATAATATTTTGGTAAAATCAAGTTTGACAACCTTCCTAGGATTTGAATTTTAAGAAAAGTTCTTTTTTTTTTTTTTTTTTTTTTTTTTACTTAGGGTTGGCTGTACGTGATTCCATTAGGCCCTGGAATGTCTCAAGATCTTCCTACAATGGAAACTAGGGACCAATTTCTTAAGAACTATGTACTGGGTATCTCTTCTACTTTAATCTTTCTCAGGTTAGAAAGCCTCCTAACCCAAAGCCCTCTCAAGTTTCCAGTTCATCACCATCGACCTAAAGACTACGTTTGTTCTAACCAAGATTTGGAAGGGAAGCACGTTGGAACCCTCCTAGGAAAGACTTTACCTATCTTCTTACCACAGATACTGCTGTTCAGACTATAGAGCGAGGTTGGATCCATCACACATGGGTTAAGGGCGACATACCTCAACTTGAATAGCCATACCAGGACATATCCCCTTGAAAGTGACACTGAAAACTGTAAGCTGTCTTAATAACCATACTATGTTGGGCTCTATTTGCTTTAGGAATCTGACAAATTGCAAGGGTTTACAATGTGGACTAGAGAAAGGTGTACAATCCAGGTCATGCTTACCCAGTTAAATTATTGATTACAGATAACTTGAATGACTTGGATATTTCAGCCTTTATTTCAAAAGATTGGCTAAGACTAGATTTAGGAGATGTCACAGGATAAGATCCCCTAGGCCACCACCATGCAAATAGAAGTAGGATGTATGGGAATGAATGCCTGGGTGGAATGGATTAAATATTCTGTATGCACCCTAAATAAAAACGATCGCTATGCTTACACAGCAGGAAGGCTAAAGGCCCAAGTGGTCCCATTCCCATTCGGATGGACCTCAGTAATGGGATGGAATGTGTGCTTGCCTTGTATCAGGAAGAAACTTCTTGGGGAACACTTCCTATAAGATGCTTGCCCTGTTGTTCCCATTCAACAGAGGTAAAGATAAAGGCCCCCCACACCCCAAAAAATGGTCTGGCCCCGTCCTCTAATGTAAACTATACCTCTTGTCTCTCAAGGAAGGAAACAGTGCTTGGAGTTTATGAGAAATTTATCTAGATGCATAAATGCCGAGTATCCTCAAAAGCCAATCATGCTGCACTGTTGGTACCCTGTGTTGATGTCTGGTGTTGTAATAGGGGACCCTTACTTGTGGCCTTGCTCAGAAAATGGAGTGGCACTTGTGCTCTGACACAATTGGCCATCACTTTCACATTGACATATCATAAACCTTTTTCAATGGACAGGCAGACTAGGAAGAGAAGAGAGAATCTCGGGGGCTCCTTTGATCCTCATATACACACAGAACCCATTGGGGTTCCAGGAAGAGTGCCAATGAATTTAAGGCTAGGAATCAGGTTGCAGGAATTGAATCTGTCCTGTGTTAGTAGCCCACAAGGAACAAGAATGTGGTGAATTAGTTAACTACACTTGAGATGCAGTTAAAGGGATAGTGAACAGCTAGATGCCAACAGAGAGTGACCTGGGAGAATAGATTGGCCTTGAATCTGCTTCTGGCAGAAGAAGGAGGAAGATGTGTAATGTTGGAGCAGTGTTATACATTCATCCCTGACAACACAGCAGACGAACCATCATTGAGACCCTAAGGCATTGGGAGTTTTAGTGATAAGTGAGCTGGAGCCTGGGATTGAGGGTTCTTTCTCTGATGCACTAGAAACTGGTATCCATATTCACTTCTTTGATTAGGAGCTATAGTGATAGGATGTTACATCCAAGAGTTAAATGAAACCGCATTGACCAAACAGCAAATTAGTCTTCTCCTAGACACTGCAGAGCAGGAAAGTCAGTCTAAGTGTCAGCCAAGTTTGAAGAAAAGAGTTTAAATAAAGAAAAGGGGGAATTGTGAGAAGAAACAAGTCATCTTTTCTGCCAAAGAACAGTTTAGAAAGCCACCATTTTGGACTGCATGATTTGGCAACCACCATTTTGGCTGCATATGGCTTGCAGCTCCCCTGGGGGCCGCCATCTTAAAACAGCAAAGTTCAACCCCTTCCTTTGAATTAGCCAATCACAAAAGACTACGTGCCTGAGCTCCAATTAAGAGCAAGGGACAGGTCATGTACGTCAAGGATTATAAAGCCAAGCAGACCACCTGCTCAGTGTGCATGTACTTCCAGACTATCTGTGCACACCCTTCTGCATAGAAGTAAAGATGCCTTGCTGCCTAGCTCCCAAGTATGTTTTGTGTTATACCAGGACCCCTGAATTTAGGGGCTCACCTTATTTCTAACACTATATTGGCTGCATATATATCTACCAGGGTTATATCCTCTTGTTGGATTGATCCTGTTAGTATTATGTAGTGGCCTTTGTTGTCTCTTCTGATGGCCTTCATTTTAAAGTCTATTTTGTCAGAGTATTGCTACTCTAGCTTTTTTTTTCTTTTCCATTTGCATAGAAAATATTTTCCATCCTTTCACTCTCATCCTGTGTGTGTCTTTTGTTTTGAGATGGGTCTCTAGTAGATAGCATATAGTTGGGTCATGTTTTTGTATCCAATCTACTACCTTACACCTTTTGATTGGAGCATTTAGTCCATTTACATTTAGGGTTATTATTGATAGGTACTTACTTATTGCCCTTATATTTCCATATGGCTAGGTTTCTCTCTTTCTAAGAAGAAGAAAGAGAGAGAGAAACCTAGCCATACTGAAAATCTATCCCTTTAGCATTTTCTGTAATGCTGGCTTGGTGGTGATGAACTCCTGTAGCCTTTTTTTTTTTTTTTTTTTTTTTTTTGGTCTGGGAAGCTCTTTATTTGACTGTCTCTTTTGAATGATAGACTTGCTGGATATAATAATCTTGGTCTCAGATCCTTGCTTTCCATTACCTTGAGAACTTCATGCAAATCCCTTCTGACCTATAGAGTTTCTAATGAAAAATCAGGTGACAGCCTTATGGGAACTCCTTTGTAGGTAACAGTTTCCTTTTCTCTTGCTGCCTTTAAGTTTCTCTCTTTGTCTTTAATTTTTGGCATTTTAATTATGATGTGTCTTGGTGTGGGCCTGTTTGGGTTCTTCTTGTTTGGGGTTCTCTGTGTCTCCTGAACTTCTGTGACTTTTTCCTTTACCAGCTTAGGTAAGTTTTCTGCCATTATTTCTTTAAACACCTTTCCTATGCCTTTTTCTCTTTCTGCTTCTTCTGGCACACCTGCTATTCTAATATTATTATGTTTCACATTGTCTCATAGCTCCCTTAAGCTGTCCTCCTGCTTTTAATTTTTTTTTCTTTTTGGTTTTCTGACTGAGTGATATTTTCAATTCTGTTTCTAATTCACTAATTTGATCCTCAGCTTCCCCTAATCTGCCTTGTATTCCTTCCAATGTGTTCTTTGTGTTATGTTATCCTTTATCTCAAACTGTTCTTTTTTCATAGTTACTACTAGTATATCTTTTTTCATGCTGTTGAGCATCTTTGCCATCAATTCTCTGAACTCTGTTTCAAATAAATTTCTTATCTCTGCTCCATTTACCACTTCTTCTGGAGAATTCTCTGCTTCTTTGTCTCCTCATTGTGGCTGTCTGTTTGGGTTTGCAACTATGTATTACCACTGTATACCTCTCAATATGTAATGCAGGACAGTGTTAAAGGCTGTTTCTGACTAATTAGACCAGGCAGAGACTCAAAGCCACTAAAAACTGCCTATGCCTACAGGCTGATAGGATTCTGATTTGATTTACCCCTGAGGCAATCGTCCTCAGGTGTGGCAAGATATTTTTTTTTTCAACAGGGTGGGGCATTTGCTAGTGCCTGGAGGCTAATTGTTACTTTTAATCTCTTAAGTGGCCTTAGGGAAACGTGTTTTTCAATAGTGTATGTCAACTGTCTTATCCCCAGGGAAATTAGATGTCTACTAGTATGTGGGAAACTTGTCTGTCTTCTGAGCTTTATCCCCTGAGCCTCCAGTCCTAACTTCTGCCCTTAAAGCTCCAGTCCACATCACCTTCCATCTGCCAGAGCACAAGGTAGATGGCTCCACAGGGAATTTTCTTTGTTGCCCCTTTAAGAGGGTGCCTGAATATTTAGCTGTCACTTGCTGGCAGACAGTGCCCTTCTGATTTCTGGTACTCTCTTCTGTTTTGGTGTTCTCTACTGGAAGGCCCATCTTAAGGATTAGATCCAAGAATTCTCAGTGGCAACCCCCTACAGATGAGATATCTCTCTGGGACTCAGTTGCTGTCTTTGGGTGCCCAGACAGCCCTTTCACGCCTCTGCCCCTCCTACCATTCTCTTTGTGGTCTCCACCTTAGGTCCTCAGGTATCAGAGTTTTTTCCTGAAAGTTTTCCATTGAGTATTCAAGAAGATTTTCCTGTATTTTAGTTGTAATACCAGTTTGTTCCTGGGTGCATTTTGATGTAGCATCCACTTACATTGCCACCATTTTTAATCTCCTCCTTTTCTTTTTTAAAAAATAAATCTTTATTGTTAAGATTATTACAATTGTCCCTCTTTCCTCCCTTCACCCCATAGCTCCCTTCCACCCAGCTTCCATCCCTCCTTGTTCCCTTACCTCCCCTTCCATAGGGGTATGATTTTTGTCCAGTCTCTCCCTGCACCCCCCTCACCTCTTTCCCTTGAGAACTGTCAGTCCACTCCCTTTCTATGCTCCTGATTCTATTATATTCACCAGTTTATTCTATTCATCAGATTTTTTATTCCCTTGATTTTTAGATTTACTTGTTGATAGATATGTATTTGTTATTCATAATTTTTATCTTTATCTTTTTCTTCTTCTTCCTCTTCTTAAAGAATACCTTCAGCATTTCATATAATACTGGTTTGGTGATGATGAACTCCTTTAGCTTTTTCTTATCTCTGAAGCTCTTTGTCTGCCCTTACATTTGGAATGATGGCTTTGCTGGGTAGAGTAATCTTAGTTGTAGGTTCTTGCTATTCATCACTTTAAATATTTCTTGCCACTCCCCTCTGTCCTGCATAGTTTCTATTGAAAAATCAGCTGACAATCACATGCGTGTTCCCTTGTAGACAACTGTTTTTCTTTTGCTGCTTTCAAGATTTTCTCTTTGTCTTTTGCTCTTGGCATTTTAATTGTGATGTGTCTTGGTGTGGTCCTCCTTGGATTCCTTTTCTTTGGGGTTCTGTGCACTTCCTGGACTTGTAAGTCTATTTCTTTTACCAGGTGGGGGAAGCTTCAGTCAGTATTTCTTCAAATAGGTTTTCAATATCTTGCTCTCTCTTTTCTTCTGGCATCCCCAGAATTCTGATGTTGGTATGCTTCAAGTTGTCCCAGAGGCTCCTTACACTAACTTCAAATTGTTGGATTCTTTTTTCATTTTTTTTCATTTGATTGTTTTCTGCTTCTTTGTATTTCAAATCTTTGACTTGATTCTTGCATTCCTCTAGTCTGCTGTCAGGTCTCTGTATAATATTTTTTATTTCAGTCAGTGTATTTTTAATTTCTAGTTGGTCCTTTTTCATCTCCTCTTGTGTAAATTTATCCATCGTTTTTAGGAAATTCTTGAAGAACCTTATAACCGTGGTTTTCAACTCTATATCCAGTCATTTGTTTTCCTCATTTCTTTCATTTGTGATCTGTTCATTTCTCACCACATTTTTGCTGCTTCCCTGAGTTGGTAGAGTAGATTTGTGTGCTAGGTGTCCTATATGGCCCAGTAGCTCCACATCCCCAGTTACCTGAGGTGGATACTCTTGGTGCACCTCTTTGTGGACTGTGTGTACAGCCTTGTTGTAGTAAAGTCTTGATTGTTGTTGGTATCACTGGGGGAAATTGACCTCCAAGTCAATTGGTTGTGGGGATCAGCTGTGTCTTTACCAGGAGAATTTCTGTGCTGGAGTCAGCCTTATGATATAAGACTTGCAAAATTGCAAAAGTCTCTCTGTTCAGCTTGGGTGGGGTGGAGTGTCAGGGATGAACAAAGACAGCCTTGGCTTCCTGTCAGCCCTGCCCTACTCAGCCCCTGGGTCTCAGTAACTCTTGGTAATTGCTGCAACCCTCACTGTCAGCATGCATACCTCCAGACCTCTGCCTTTCTGGCTTTCCTGAGCGTCCGTGCACTCCAGGGACCCTTATAAGTCTGGGTTTTCGGGGTCACACCCTAAACTGGGGTTCATTGCAGTCAGAAGTGGATTTGAGTGCATTTGGGAGGTTCTGTCTCCCTCCTGATAGAGAAAGCCAGCAGCACAATCAGCAGTCAGCCCTCTGTATGTGCCTCCAGACCTCTGCCTTTCTGGCTGCCCTGAGTTTCTGTGCGGCCTGGGACCCCTATGAGTCTGGATTCCCAGGGTCTCGCCCAAAACTGGGGTTCAGTGTGGTTGGAAGTGGATTTCAGCACAGTTGGGAGGTTCTGTCTCCCTCCTGCTAGAGAAAGCCAACAGCACAATCAGAAGTCAGTCTTCTGTGTGTGCCCTCATGTGCCTCTAGACCTCTGTCTTTTCATGTCTCCCCTAAGTCTCCATCCACTCCCCCTTTTCATGACAGTACAGACTCCCCCTGTATAAGTCTCATCTGGTACTGGGGTTCAGTGCAGTCAGGAGTTTTAGTCTCCCTCCCACTAGAGGAAACCAGCCAGGCACTCCACCATCCATCCTCTCCACAGGCGTGTCTCTGTACCTTAGCTTTTTGCAGCTCCTCTGAGTCTCTGAGCCCCTCTCTTTCCTTCTAGTTGTAGAATTTTTACTCAGCCAGCTTTCCTGTGGTTCTGGATGATGTATGTTCTATCTTTTAGTTGTAGTTTTGAAATTGTTGTGCGAGACAGCAGTTTAGGAGTTCACCTATGCTGCCATCTTGGCTTCTCCTCTAATCTCCTCCTTTTCTTTTCATGCTCTGGAAAGACAAAGCTTAGACTTGATTCCAGTGGATTTCTTGCCTGCTGCCTTTTTTTTTCCCTGGCTGATGTAGCTCAGTTGACTGAGCACCAAAGGGATCCAGGTTTGATTCCTGGTTAAGGGCATGTACTTGGGTTCCAGGTTCAATCCTTTTCCCTAGTTGGGGCAAGTTCAATGTGTCTCTTTCACATCGATGTTTCTCTCTCTCTCTCTCTCTCTCTCTCTCTCTCTCTCTCTCTCTCTTTCTCTTTCTCTCTCTCTCTCTTTCTCTTTTTCTCTCTTTCCCCTTTTCCTCTTTCCACTTTCTCTAAAAACCAATGGAAAAAAATATCCTCAGGCGAGGATGAATAAAAAATAATAAAATTAAATAAAAACAACATTTTGCTAATCAAATGCACTAGAAATACTTTATCTGCAATATTTAAATATCCATGTCAAAGAGGAAAACAAACCCTATAGAAACCTTTTTTAAAATGTTATAATTTATTTAATTAAATTATGCTAAAATACACATAAGATAAAATTTATCATCTTAATCATTTTCAGTGTATATTCAGTGCCATGAAGTACATTCATATTGTTGTGCTACCATTGCCACCTCCATCTTCGCAAATTGAAACTCTGTACCCATTAAACACTTACTCCCTATTTTCCCTTGTCCCCAGGCCTTGGCAACCTCAATTTTACTTTTGTCTCTTTGATTTTACTACTCTAGAAGTCTTATGTAAGTGAAAAGAAATTGAGGCTAAGTAGAGAATAAACTTTTCATCCACAAAATCAAAATTTCTGTTTTGTTAAGGCACAGTAACAAAGTCCAGATCTCCCTGCAGGCAATCAGCTTTTCTTTTGATCATTTAGGTGAGTCACCATTCCTGAGGGGGTGGGAATCAAGATAAATCAGTTTGAAAATTTCTGAGCAATTTTTGTGCCCTTGACTCAAGGGAATTAAAACAGTGTACTTGTTATGACCTGAGGTGGGCCTGTGTCTGATAGTTGGAGTGATCCTTCACTCCACACACAGTGACCTTTCATTCTCTCCCTCTTTCTGTTAGTTTCCCTTCAGCCATTACCATTTTCAAGTTCCTTCCTGAGCCTTGACTGGGGTTCTCCAATCAGTTCCTAACAATTGTCAGCCCCCAGGTTGCCCCATTTTCTGCCTCTCACTCCTCTGGTCTCTTCAACCTGACTTCCCCTTGGCTTCCAATGCTCTTGTTAAGCTTATCAATTGTTTCCTTTAGCTTTTTCTTGTTTGGGAAACTTTATTTCTCCTTCAATTTTAAATGATAGCTTTGCTGGGTACAGCAGTCTTGATTGTAGGACTTTTCTTTCACCACTTTGAATATTTCATGCCAATCTCAATATCTTCCTAACTGTCTACTCAATAGGCCTCTTATGGGCTGAATTGTGTAATTCTTGCTACCATCCCACCAAGTGTCCCAATTCATGTGTTGAAGTCCTAATCACCAGCACCTCAGAACATGACTATATTTGGAGACATAGCATTTGAAGAGGTGATTAAGACAAAATTTGCTCATTGGAGTGGGTCCTAATATGACTGATGTCTTTATAAGAAGAGAATAGGACACAGCACATACAGAGGAAAGACTATATAAGGATGCAAGGTGGTCATCTAAAAGTCCAGGAGAGAGGTCTCAGAAGGAACCAGTCCTGCAAAACCTGAATTTTGGACTTCAGCCTCCAGAGCTATCCTAATATATAAAAATCCAGGCTCTGTAATGTCCAAAACAACTGAAGGCTTGACGCACTGAAACTCAGTTCTGCAGTCAATGCTGGGTTACCGGAGCAACCCAGCATTGACTGCTCCTGGTTCAGTTGCGGTGACCCAACACTGACTGCCAACTGAAGATCAGGCCCAGAAAGAGGCCTGAAGAGAGAGACAGGGTCTGATCTGCAGCCTCCATGGCAGCTGTTGATCAGCCATTGCCTCTTTCTCTCTGGGATTTGCCAGCAGCCATGCCTCTGTTTCTTTCCAGGCCTCCACAGGGGCTACTGATCAGCCCTACCGCTCCGATCAGGCCTGGAGATAGGCCTGAAGATGGTGACTGGCATAGAAACTGACCAATCAGGACTAAATCTGGGTGAATTGTGAGGATCCAATGGCTGCCTAGGAGGCAGAGCTTTTGACGCTGACTGGTATAGAAACTGACCAATCAGAACCAAATTGGCTAGCAGGGGAGGGCATTTGGGGGCAAGATCAGGCCTGCAGGGAGGGCAGTTGGGGCTGAGATCAGGCCAGCAGGAGAGGGCAGTTAGGGGTGATCAGGCAGGCAGAGGGGTTAGGGAAAATTAGGCAGGAAGGCAGAGGCAGTTAGGGACAATCAGGCAGGCAGGCAGGCAGATGAGCAGTTAAGAGCCAGTGGTCCCAAATTGTGAAAGGGATGTCCGATTGTTGGTTTCCCCATGAGATTGGGCCTAAATTGGCAGTCAAATATCCCCCAAGGGGTCCCCAATTGGAAAGGAAGCCCCTCCATACACCGAGCCACTAGTCCTATATAATAAAAGCCTAAAATGCATGATATTTGTGCAAGAATAGGCCTTTCTTTCCCTGGTTCGCTCCTGGCTGGCCAGGAGCTGGCAAGTCCTCGCTTCTGACCAGAGCACCACTCCTGTAGCTACCTCCACCATTCCCCTTCCCCTCATAGCAGGCGTCCCACTCCTTCCGGCAGCTCCATGCCTACATATGCAAATTAATCCACCATCTTTGTTGAGTTAATTTGCATACCCCCTCCTGATTGACTGTGGGCATAGCAGAGGTATGGTCAGCTTACATGTTTGTCTATTATTAGGTAATATATGGGACCTGAAGAGCAAATGAGGATGATAATTAGAAGAGTTTGTTTTAAATAAATTATAGCACTTTTAATAAGTAGGAGATTTTAAAAATAAACATTTTTTTAAAAATGGAAATGTAATGTTTCGGGAAGCCACCACTTGCCAATACTGTCTGTGCACCAGGAACGCAGGAGGCCGATGGACCTTGGGGGTTAGCAGGGCTGATGATAAGCACCTCATCTGTTGAGATAGTGGTGGCTCAAGGCAATTCCTTAACCTTATAATCCTTTTACTGTTTGCCAAACTTTACTTTTGATAATGCCCATATGCACTACTAAAGGGAAAATGTGTATTCAAGCAAATAAGTAGTGGACCAGATCAGAAGTTGGTGTGCCTCTTCAAGAAAAAGGCTCCACCTGGTCCCCAATTCCTTCTATATTTCTTGTATAGCATTCTCATTTATGTGTTGGCCCCTCCTTCAGATCCTGAACCCTAGCTGTGAAGGTCGTGGCATAATGTATGTATATAAAAGCCACCAATCCTAAGAGTACAGCTTAATGAATTATCACAATATGAACACATCTAGTTCACCAGAACCCAGATCAAGAGGTACAATATTACCAGAGGCACCCTCCCCCATGCAGCCACATCCAAGCATGAAGGTGATCACTAACTTCTAATGCCATAGACCAGCTTTGCCTGTTTTGAATTTCATAAAAATGGAATCACATGGGATATATTCTTTGCATCTGACTCTTTTGTACTACACTCAGTGAGATTTTCCAACTATGCAGAGCAATTGTTAATTCATTTGTATTACTATAAGAATTTCTTCTATAAATATAATGTATTTATCCATTCTCCTGTTGATGGATGTTTGGGACTACAATGAACAGTGCTTCTATAAGCACTCTAGTACACTTCACAGGTGACAATACGTACGCACATCTGTTGGCTTTATGCCTAAGGAGTGGAATTTCTGTTAACAGTGCTCAGCTTTAGAGGACACTGCTAAAGTGACTGTGCTAGTTTACATCCCCACCAGCAATAGATGAGTGTTTCAGCTCCTCTATATTCTCCTCAGCACTTGCCATTAACAACCTTTTTAATTTCAGCTATTCTGATTGGCATGTATGGGTTTCTCACTGTGGTTTAAATTTGTCTGATGGCTTATGAGGTTGAATATTTTTAAATCCTAATTCCTTCCCCACCTTTCCTATTCTTTGGTAACATTTCAGGGTTTCATACCTGCTCAAAGACTATAGATAGCTATAACCTCAAAGCTTTTTCCTGTAGCAGTTATGGGGCCTTGGTCAAATCACAACCTCTGTGAGCCTCACTCTCCACATCTGTACAATGGGAAGAATAATAATAGAGCATACTTCCTTGGGTGCTGCGAGGCTCAAATATTCAAAGCATTTAGACAGGGTACAGGTTAGCCCTTAATAAAGGACTAGTACTCCTATTATTGTTGTTATGGTCATTATTATTGAGGATAATGGTTAGGGTGGGTATATGATTTTAGATATTTGGACATCCTTTCTTTCATTCTTATTTGGTGAAATGCCTGCTTATGTTTAATTAATTAATTAGACTATTGTGGTAACATACATAATATAGACTTTACCTTTTTTAAGTATACAGTTCATGGCATTAGTATATTCAAATTATCCTGTAACCACTGCCATCATCTAGTTCCAGCTGATCATCTCTCATGCCTTTTTCTTTCAATTGGGATATCTGCCTTTTTATATTAATTTATAGGAATTTTTTACATATTCTGGACATGAGTCATTTGTTATATATATTACAAATATATTTCTCCATCTGTGACTTACTTTTTATTCTCTTATTGATTAAAAAATCTTAATTTTATAATTAGAAAGCTTCTACACAGTAATAGAAATGATTAACAAAATGAAAAGGCAACCTCAAAGTTGGAGAATATATTTGTAAATTACACATCTGATAAAAGGTTAATATAAAAATATATAAGGAACTCATACAATAGAATAATATTATTAACAGAATTAAAAACAAGAAGGGCCTGAATAGACTTTCTTCTTCTTTTTTTGATATATATATATTTTATTGATTTCAGAGAGGAAGGGAGAGAGATACACAGAAACATCAATGATGAGAGAGAATCATTGACTGGCTGCCTCCTGCATGCCCCCAACTGCAGGGGATTGAGCCACAACTTGGGCATGTGCCCTTGGCTGGAATCAAACCTGGAACACTTTATTTCACAGGCCGATGCTCTATCCACTGAGCCAAACCGGCTAGGGCATATTTTTCCAAAGAAGATCTTCAAATGGCCAACAGGTACATAAAAAGTTTCTCAATATTACTAATAACCAGGAAATGCAAATCAAAACCACAGTGAGCCTGGCTGGAGTGGCTCAATTGGTTGAGCATTGTCCTGTGCCATCAGAGATTGCTAGATTGATTCCCCATCAGGGCACATGCCTGGGTTTCTGGTTTAGTCCCTAGTTAGGGTGTGTACAGAGGAAAATTGATGTTTCTCTCTCATAGAGATGTTTCTCTCTCTCTCTCTTTCTCTCCTTTCCTCTCTCTAAGCATGTTCTGTGGAAAGGATTAAAAAAACAAAACAAAATAAAAATGAAATATCACCTCACACCTGTTAGAATGGCTACTATAAAAAAATACACACACAAAAAAAAACCAGAGATAACAAGTCTGGTGAGGATGTGGAGAAAGGGAACTCTTCTACATTGACAGTGAGATTATAAATTGGTGTAGACACTACGGAAAACAGTCAAGTGATTCTTCAAAAAATTAAAATTAGAACTGTCATATGATCCAGCAATTCCACTTCTGGGTATATATCTGAAGGAAACAAAATCACTCTGTTGAAGAGATATATGCATTCCCATGCTCATTGTAGCATTATTACAATTAGAGGCCTAGTGCAGGAAATTCATGCACGAAGTTGGGGGGTGTCCCTCAGTCAGGCCTGCACCCTCTCCAATCTAGGACAACCCTTTCACAACTGGAACCATTGGCTTCTAACCGCATGCCTGCCTGCCTGCCTGATGACCCCTAACTGCCTCTGCCTGATGGCCTAATCGCCCCAACTGCCCTCTCCGCACCCCCCTGGACTGATCGCTCCCAACAGCTTGCTCCCCTGCCAGCCTGATTGCCCCTAACTGCCTCTGCCTTGGCCTCTGTGGCTTTTTCTGGAAGGAAGTTGGATGTCTGGAAAATGTCCGGCCAACTTGGTCTAATTAGCATATTACTCTTTTATTAGTATAGATAGCCAAGACATGGAAATAGCCCAACTGCCTATTTACAGATGAATAGATAAAGGAGATAACAAACTCATAGAAACAAAGAACAGATTATGATTACCAGAGGCAAGGGAGGGGGAGGAATGAATGAATGTGGTCAAAAAGTACAAACTTCCAGTTATAAAATAAGTTCTGGGGATGTTATGTACATCATAGTGATTATATTAACAAACTGTATTATATATATTTGAAAGTCACTAAGAGAGTAGATCTTAAAGTTATCATCACAAGAAAAATAATTTATAACTCTACTAGGTGATAGGTGTTAACTTATTATGATGGTTATTTTGCAATATGTATGTCAAATCATTATGTTCTACACCTTGTATTTTTTTAAAATATATTTTTATTGATTTCAGAAAGGAAAGGAGAGGAAGAGAAATATGGAAACATCAATGATGAGAGAGAATCATTGATCAGCTGCCTCCTGAATGCCCCCACTGGGGACCAAGCCTGCAACCCTGGAATGTGCCCTTCACTGGAATCAAACCTGGGACCCTTCAGTCCACAGGCTGACACTCTATCCACTGAGCCAAATCAGCCAGGGCTGTACACCTTGTATTTATACAGTATTACATGTCAATTGTATCTCAATAAACCTGGGGGAAAAGAAATTCTTAATTTTATTATTATTCATTGTATTGATCTTTTCTTTTTGGGTTAGTCTTTTTTTGTGT
This sequence comes from Lasiurus cinereus, assembly GCA_011751065.1. Classification (NCBI taxonomy): domain Eukaryota; kingdom Metazoa; phylum Chordata; class Mammalia; order Chiroptera; family Vespertilionidae; genus Lasiurus; species Lasiurus cinereus. The sequence goes on from JAAGEH010000392.1 coordinate 21,742,087, forward strand.
CCTGTTGAAGAAATCTTTTTTTTTTTTTCATTCTGGTAGATCACTTTATTTTATTAATTTTTTATACATATCTCCTCATTGCCCCCCCTCCATCCCAGGCATAACCCAACCCCCCAATGTCTATGTTCATTGGTTATGCTTATATTCATGCATACAAGTCCTTTGATTGATCTCTTATCTACCTCACCTAACTTTAATCTTCCTGCTGTAATTTCACAGTCTGTTTGAAGCTTTACTGCCTCTGTATCTATCCTTTTGTTCATCAGTTTATAATGTTCTTTATTATCCACAAATGAGTGAGATCATGTGATGCTTCTCCTTCATTGACTGGCTTATTTCACTAAGCATAAGGCTCTCCAGTTCCAACCAGGTTGCTGCAAATGGTAAGAATTCCTTCTTTTTAATGGCAGCATAGAATTCCATTGTGTAGATGTACCACAGTTTTCTGATCCATTCATCTGCTGACGGGCACCTAGGCTGTTTCCAAATTGTAGCTATTGTAAATTGTGCTGCTATGAACATAGGGGTGCATAAATCCTTTCTGATTAGTGTTTGTGATTTCTTAGGATAAATTCCTAAGAGTGGGATTACAGGGTCAAATGGGAGATCCGTTTTTAATTTTTTTAGGAAACTCCATACAGTTCTCCACAGTGGCTGCACCAGTCTGCATTCCCACCAACAGTGCACAAGGGTTCCTTTTTCTCCGAATCCTCTCCAACACTTGTTTGTTGATTTGTTGATGATTGCCATTCTGACCAGTGTAAGATGGTATTGCATTGTCGTTTTGATTTGCATCTCTCGGATGATTAGTGACTTTGAACATGTTTTTATGTGTCTCTTGGCCTTCCTTCTGTCGTCTTTTGAAAAGGTTCTATTTAGGTCCGTTGACCATTTTTTTATTGGATCGTTTATCTTCCTTTTATTAAGTTGTATAAGTTGGCTGTAGATTTTGGAGATGAAACCTTTATCAGTGATAACATTTGCAAATATGTTCTCGCATACAGTGATCTTTCTTGTTGTTTTATTGATGGTTTCTTTTGCTGTGCAAAAGCGTTTTATTTTGATGTAGTCCATTTGTTTATTTTTTCTTTAGCTTCAATTGCCTTTGGAGCAGTATCAGTGAAGAAGTTCTTTCGGCATATATCTGAGATTATGCTGCCTGTGGATTCCTCTAGTATTTTTATGGTTTCCCTTCTAATGTTTAAGTCCTGTATCCATTTTGAGTTTATTTTTGTATTTGGTGTAAGTTGGTGGTCCAGTTTCATTTTTTTGCATATACTGTTGAAGAAATCTTGACCTGCCTCCCAAGGAGCTTTTAAAACCTATAAATGGCTACTAAGCCCTACTTTTCTGATTCCTACTTTGTGCCAGAAATGAACTAAGAGTTTTCATGGATGTTAATGCCTATTTTGTGGGAAAACACTATATTCATTATCATTTGCCTAAACTAGGACATGGTATGCTTGATGGACAATTTCCATGGCTACTCAACGTCTGAACATCCTTCATACATTAAAAAAGTTTAGGTCAGAATGTGGCAGTGGGGTGCCAGGTAGCCCCCCAACTGCCCTCCCTTGCCTGCCCCGCATAGGTGCAGGACTCATGTGAAGAAGGCATGATATCCTTGGGCAGATCCAAGTCAGAGACACAATCCTGCAAGCAGACTGAGGACAGAGAAGCATTCATTTATAATAACATTAGAGGCCTGAGAGGATAGGGCTGAAACCAGCATTCTGACACCCCAAATGCAAGAGGGCCCCCTCATGGTCAGTGCGTGTCATAGCTACCAGTTGGTCAGTTAAACGGTTGGCTAGTTGCTTAGGCTTTTATATGGAGAGATAGGCTCCTACCCTGGTGGGTAGCTCAGCTGGTTAGAGCATCGTCCTGATACTCCAAAGTTGTGGGTTCTATCTCTGACATACAAGAGTCAACCAATGAATGCATAAATAAGCGGGACAACAAATCAATGTCTCTCTCTCTCTCTCTCTCTCTCTCTCTCTCTCTTTCTCTCCACCCCCCCAATTTCTCTCTCTATAAAATATGTAAATTAAAAAAAAATAGCATGGGCTCCAGAGGCTTCATGGCTGGAAAAGGAGCCAGTGGGGAAAAGAGCCAGTGGGGAAAGGCACAGTATGCCAAGGTGCAGAGCAAGAAGGGGAAGCTGCAAGAAACAAGAGAGGAGTGCTCCTTTGGTCTAGCTGTTGCGCAGTGTAGAGGTGAGAGGTGAGGTTGCAGGTGAATGCTTCAAATGTCTTCTGACTGGCTTTTGTTGTTTTGGTGCCAGCCCTGGCCCAGCGTCCACACTGTAAGGACCCTGCCAGGGAAGATAGTAAGGATTGCTGCCAAGCTGGTGAAGACTGCTGGCGATGTCCTACAGGCAGGGTCTCAGGGCACATGAGCAAAGCTGGGGCTATGCTGAGGGCCAGACTCCCAGGAAATGACCCCATACCAGCCTTTCATCTGCTTCTGGCTTTCTGGGAATTGAGAATTTTAAACACTCAATGAAAGCTCCAACCTACAAAAAGAAAGAATTTGTCTGATGGATTTAACCAACTTTATAAACTACTAGAAGCCCAGTGCACGAAATTCTTGCATCACCACTGGCCAGGGTAGGATGGTCAGGGGGAAGGGCTGTGGGCAGTTTGCTGGCCAGTCTCTCCCCTAGTTGAACTCCCAGTAGAGGGGAAAATTTGCATATTATATAGGATTTGTGACAAAAAGCAGATCAGCAGTTAGCTGGGGAGAGATGGGAGTGCAAGAGAGAGGCTTATTGAGAAGCACAAGGAAACTTTGGGGTGATGGAGATGTTCACTGTCTTGATGATGATGGTGCCACTGGTGTATACATATTTCAAAAAATATCCAGTTGTACATTTTAAATATGTGCAGGATCAGGTTACAGGTTTTAAATTTTTTTTATCTTTATTATTAAAAGTATTACAGATGTCTCCTTTTTTTCTTCATTGACCCCCCTCACTCCCCCACCTCCATCCCTAGGCCTGTGTTGTGTCCCTGGACTGCACATTTAAGTGTATAAGTTCTTTGGTTTATCTCTTTTTGTTTCTCCCCCCTCTCTGAGGTATGTCAGTGTGCTCTAGGCCTCCGTGCCTCAGGACTTATTTTGTTGGTCAGTTCATTTTGTTCATTAGATTTCACATATGAGTGAGATCATGTGATACTTGTCTTTCTTTGACTGGCTTATTTCACTTAACATAATACTCTCCAAGTCCCTCCATGCTGTTGCAAAGGGTAAGAGTTTCTTTCTTTTTTTTTCTTTTTTTTTTTTTTACCACTTTCACTGTTCTAGGGTTCAAGCTGAGGAAAGGATTAGCCAGAAGGTCCAAGCTGAGGAAAGGATTAGCCAGAAGTACAGGGTAGGAAACATTTAATTCTGTATCTATCTCATCCCCATGACTATTAAACACACAGTCACTGGAGCTTGTGACTTGAACTTCAAAATTTGTAGGGCCCATGACAAGAGTCCTTCTTCTTTTAAAAATAATATGTTTTTATTGATGTCAGAGAAAATCATTGATCAGGTGCTTCCTGCACATCCCACACCAGGGATTGAGCCTGAAACCCGGGCATATGCCCTGACCACGAATAGAACTGTGATCTCCTGGTTCATAGGTCGATACTCAACCACTGAGCCCCACCGGTGGGGCCATCTTTTCCTTTTTGCAATGGGATGCTCTTCCCTCCTTCTTTTTTGGGAAAATGGAAATTGATAAGAGGAGTGTGAAAACTGTAAGGGAATGAAGCACAAGAGAGAGCCCCATGGCAGAGCTGAGGACTGGTGTTCTGGCAGTCTCCCACCCCTATGGAAAAAAATTTGTAGGTAATTTCTCTCTAAACTGTGTTGATGTAACAGTTTCTCACTCCAGGAGGCTTTAGAGCTCTCTAATAACAAAGGGAAAAAAAGTCAGTGGAAACTATCATAGCTAACAGATTGTTACTAAGAAAAATTTTCACCAAAATGTAAAAATCAGCAGATTATTTTTCCTTTTACACAAAAGAGGTCTAGGAAGAGGTGCTTCTGAGGAGGGATGCTGACGTGTTGACCTGCTTTCTGTAGGAGGTGCCTCCTCCAGGAGCCTAGAGGTGGACTCTCTGGGGATCAATAGTTTCTGTCAGGCAGCTGGTGAGGGATCAGAAGCTGGGACACAGGCCCCCACGCCAAGACCAACACCTCATTAGGACAGCACTGAGCCGAAAAGCAAAATATGGGAAAGTCCTCCCCTGAAACACCCAGCAATTGACCATAGGGGCTGGCTTCACAGAGTGAGCAAGAAGAGGCAAGAAGAGACCAAGTGCATGCAAGATGGAAGTCACGGGATTTCACAGTTGGTTTTAGAAATGACTGTCCATTACTTTGCTATATTCTGTTTGTTAAAATGAAGACACTTGGTTCAGCCCAACCTGAAGGGGAGGGGATTACAGGAGGTGGAGATCATTGAGAGCCAATTTAGAAAATGCCTACCATACTCACCCATGGAAACTTGCAAAAATGAAACAACTCAAAATCAGTTACATGACTGTTAAATCCCTGCATCCTCATTAAAGGTCAATTTCTGAGTCATGCCAAAATCTCTCCCTTCATGATTTTTTACTTGCCTAGTTTCTGCAGTAGAGCTGTCAATTTTTGCTTTTTATATTTTGAGGATAAGGAATTGTTCTTTTAGTGAAACTCAATCTGCTGTCATGAATATTTTCCTCTAACATGCTTTTTACATA
>JAAGEH010000392.1:21746919-21760139 GCA_011751065.1 Lasiurus cinereus
GCTTCAGGAGAGAGAGAGAGAGAGAGAGAGAGAGAGAGAGAGAGAGATTGGTTGCCTCCCATACTCACCCTAATCTGAGATTAAACTCAAACATAAGTATATGCCTGGCTGGAAATCAACCCTCAACCTTTTGGTGCATTGGATGATGCTCCAACCAACTGAACCATCTGGCCAGGGCCTACTTAGTAAATATTCTGATATTAGCATAGCTACGGCAGGTATTTTTGTTTTGTAGTATTTGCACAGTATATATTTTCTATATTTTTTACTTTAACTTTATATATTTTTGTAAAGAGCATATATGTATGCCTACATCTTTTTATATAAGCATTTAGTCCATTTTCATTTAATGTTTTTATTACTGTTTTAATCTAAAATTCACCATGTTAATTATGTATTTATTATAAATCCATTTTTGTTCCCCTTTTTTGCTTATTTTGAATCAATTAAGTACTTTTCCATTTTTTCCCTATGTTAGTTTAGAGGATATATAATTCTTTTTTAAACAAAATTAAGATACAATTCAAATGCCATAAAATTAACTACTTTAATGGTTTTCAGTATATTCCCAAGGTTGTACAAACATCGCCACTTATTCTAGAACATTTTTATCAACCCAAAATAAAACCCTGTACTTGTTAGCAGTCAGTCACTCAATCCCCACCCCTCACCACTGGCAACTACTAATATACTTTCTGTTTCTTTCTTCTTCTTTTTTAAAATATATTTTTATTGATTTTGAAGAAGAAGGGAGAGGGAAAGAGAGATAGAAACATCAATAATGAGAGAGAATTATTGATCACTTGCCTCCTACACTGGGGATCAAGCCCACAACCTGGGCATGAGCCCTGGCCAGGAATTTAACCATGATCTCAATGCTCAATCACTGAGTTACATCTGCCAGGCTACTTTCTGTTTATAAATATTTACTTATTCTGAACATTTCATACAAATGGAATCATATAATATGTGGCTTTTGTGGCTTCTTCCACTTAACATAATGTTTTTAAGGTAGAACCATATCATAATACTTATCAGTACTTCATTCCTGCTCAGTTGGCATGACTTAGTGGTTGAGTGTCAACCTATGAACCAGGAGGTCACAGTTCAATACCTGGTCAGGGCACATGCCGGAGTTGCAGCCTCAACCCCCAGTGGGGGGACGTGCAGCTGATTGGTGATTTTCAAACTTTCTGCACACCCTGGCCGGCCCATGCCTCCACTCAATTCTACAAAGTTTCAATTATAAAAATAAATAAATTCCAACAAAAATGGCAGCAGCCACAGAGCTGAAGAGAGCAGGAAGCTAGGGTTGCTCCCGGTGATGGAGGAAGCCAAGCTTTCCACAACCCTGGCCTGCCTTGGCTTTCACTTGAGGCTACAAAGTTTCAATTATAGAAGATAAATAAATACCAACAGAAATGGCTGTGGCCACAGAATGAGCAGGAGACTTGGCTCTGCTCTAGACTACAAAGTTTCAATTGTAGAAGATAAATAAATCCCAGATACCAGGGCCTCTGCTTGGGTCACTGGGAGCATTGCCAGCCTGCAAACCACCACAGGTCCTCACCCAGGCCTCCCCATGCCCCAAGGAAATCCTCATCCTGATCTGGGACACCCTTCAGGGCAAACGAGCTGGCCCCAACCCATGCACCAGGCCTCTATCCTATCTAATAAAAGAGTAATATGCAGATTGACCATCATTCCAACACACAAGATGGCTGCCCCCATTTGGACAAGGATCCTGCTCCCATGTGGACATAGGATGGACACCACAAGATGGCCAGCAGGGGAGGGCAGTTGTAAGGCGCCAGGCCTGCAAGGGAGGGCAGTTGGGGGAAATAAAGCCTGCAGAGGAGGGCAGTTAGAGATGACCAGGCCGGCAGAGGAGGGAAGTTGGGGGCAACCGGCCTGCAGATAAGAGCAGTTGGAGGGGACCCAGGCCTATAGGGGAGAGCAGTTGGGGGAACCAGGCCTGCAGGGGAGGACAGTTAGGGGCAAACAGGCTGGCAGGTGAGCAGTTGGGAGCCAGCAGTCCTGGATTGTAAGAGGGATGTCTGACTGCCCGTTTAGGCTCCATCCCAATAGGATCAGGCCTAAATGGGGATTTGGACATTTCTCAAGGGGTCCCATATTGAAGAGGGTGCAGCTGGGCTGAGGGACACCCAACAGCGCCCCCCCCCCCACACACACACCATGTACAAATTGCATGCACCCGGCCTCTACTGTATAATAATGCTATAATATTTGTGTACCAGTGCTTTTTTGAATACACGTTTTCCATCTTCTTGGATATATAGCTAAGAGTGGAATTTCTTGGATATATGTTTATAACTTTTTTGGAACTGCAAGATGTTTTCCACAGTGGTTGAACCAATTTACATTCTTACCAGCAATGTAGGAGGATTTCAATTTTTCCTCATTTTCATCAGCATCTGTTATTTTCCATCATAATCATCCTAGTTTTATGAAGTGGTATCTCATGTGGCTTTGATTTGCATTTCCCAATGATTAATGATATTGAACATCTTATGTACTTATGTTCATTTGTATATCTTTTGAGAAATGTCTAGTCAAGTCCTTTGCTTATTTTTAAATTAGGTCATCTTTTTATTGTTGAGTCGTAAGCGTTCTTTATATATCCTGGACACTAGATTTTTATTAAATATATCATTTGAAAATACTTCCTCCAAATTAATTAAATCTTCACCTGAGGACATGCTTTTATTGATTTTAGAGAGAGAGGGGATGAGAGAAAAGCATCTATGATTGCCTCTCAACTGGGGATCCAACCAGAAACTGGTATGTGCCGTGACCAGGTATCAAACCCATGATCTTTTTGGTTTATGGGATGATACTCCAACCAACTGAGCCACACCATCCAGGGCTTCCTTCATTTTATGAGTTGCCACTTTTGGTAGTGTTCTTTGATGTACAAAGTTAAAAAAAAAATTCTTAATTGAGTGCAATTCTTTTTTTTTTTTTTTTGGTTACCTGTGATTTTAGTGTTATATTTTTAAAATCCTTGCCTAATCCAACATCATGAAGAGTTATATCTACATTTCCTTCTGAAAGTTTTATACTTGTAGGTCTTACATTTAAATTTTTTATTCATTTTGAATTAATTTCTTTTACTTTAATTTGATTTCTTTTTTAAAAATTTCTCACTTAAGGATATGCTTTATTTGATTTGAGAGAGGAATGGGGTAGAGAAAGAGATATCAATTGTTAGCCTCCTGTATCAACCAGGGATTGAACCTGAAATTTAGGTATGTGTCCTGATCCGGAATCAAACCTGCCAACATTTTTGTTGTTGCTGCTAATCCTTGTCCCAGGATATTTTTTCCATTGATTTTTCAGGGAGAGTGGGAGAGAGGGAAAGACAGAAAGAAACATCTATATGCGAGAAACATATTGATTGTTTGCCTATTGCATGAGCCCTGACCGGGGAGAAGCCTACACTGAAGTATGTGCCCTTGACCGCAATCGAACCCAGGACCCTCTGGTGGCAGACTGATGCTCTATCCACTGAGCAAACTGTCTAGGGTTAACCTGCAAACTTTTGGTGTACAGAACAATGCTTCAACCAACTGAGCCACCCAGCCAGGGCTAATTTGATTATTTTGCATGTGGATATACAGTTGTCCTAGAATCACCCACTTTTCTCATTAAATGGTCTTGGCACTCTCGTTGAAAATAGATTATAGATGTGTGGTTTTATTTCTAGACTCTCAATTTGATTCCATTGATTTATATATCTACCATTGATTTATATATACCAGCACCACAGTCTTGATTACTGTAGCTCTGAAGTTTTTTTTTTTTTAAAGGTTTCTCTTTATTGATTTTTTTTTTTTCACATAAAGGAAGGGAGAGGGATAGAAAGTCAGAAACATCGATGAGAGAGAGACATCGATCAGCCGCCTCCTGCACACCCCACACTGGAGATGTGCCTGCAAGCAAGGTACATGCCCCCGACCGGAATCGAACCCCCAGACCTTTCAGTCTGCAGGCCGACGCTCTATCCACTGAGCCAAACCGGTCTCAGCTGAAGTAAGTTTTAATTTGAAAGGTAACCCTGCGGGTTTGACTTTGTGGTTGGACCATCAGGCCTGCAAAATAAAAGGTTGTGAGTTCCATTCTGGTCAAAGGAATATACCTCAGTAACAGGTTCGATCCTGGTCCTGGTCAGTTTGAGTGTAGAAGAAACCAATTGATATGTGTGTCACGCTGGTCTCCCTCATTCTCCCTCTCTCTCTATAAATCAATGGGAAAAATAGCTTCGGATGAGGATTAACTAACAAACTAAATAAATAAATTTGAGAAGTTGTCAGCCCTTCGATGTTGTTTTTTTTTTAAATATATATTTTTATTGATTTTTATAGAGAGAAGAAAGGAGAAGGATAGAGAGATAGAAACATCGATGAGAGAGGAAGTCATTGATTGGCTGCCTCCTGCATGCACCCTGCTTGGGATTGAGCTTGCAACCTGGGCATGTGCCCTGAACCAGCAACCTCTTGGTCCTGGGTCCATGCACCACCACTGAGCCACTCCAGCCAGGCTCTTTAACTTCATCTTCACTTTCAAAATTGAATTGGCTATTGTGGTTTCCGTGCATTTTCATGCTAATTTTAGGATTAGTTTATCTATTTCTGCAACAAAATAGGCAGTTGAAATTTTGATAGAGATTTTAGTGAATCTATAGGTAAATTTAGTTTTTCCATGTTTTCTTCCAATCCATGAATGTCTTTCCAATGTTTTATAGTTTTCAATGCAGAAATCTTGTACTTCTTTGGTTAATTTATTCTTAAGAATGTCACTTTTTTATTCTATTATAAATGGAATTGTTTTCTTAATTCAGTTTTAGATTGTTTATTGCCACTGTATAGAAATACAACTGATTTTTGTATTTTGATCTTGCTTCCTGTAACTTTTACTCAACTAATGGGTTTTTTTTGTATGTGTATATTTGGATCCTTTAGCATTTTCTCTCTATATAAAATTACATTATCTACGGATAGTTTTATTTCTTCCTTTACAATCTGGATGACTTTTCTTTCTTTCTTTTTTTTTAATTGACATATAACATTATATTAGTTTCAGGTGCACAAGAAAACGATTCTGTACAGATGCTCCTCTAGTTACGATGGGGTTATGTCCCTATCAACCATCCTAAATTGAAAATATCATAATTCAACAATGCACTTAATACTATAGCTGATCATTGAACAGTACGGTTTTGAATTGTGTGGCCCATTTGTATGTAGGCTTTTTTCAATCAACAATCTGAAAAAAATTGTAGATGAACCATGTAGCCTAAAACAGATAAGAAAACAGAAATACATTAGAGTACTATAAATGTATTTTCTCTTCTGTATGGTTTTCTTTATTCTCTTTAGCTTACTTTATTGTAAGAATACAGTTTATAATACAGATAATATATATTCATCAACTGTTTTGTCATTGGTAAGGCTTCTCTGGTTACTACTAATAACTGGAAGGTTATTAGTAAAGTTTGGGGAATCAAAGTTATATGCAAATTTTTGACTGCGTGGGGATAAGTGGCCCTAAACCCCAAATTGTTAAAGGGTCAACTGTACATTATAGAGTGTCAGTTGTTTACCCTGGTGATTGTGTTGCTGACCATGAGCTGCGGCTCACTGCCACCATCACAAGAGAGTAACAAACATTTTTGCTAGCCCTGGAAAAGATCAAAATTCAGAATTCAAAGTTCAGCTTCTATTGAAAGCATTTTGCTTTCAAGCCATCATAAAATTTTTAAAAAAGAGTAAGTTATAGCTTCATAAGTCATATTGAAATGATCACTGCAAGAAATCTAATTAGTATCCATACCATACATAATTACAAATTTTTTTCTTGTGATGAGAATTTTTAAGATCTATTTTCCCAGCATATTACATCTACTCTCTCAGTATATTACATTCCCATGACTTCGTTCATAACTGGAAGTTTATACATCTTCATGTGCTTCACCCGTTTTGTCCCCTTTGCTGCCACCCCTGACCACCCCACTCCCTCACCCTAGACTCTGGCAACTACAAATTTATTCTCTGTATTTATGAGCTTGATGTTTGGTTTGGTTTCCAATTCCCCATATAAGTGAGATCATTTGTCTTTCTCTAACTTATTTAACTTATCATAAATCCCTCAAGGTTCATACATGTTTTTTCAAGTGGCAAGATTTCATTCTTTTTTATGGCTGAAAAATACTCCATTTTTATTTGTTTTCTTGTCTAATTGTCCTGGCTAGAACTTTCAAAACAATGTTGAATGGAGTGGCAAGAGCAAAAACCTTTGTCTCATTTCTGATTTTAAGGTGAAAGCTTTCAATAGCATTATCAAATATGATGTTAGCTGTGGGTTTTTCATCAATGTCCTTTATCAACTCGAGGAAATTCCTTTCTAATTCTAGTTTGTTAAGTGTGAGAATGTTGGATTTTTCAAACATTTCCCTCCATTGCATTTATTGAGATAATATTGTTGTTTCATCCTTTATCAATGTGGTAGGTATATTGCATTGATTTTTGTATGTTGAGCCAAACTTTCATTTTTGGTATAAATCTCACTTGGTCATAGTGTATAATTTTTATATGGTACCAGGTTGTTTTGTTGAGGATTTCTGCATCTATATTAATAAGGAATATTGATTTGTAGGTTTTTCTTTTTTGTTGTTGATCCTCACTGATATTTTTTCCCCTGATTTTTAGAGAGAGTGGGAGGGAAGGAAGGAGAGAGAAATAGAGAGAGAAATATCAATGTGAGAGAGACACATCGATTGGTTGCCTTTCGCATGGGCCTCAATCAGGGCAAGAAACTGAACCTGCAACCCATGTACATGCCCTTGATTGGAAATCAAACCCGAGAGCCTTTGGTGCACAGGTGGACATTCCAATCACAGACACAGTGGACAGGATCTGTTTTCTTTTCTTGTAATGTCTTTGTGGGTTTTGGTAATAGGGTAACATTGGCCTCATAGAATAGGTTAAAAAGTATTTCTTCCTCTTGGAAGCACTTGTGAAGAATTAGTATTTTCTTTTTAAGTATTTGCTAGAACTCATGAGAGCTCGTTAGTGAAGCCATATGGTTCTGAGCTTTCCTTTCTGTCAAGTTCTTTGATTATTGATTCAATCTCTTTACTTGTTGGGATATTCAGTTTCTCTATTTCTTCTTGAGTCAGTTTCAGCAGTTTGTGTCTTTCAAAGAATTAGTTCATCTCATGTAGTTTATCGAATTTGTTGGTATACAAATGCTCATAATATTTTCTTAGAATTATTTACTTCTATAAGGTTAGTGGTACTTTCAGTCCTGATTTTAGTAATTTAAGTATCCCTTTTTCCTTGGTTAATCTAGTTCATCTTTTCAAAGAGCTAACTTTTGATTTTCCCTGTGTTTATATTCTCCATTTCACTTGTTTCTAGTCTAATCTTTATTTCCTTCATTCTGTTTGCTCATTTAGTCTGCTCTCCTTTAAAAAATATTTTTATTGATTTCAGAAAGGGAGAGGGAGATAGAAACATCAGTGATGAGAATTATTGACTGGCTATCTCCTGAATACCACCTACTGGAATGATCAAGCCCACAACCTGGGCTTGTGCCCAGACTGGGAATTGAACCGTAACCTCCTGGTTCATAGGTCAATGCTCAACCACTGAATCACACTGGCCTGGTTCCTTTTTTCTAGTTTCTTAAGCTGGGAGGCTAGATTAACTTATTATCTATTTATTTTTCCCTTTAAAGATAGTGTTTTGTTACATAAGTTATTGTGTGTGTGTGTTTTTAAAATTTTTTCCTTCATCTTTATTTTCTAACTAGAGGCCTGGTGCATGAAAATTCATGCACTGGAGGGGGAGGTCCCTCAGGCCAGCCTGCCCCCTCTCACAGTCTGGGAGCCCTCAGGGGCAGGAGGTGACCTGGTTATCAGGGAAGGGCAACGCCCTCATCACACCTCTGCTCCTGCCACTGCTGGCAATGTAAGCCTTGGCCAGCCCTGAGCCTTGGGTGGCCTGGGCAGCTGGGCAGCTGCCATCTGAGGCTTGCCTGTACCTCAGGCTAGCCTTGGGCAGCTGAGGGGCTGAGGGAACTGGGGGACTCTGGAGGCAGGTGTGGGGCTGAGGGGACTGAGCATCGCCATCTTGTGGCTGTGGGTGTCACCCTATTTGAGGGCAGGGCAGTCAATTAGCGTATTTCCTTCTTATGGGCTGGGGCCACCACTGTCTTTGAGGGTGGAGTAGTCAATTAGAATATTCCCTCCTTATTGGCTGTGGGCACCACTATGAGATGATGTGAGGGTCAATTAGCTTATTCCCTTTTTATTAGATAGGATTTCTCTTGTAAAGGTGTCTTTTTTGCTGTTTAGAAATGTGTTTAATTTCTGTTTTTTCGTTTACTAAATTTCTGTTGTAAATAATTTTTTTCCATTGCAGTTGGATATATATTGTATGACTAGATGCACAGTGCACAAAATTTGTGCAAGGGGGTGTGTGTCCCCCAGCCTGCACCCTCTCTAATCTGGGACCCCTTGAGGGATGTCCAACTGCCAGGGATCAGGCCTAAATGGGCAGTCAGACATCCCTCTCACAATCCAGGACTGCTGGCTCCCAATTGCTCACCTGCCTGCCTGCTTGATTGCCCCTAACAGCTTCTGCCTGCCAGCCTAATCACCCCCTAAGCACTCCCTTGCCAGCCTGATTGATGCCTAATTGCTCCCCTGATCGCTTGATTGCCCCAACTGCCTTCCCTTGACAGCCTGGTCCCCCTCAACTGCCCTCCCCTGCAAGTCTAGTCCCCTCCAACTGCCCTCCCCTGCTGGCCTGATTGCCTACAACTGCCCTCCCCTATTGGCCATCTTATGTCCAAATGTGGGGACCATCTTGTGTCCACATGGGGGGAGCCTTCTTGTGTCCACATAGGGGTGGCCATCTTGTGTATTGGAGTGATGGTCAATTGCATATTACCTCTTTATTATACAGGATTTCAACCCTTTTAAATTCACTGAGATTTGTTTTTATTGCCTAACATATGATCTATATTGGGAAATGTTCATGTGCACTTGAGAATATTTTTGTGCTGTTGGGTTGAGGGTTCTATAGGTGTGTGTTAGGTCTACATGTTTTATAGTGTTGTTGAAGTATTCCATGTCATTGTATATCTGAAATTTATTTGTTTTCCAGAATATTCTATATAGGTGATATTTGTCTACCAGTTTTATTTTATTTTTTCTATTATATTTTTTTTATTGTTTAAAGTATTACAAATAGTAGTACATATGTCTCCTTTTTTTCCCTCCCTATTGAACTCCTCCTGGCGTTCCCCACTCCCAGTACATGCCCTCACCTGCCTCCCCCCGAACCCCCAGTGTCTTTTATCCATTGGTTATGCTTATATGCATGCATACAAGTCCTTCGGTTGATCTCTTACAGCCCCTCCCCCTCCAACCTCCCCTGCTTTTCCGCTGTAGTATGACAGTCTGTTCACTGCTTCTTTGCTGTTTGTTTTTTTCTCACATTGATTCTTTTCTTTAAAAACATCCTGCCTCTGCAGGCTAGAAATAAACTTATAAGAACAAAAAATGTATGAGTCCCAATTCAAATGTCCAAGAATTCTGAGTCATAGTTTCAATGTCAAACATTCCCTTATGTGTACACGTCATCAATGGTATCTGGATGGTGGATAAATGGTGGCAATGCAGGTCCGACCCTCTCTGGTTTGGTCCTGGGTATCCTATAGCGACGCCCAGCTGCTGACTGCTAGCATGGCAAGGTGTCATCAGCATCTTCCATCTCTGGACTGTTTCTCCTCTTGTCTTTGTGGTTGGAGCAGACCTGTCAATTCCTCTCTGTTGCAGGAGTCCACTTGGTCTTGAAGTTGTTTTCTGAAAGTATATAAACATATTCTCGACCAAGAGTTAATATAGGAATCTTTTCTATAAAATTGACTTGGAGTCCTTTTTATTTTTGCCCACCTGATTTTCCTTTGGCTTATTTTGACACCATCTGTGTTTCTCATGGGTGTCTTGCTGTTAGCATTACAAATGAAAATTAATTTTCTAAAGTAAAAATTTTCTAGATGTAATTTACTTACCAGCTATTTTTCCTTACATGATATTATCCTACTATCCCCCTTTTTTTGATTAATGGAGACTTTTGTAAATTTTTTAATGCAATCTTGATAACTTTTTAAAAAGTATTTTATTGATTTGTTACCGAAAGGAAGGAAGAGGGATAGAGTTAGAAACATCAATGGAAGAGAAACATCAATCAGCTGCCTATTGCACACCTCCTTGGGTGTGCCCACAACCACGATACATGCCCTTGACCAGAATCGAACCTGGAACCCTTCAGTCCACAGGTCAACGCTCTATCCACTGAGCCAAACTGGTTAGGGCCAATCTTGATAACTTTAAATGTTAATTTTTTGCACAAAAATATGACTGCTTTATGTTCATTGCAATTTTACCATGAGATGAACTACCAATAGAAATTTAAGTTAATGCTTTAGAAACAGCTTTTTGTCCAGTACACTTAAATTCTCTTGAATATTCACTTATTTCAATTAGCCATTTTAAATTAATCTGAAAGTTTAATTACTATTTTACTATCAAATTTAATACTCTACCAACAATCTTAGATTACCCTGTAAATATTAGTGGAAAGGATTATTTGCATTCTTGAGTAGGCCCTGAGCATTCCTGGTGCTAGGCTAAATTTAGATATAGGGCAGCTGCTGTCGGCCAAGTCTCTGTCTGTTACCTGGGTCCCGATCTGTGCTGGGCATGGGAAGCAAAGCATCCATGGGGGCAGAAGACCTCTCTCAGAAGGGGTGAGGGTTCAGGCCCCTGCAAGGTTGACAGAGTGAGGGTCTGTGCCCCACCTCTGTTGATCCCCAAGTTCTCTCCTGGTGGCCCCTCTACAACTGTGCCTGTATTAGGTTGTTCCTTCCCTGAGGAATCTTACCCGTCTCTGGCTAACCAGTCATCCTCCGGGGCCAAGCAGGGAGTTGTGAGGTACAGTTCTGTCTCCTTGGTAGCCCATACCCCCGTGGCCTCCATGCCCAGCACCTACCTGGGGATCCCCTCACTTGCAGACGGGGCCCCAACATTGATCACATATCTCAGAGAACTCAGGTTGCTTCTCCAGGGAGGGCCCAGCTTACACCATTGGGCGAGAGAGAGATCCATTATACCAGCCACCTCGAGGCTTCAACCTCAGCATGAATAGAAAGCTCAGGCTACAGCTGAGTGCCACTGGGTCGTGAGAAGAGGGTCCCTTTTGGCAAAAAAGGTAAGAGGGGCCAGTATAGAATGCTCACTGCCTTCCCAGTGCCTTAATTCCTTCTGAAAGGGGTTAAATCCTTTCATGTCCTTTTGTAAACTGTTGCCAAACATTCAAAGAATTAGTTTGTAATTTTGTTTGGGATAATTGTACAATATGCTGTTGTGATATATCAAGAATTATACTGGCATTGTAGAATAATAACATGCAAGGATATTCTTTGCTCTAGGCCATGGCAATTCAATTTCAAACTGGCTGTCAATTTCTTTTTGTAACTTTATATAAACTTTGTCAGGGAGGCAAAAACACAAATTACTTACTTTAGCTCAAGAGGCCAAATATGTTAACTTTCACTTACAACATTTGAAGGAAACCTCTCTTTATTTCCTTCCAAAATAATTTCCAGGCTACAGAGAGTTTCATTTAAAAATTTTTGTCTCATGAAACAATTTCTTTTAAGGTTCTGGTAACTGCTAGCATGGATTAAATTTAATATTTTATTTTTTCCTTATAATTTATTTTTATTTTTTACATGTGTCCTTATTCTCCCATCACCCCCACCACCACCACCACCCACACTCTCTACTCATGCCCCATCCTTCTGTTGACTGTGTCCATTATTAGGCTCATATGCTTGTATGCAAGTCCCTCTGTTGATCTCTCCCCATTACTCCCACTGACCCCCCATTTTCCCTGAGGTTTGATGTTCTGATTGACATTTCTCAGTTTCTGGATCTGTTCTTATTCATCAGCCTATGTAATTCATTATATTCCACAGATGAGTGAGATCATGTGATATTTGTCTTTCTCTGCCTGGCTTATTTCACTAAGCATAATGCTTTCCATCTTCATCCACGTTGTTGCAAATGGTAGGAACTCCTTCATTTTTACCACAGTGTAGTATTCCATTGTGTAGATGTACCACAGTTTTTTTAATCCATTCATCTGCTGATGGGCACTTAGGCTGTTTCCAAATCTTAGCTATGGTGAATTGTGCTGCTATGAACATATCCTTTCTGATTGGAGTTTCTAGTTTCTTGGGGTATATTCCCAGAAGTGGGATCACTGGGTCAAAGGAGAGTTCCATTTTTAGTGTTTTTGAGGAGACTCCATACTGCTCTCCACAGTGGCTGCACCAATCTGCATTCCCACCACCAGTGCACAAGGGTTCCTTTTTCTCCACATCCTTGCCAACACTTGTTTGTTGATTTGTTGATGATTGCCATTCTGATAGGTGTGAGATGGTACTGAATTATTGTTTTGATATGCATCTCTCTGATGATTAGTGACTTTGAGCATGTTTTCACATGTCTCTTGGCCTTCCTTCTGTCTTCTTTCAAGAAGTGCCTATTTAGAACAGTTGCCTATTTTTTTGAGTGGGTTGTTTATCTTCTTTTTGTGAAGTTGTATGAGTTCTCTATAAATGTTGAAGATTAAACCCTTATCGTTGGTATCATTGGCAAATATATTCTCCCATGCAGTGGGCTTTCTTTCTTTCTTTTTTTTTAATTAAATCTTTATTATTCAGATTATTACATTTGTTTTTCTTTTTTCCCCTCCATAGCACCCCTCCACCCAGCTCCCACCCTTCCCTCCCTCCCGTTGACCTCATCCATAGGTGTATGATTTTTGTCCAGTCTCTCCCTGTACACCTCTCACCCCTTTCCCCCTGAGAATTATCAGTCACGGGTGGGTCTGGAGCAGCAAGTCCTCCGCGGGCTCCGCCGTGAGTGACTCTTCAGTCCACAGGCCGACGCTCTACCCACTGAGCACACCTCCTCCTGCTGCCACAGTGGCAGCACACACACGTGCGGGGGGGGGGGCCGCAGGGTCGCAGGGGTTAAGGGAACCAGCTCCGGCGCTCGCTCCTGCAGGTCCAGCCCGGCCGGAGCCGCACCGGAAGCCCAGAGGGCAGGTGCACTGGCAGCT
>JAAGEH010000392.1:21765139-22015417 GCA_011751065.1 Lasiurus cinereus
TCAGCCTCAGCCTCAGCCCCAGCACGAGGGTCTCAGCCTCAGCCTCAGCACGAGGGTCTCAGCCTCAGCCTGAGTGCGAGGGTCTCAGCCTCAGCCTCAGCGCGAGGTTCTCAGCCTCAGCCCCAGCGCGAGGGTCTCAGCCTCAGCCCCAGCGCGAGGGTCTCAGCCTCAGCCTCAGCACGAGGGTCTCAGCCTCAGCCTGAGTGCGAGGGTCTCAGCCTCAGCCTGAGCGCGAGGGTCTCAGCCTCAGCCTCAGCACGTGGGTCTCAGCACCTCAGCCTCAGCACGAGGGTCTCAGCCTCAGCCTCAGCGCAAGTGTCTCAGCCTCAGCCTCAGTGTGAGGGTCTCAGCGCCTGCAGCCTGGCCCCAGCGCCCCAGCCCCCCAGCCCCGTCCTTCTCCCCCATGGGCGTCGCCAGCAGCGGGGACTCAAGCCAGCACTGGGAGGAGGACGGCGGGGCGCCGAGCGGAGCTCCGTTAGTCCGCGTTCCATGCCTGCGTTTCCCCATTGCGGGGCCCAGCCCGGCGCCCTGTGCTGTGGGGCACATCCCCCCAGGCCCCGGGGCCTTGACCTCGCCGGCGAGCCCGCCTCCGGGCCGGGGACGAGGACGGCTCCTTCCCCGGATCCCGGTCCCCCTCAGTCATTATTTCTTTAAATAGGTTTTCAGTATCTTGCTCTCTCTCTTCTTCTGGCACCCCCACAATTCTGATGTTGGTAGGCTTGAAACTGTCCCAGAGGCTCCTTACATTATGTTCACATTTTTGGATTATTTTCTCTTCTTGCTTTTCCAGTTGAATGTTGCCTGCTTCTTTATATTTCAAATTTTTTACTTGATTCTTGCCTTTCTCTAGTCTGCTGTTAGGAGTCTGTATAATATTTTTTATTTCAGTCAGTGTATGTTTAATTTCTAGTTGGTCCTTTTTCATCTTTAGTTGGACCTTTTCCATCTCTAGTTGGCTCTTTTGCATCTCTAGTATGTCCTTTTTCATCTCCTCTTGGGTCTTGCTAAATTTATCCATCTTTTCTAGCATATTCTTGAAAAACCTTATAAGCGTGGTTTTAAACTCTATATCCAGTCTTTTTTTTCCCCCTCCATTTCTTTTGTTTGTGATCCCTTCCCTTGTCTCGGCATTTTCACTATGCCGGGGAAACTTCTGTGTTGGATTTAGCCTTACGATATCAGACGCAAAGCCGCAGATGCCTCTGTTGAGCTTGGGAGGGTGGAGTCTCAGGGCTTAAGGGACCGCCTTGCCTTCCAGTCGGCCCCGCCCTCCACGGCCCCCCGAGTCTCACGTGACTGGGTAATGGCTGGAGCGGTCCTTGTGCGCGCGCGCACCCATAGTGCCTCTAACCGCTGCCTTTCCATCTCCCCTGCGCGCCAGGACCACACGAGTCTAGGTCCCCAGGGTTTCGCCCGAAACAGGGGCTCAGTGGACTCAGAAGTGGCACAGTTGGGAGGGTCTGTCTCCCGCCCACTCGCGAAAGCCAGCGGCACAATCAGCAATCCGTCCTCCGCGCAGCACCGTGCCTGTGCGAGACCAGATCTGATCTTTTGCGACTCCCCTAAATTTCCGTGCACCTCTCCCTTTTCACAGTCCAATCTCCCCCCGTATGAGTTTTGGCTGGATCTGGGGTTTAGTGTCGTAGGATAAGGGGTTCAATGCCGTTGGGAGTCTCCGTTTCCCTCCCGCCAGAGAAAGCCAGCCAGGTTCTCAGGCACCCGCTCTCTCCACACGCGTCTCCATACCTCAGCTTTTTGCAGCTCCTCTGGGTCTCTGTGAGCCCCTCTCTTTCCCTCTAGTTGTAGAATTTCCACTCCGCCAGCTTTCCTGTGGTTCTGGATGATGTCCGTTCTGTCTTTTAGTTGTAGTTTTGAAATTGTTGTGCCAGGCAGCAGTGTAGGTGTTTATCTATGCCGCCATCTTCCTGTTTTTTTTTTTCCGCAGTGGGCTTTCTTGTTGTTTTGTTGATAGTTTCCTTTGCTATGCAAAAGCTTTATATTTTGATGTAGTCCCATTTGTTTATTTTTTCTTTAGTTTCTATTGCCCTAGGAGCAGTATCAGTGAATAAGTTCCTTCTGCATATGTCAGAGATTTTGCTGCCTATAGATTCCTATAGTATTTTTATGGATTCCCATCTTATGTTTAATTCCTTTATCCATTTGGAGTTTATTTTTGTGTATGGTGTAAGTTGGTGTTCTAGTTTCACTTTTTTTTTTTTTGCATGTATCTGTCCAATTTTTCCAACACCATTTGTTGAATAGACTGTCTTGTTTCTATTGTATGTCCATGCCTCCTTTGTCAAATATTAATTGGGCATAATGGTTTGGGTTGATTTCTGGGTTCTCTATTCTATTCCATTAATCTGTGTCTGTTCTTGTGCCAGTACCAGGCTGTTTTGAGAACATTGGCTTTGTAATACAGCTTGAAATCTGGTATTGAGATCCCACCTACTTTGTTTTTCTTTCTCAGGATTGCTGCAGCTATTTGGGGTCTTTTTTTATTCCAGATGAATTTTTGGAAAGTTCATTCTAGGTCTGTGAAGTATGCTGTTAGTATTTTAATGGGGATTACACTAAATTTTTAGATTGCTTTAGGTAGTATAGACATTTTGATGAAGTTGATTCTACCAATCCATGAACATGGTGTTTATGTCTGTTTATGTCTTCCTCTATCTCTTTTTTCAGTGCTGTGTAGTTTTCACATATAGGTCTTTTACCTTCTTAGTTAAGTTTATTCCTAGATATCTTAATTTTTTTGGTGCGATGGTAAATAGAATTGCTTTTTTAGTCTCTCTGTAAGTTCATTATTGGTATATAGAAATGCTATAGGTTTCTTGGCATTAATTTTGTATCCTGCGACGTTGCTAAATTCATTTATCAAGTGTAATAATTTTTTGATGGAGTCTTTAGGGTTTTTTATGTAAAGTTTCATGTCATCTGCAAATAAAGACAGTTTTACTTCTTCTTTTCCAATTTGGATGCCTTTTATTTCTTTTTCTTGTATGATCGCAATGGCTAGAACTTCTAGCACTATGTTCAATAGGAGTGGTGAGAGTGGGCCTCCCTCTCTTGTTCCTGTTTTTAGGGGAAATGGTTTTAGTTTTTGCCCATTCAATATGATGTTGGCTGTGGGTTTGTCATACCGTATACGGCTTTTATTATGTTGAGGTAGGATCCTTCTATTCCCACCTTGCTGAGAGTTTTTATCAAGAAAGGGTGTTGGGTTTTGTTCAATTCTTTTTCTGTATCAACTGATATGACTGTGATTTTTATCTCTCCATTTGTTTATGTGATGTATCATATTTATTGATTTGCAAATACTGTACCATTCTTGCATCCCTGGAATAAATCCTTCTTGGTTATTATGTATGATCTTTCTGATGTACTGCTGGATTCGATTTGCTAGAATTTTGTTGAGGATTTTGGCATCTATATTCATGAGGGTATTGGCCTGTATTCTTTTTCATTGTGTTATCTTTATCTGGTTTTGGTATTAGGGTGATTCTGGCTTCATGGAAGTAGTTTGGAAGTGTTCCTTCCTCTTGAATTTTCTGAAATAGTCTGAGGAGGATAGGTTTTAGTTCTTCCATGAATGTTTGGTAAAATTCCTCTGTGAAGCCATCTGGCCCCGGGCTTTTGTTTGCTGGAAGCTTTTTGATGACTGCTTCAATTTCTTCCATAGTTATCAGTGTATTGAGATTTTTAGAATCTTCCTGAGTGAATTTTGGAAGGTTGTGTTTTTCCTTTTTAAATATATTTTATTGATTTTTAAACAGAGAGGAAGAGAGAAGGATAGAGAGTTAGAAACATGAATGAGAGAGAGAGACATTGATCAGCTGCCTTCTGCACGCCCCCTACTGGGATTTGCCAGCAACCAAGGTACATGCCCTTGACTGGAATCGAACCTGGGACCTTCCAGTCCCCAGGCTGACGCTCTATCCACTGAGCCAAACTGGCTTCGGCAAAGGTTGTATTTTTCTAGGAATGTGTCCATTTTTTCTCTAGGTTGTGTAATTTGTTAGAATAGAGTTGTTCATAATATTTTTTTTTTAACAATCTTCGGGGTCTGTAGTTATTTCACCTCTCTCATTTCTGATTTTGTTTATTTGGGTCCTCTCTTTTTGAATCTTGGTGAGTCTGGCTAGGTTCATCAATCTTGTTTATTCTTTTGAAGAACCAGTTCTTGGTTTTGTTGATCTTTTGTATTTTTTATTGTTTTGGGGGGGGGCTCTATGTCATTCATTTCTGCTCTGATCTTTATTATTTCCTTCCTTCTGTTTACAGTGGGCTTTTATGAATGCTCTCTTTCTAATTCTTTGAGTTAGATGATTCATTACCATTATTTCTTGTTTTTTTTTTAAATTAAATCTTTATTGTTCACATTATTACATTTGCTTCTCTTTTTTCCCCTCTATAGCTCCCCTCCACCCAGCTCCCACCTCTCCCTCTACTTTTACCTCCCTCCCGTTGACCTCATCCATAGGTGTGATTTTTGTCCAGTCTCTCCCTGTACACCCCTCACTCCTTTCCCCTTGAGAATTATCAGTTCACTCCCTTTCTGTGCTCCTGATTCTATTATATTCACCAGTTTATTCTGTTCATCAAATTTTTCATTCACTTAATTTTTAGATTCACTTGTTGATAGATATGTATTGGTTGTTCATAATATTTTGTCTTTTACCTTTTTCTTCTTCCTCTTCTTAAGGAGTACCTTTCAGCATTTCATATAATACTGGTTTGGAGTTGATGAACTCCTTTAGCTTTTTCTTATCTGTGAAGCTCTTTATCTGCCCTTCAATTCTGAATGATAGCTTTGCTGGATAGAGTATTCTTGGTTGTACGTTCTTGCTGTTCATCACTTTGAATATTTCTTGCCACTCCCATCTGGCCTGTATCGTTTCTGTTGAGAAATCAGCTGACAGTCGTATGGGTGCTCCCTTGTAGGTAATTAACTGTTTTTCTCTTGCTACTTTTAATATTCTCTCTTTTTTTTTTTTTGCTCTTGGTATTTCAATTATGATGTGTCTTGGTGTAGTCCTCTTAGGATTCCTTTTATATGGGGTTCTGAGTGCTTCCTGGACTTGTAAGTCTATTTCTTTCACCAGATGTGGGAAGTTTTCAGTCATTATTTCTTTAAATAGGTTTTCAGTATCTTGCTCTCTCTCTTCTTCTGGCACCCCACAATTCTGATGTTGGTATGCTTGAAGCTGTCCCAGAGGCTCCTTACATTATCTTCACATTTTTGGATTCTTTTCCCTTCTTGCTTTTCCAGTTGAGTGTTTTCTGATTCTTTATATTTCAAAATTTTGACTTGATTCTTGCCTTCCTCTAGTCTGCTGTTAAGTCTCTGTATAATATTTTTTTATTTCAGTCAGTGTATGTTTAATTTTTAGTTGGTCCTTTTTAATCTCTAGTTGTATCTTTTTCATCTCTAGTTGGTTCTTTTTCATCTCTAGTTGCTCCTTTTTCATCTCCTCTTGGGTCTCACTAACTTTATCCAACTTTTCTAGGATATTCTTCAAAAACCTTATAGGCGTGGTTTTGAACTCTATATCCAGTCGTTTGTTTTCCTCCATTTCTTTTGTTTGTGATCACTTCCCTTGTCTTGACATTTTCACCATGCTGGAAGAACTTCTGTGTTGGATTCAGCCTTATGATACCAGACTTGAAAAACTGCAAAAGCCTCTCTGTTGTGCTTGGGATGGGTGGAGTCTCAGGGCCTTGCCTTCCATTCGGCCCCGCCCTCCACAGCCCCTGAGGCTCACATAAGTGGGTAATCGCTGGAGTGTTTTCTGTGCTTGCGCTAGCGCTCTCTCTCTCTCGCAGTGCCTCTAGACTGCTGCCCCTCCAGCTTCTCTGCACTCTGGGACCACACAAGTCTGGGTCCCCAGAGTTTCACTTGAAACTGGGGTTTAGTGGAGTTAGAAGTGGCGCAGTTGGGAGGGTCTGTCTCCCGCCCACTCGTGAAAGCCAGCGGCACAATCAGCAGTTGGTCCTCTGCATGCAGTGCTGTGTGGGCCACCAGACTTCTGATCTTTTGTGACTCCCCTAAATTTCCAGGCACTTCTTCCCCTTCACAGTCCAAACTCCCCCCATATGAGTTTCGGCTGGATCTGGGGTTTAGTGTCATAGGATAAGGAGTTCAATGCCTTTGAGAGTCTCCATCTCCCTCCCACCAGAGAAAGCCAGCCAGGTACTCTGGCACCTGCTCTCTCCACAAGCACGTCTCCGTACCTCAGCTTTTTGCAGCTCCTCTGGGTCTCCGTGAGCCCCTCTCTTTCCTTCTAGTTGTAGAATTTCCACTCCGCCAGCTTTCCCGTGGTTCTGGATGATATCCATTTTGTCTTTTAGTTGTAGTTTTGAAATTGTTGTGCAAGGCAGTAGTGTAGGTGTTTAACTATGCCACCATCTTGGATTCTTCTTTTCTTGTTTTTTGAGATAGGCCTGTAGAGCTATAAACTTCCCTTTCAGCACTGCTTTCATTTTGTCCCATAGCATTTGTGTTGTTGTGTTTTTATTGTCATCAGTCTCCAGGATATTTTTAATTTCTTCTTTGATCTCATTTATAACCCAATCATTGTTTAGTAACATGCTATTCAACTTCCAAGTGTTTGAATTTTTTGGAGTCTTTTTATTTTATTGTAGTTTATTTCTAATCTTATGCCATTGTGGTCTGAGAAAATGCTTGATATGATTTCAATCTTTTTGAATTTGGGGGGACTTTGCTTGTGGCCCAGTATGTGATCTATTTTTGAAAATGTCCCATGTGCACTGGAGAAGAACATATATTCGTGGCTTTGGGGTGAAATGCTTTGAGAATGTCAATTTGGTCCATCTGATCTAGTAAGTTATTTTGAATTGCTGTTTCTTTTCTGATTTTTTGTTTAGAGGATTTATCCAGTGATGTCAGTGGTGTATTAAAGTCCCCTACTACGATCTCTTCCTTGATATCTTCCAGAATTTTTTTTTTTATGTATCTGGGCGCTCCTGTATTAAGTGCATATATGTTGACCAGAGTTATATCTTCTTGTTGAATTGCTCCTTTTAGTATTATGTAGTGGCCTTCCTTATCTTTTGTTAAGGCCTTAACTTTGAGGTCTATGTTATCATATATAAGTATCGCCACCCCAGCTTTTTTCTCATTTCTATTGCCTGAAAAATGTTTCTCTATCCCTTCACTCTCAGTCTGTGTAAATTCTTTGTGCTGAGGTGGGTTTCTTGTAGACACCAAATATATGGGTCATGTTTTCTTATCCATTCAGCTACCCTATGTCTTTTGATTGGTGCATTTAACCCATTTACGTTTAATGTTATTGACATGTTCATGTTTGTTGTCATATTTTTCCTTAGTGATTGTGTTTCTTCTTGCCTTTCTGTTTCTTCTTTTTACAGCAGTCCCTTTAGCATTTCTTGAATTTTTGGCTTGATAGTGATAAATTCTCTTAGCCCCTTTTTGTCTGTGAAGTTCCTGATTCCACCTTCAATTTTGAATGATAGCCTTTCTGGGTATAGTATTGTTGGGTTCAGACCCTTGCTTTGCATCAATTCCTATATTTCATTCCATTCCCTTTTGGCCTGGTGTGTTTCTGTTGAGAAATCAGTTGATATTCTAATAGGAGATCTTTTGTAGGTAACTTTCTTTCTTTCTCTGGAAGTCTTTAAGATTCTTACTTTGTTGTTAGTGTTCGCCAATTTAATTATGATGTCTTGGTGTCAATTTTTTGGGGTTCAATTTGTATGGGGCTCTGTGTACTTCTTGGACTTGTATAGTTTTTTTCTTGCTAATATCAGGTAAGTTTTCTGTCATTATTTCTTCAAATAGGTTTCCTATTCCTTGCTTTTCTTCCACTTCTTCTGGTATCCTTATTAAGTGAATATTGTTTTGTTTTGTGTTGTCCCAAAGCTCCTGTAGGCTCTCTTCTTGTTTTTTTAAGTCTTCTTTCCAGTTGCTGCTGTGTTTGTGTGTTTTTTTTCTACCTTGTCTTCTAATTCGCTGATGCGGTCCTCAGCCTCTTCTAGTCTATTGTTTAGGCCTTCCATTGTGTTCCTTATTGCAGCTATGTCGTTCTTCATCTCTTCTTGGTTTCTTTTCATGTTGGTAACATTCCTATTCTGCTCTTTATAGTTCTTATTGAGTTGTGTATATTTGTTGTTGAGTTGTGTGTATGTCATCCATCTGTTTAAACATCCTTAAAACCATTACTCTGAATTCTTTCTCTGATAAGCTACTGGCCTCAATTTCATGTAACTCCCTTTCTGGTGATTCCTCTTTTTCTTTCTGTTGGGGATTGCTATTTTGTCTTCCCATGTTTTCCTGTATTTTTTAAATTGTAGATCAAATTGCTTTGCTACCCAGTTTTTTTTTTTTTTTTTTTTTTGGGAATGGTGCTACTGGTGTTTTCTCTCAGTTTTTTTGTGCTTATTAATCTGTTGTAGTTCCCTACTTGAGCTATTTGGGCTCTCTTGATGTAGCTCTGCGAGCTTGAGCAGCACAACTATGGTGTCTAGAAGTCGGCAGCCATGGAGGGGAGTGTCTCTATTTTTGCTGTTTTACAACCTTAATTGAGATCACTGGTGCCCAGTGGGGCCTCACAGTGGCACCAAGGACCCATCTGGGTGATGTGGTTCAGAGGGCCTACACTCTGGAGAGGCGTGATTGTGGTTCCCAGAGTTCTGTAGTTGTGTGGTGGGCAGACTCAGCTTTTGCTGCTGCACCTGTGATGGATAGGCACTTACTCCCTGTGGCAGCTCACAGGAGCACCCACGGTAAGTTTGCCAGCGAGTTACACTGAATCACTCTGAATGGCCCTGGCAGTGTAACCATGTAATTGAGATGTCTGTGGGCAGGTATCCAAGATGAGTGAATTCAAAATATCTACTGCTGGGGGGGAGTGTCCCCCTGTTTGAGGTTGCACCCAGGGAGAGCTCACAGTGGCTCTCAAGGCACTCTGTGGGATCCTGCACTGAGGTTGAGCTGGCATAATGCTCTGACACTTTCTGCAGGATCCTGCACTGAGGTTGAGCCGCAGGGGTAGATGTGGGTAGTTGTTTAGGAAGAGGATATTCAGAAATTCTACTGCGGGGCAGAGCTCCTCTTGTTTGTGCCAAATCCCACCCAGCAGAGACTCAGCGCTGCTTCCAGAGCACACTGTGGATAGATGAGCTCAGGTATCCTGTTCCTTTGTGGAGGATCCTTTTTTTTTTTTTTTTTTGGTGCATCCCTCTAATGATGTGCTCTGAGGGGTCCTGCACTGAGGGTTGAGCCCCAGGGGTAAATGTGGGTAGTTATTCAGGAGAAGGGAATCCAGAAATTCTATTGTGGGCCATGTGCCCTTGTCTGTACAAAAATCACACCCGTGGGGGCTCCCAGTGGCTCCCAGACACTGCCTAGGGAGTGGAGCACCCTGGCTGCCTGTGTGCTAGAAAGGCACTAATGTGCTAATATGGACCAGAGTTCTGCCGCTGGGGAGGGGGAAGTTGTATTTACTGCTTTGGAGATGGAAGTCCCAGGGTCTGAGGGTCTGCAGCTGTGGCAGCAGGGTTTTGGCTGGAGGGGCTGCTGGGTCGCAGGGCAGTTACAAGGCCTGTCTGGTTGGTGGTGTTGATGAGTTCCCAAAGAAAGGATGTTTTCCCCTTCAAGATGGCGTGGGCTCCGTGCCTGAGTCCCACAGTCCGGGGAGTGCCCCCTGCTGTGGTAGTCTCTCCTTGTCCAAAAGAGCCTGGACTGCTAGCCCCTGCTGCTCCTGCAAGATTTAACTGTCCTTTACTCTCTCACACATAAACCACACACTCTCCTTTCACCCCCTCACTCACTTCCTCGCCCTCACCTCCATCTTGCCAGCCACCATCTTCCTGGTAAGTCTCTCGTCTGCCAGTTTTAGAATACAATGTAAATTTACAAAGAAATAGTTAAAACTCATTAGACTTTATCTTTTACAAAGTCCTGTATTAAATAATTTATTAGCTCTAAAATTTATAAAGTTTGTTTTGAAATACTGAATTTTTTAAATCTCACCAACAAAGTAACTTTTTTTAAAAAAATATATTTTACTGATTTTTTACAGAGAGGAAGGGAGAGAGATAGAAAGTCAGAAACATCGATGAGAGAGAGACATCGATCAGCCGCCTCCTGCACGCCCCACAGTGGAGATGTGCCCCGAAGCAAGGTACATGCCCCAACCAGAATCGAACCCAGGATCTTTCAGTCCACAAGCCGACGCTCTATCCACTGAGCCAAACCCGTCTCGGCACAAAGTAACTTTTAAACCAATGTTCAAATCATCCAATGCCCTTTTCACCAAAGCAGATATTTATCTTTGTCTTCAGAGCCACTGTGGGAATGTTCCCCATAGGATAGGGAAGAGTTTCCTGGAATATAGTCAACCCTTCCCAGTCAGGGTGTTTGTTTTTAAATGTAGTATGTATTATAACTACATACTACATTTGTAGATTGCAGAAATAATTTGTAGATTGCCAAAATTCTCGGTAGTTCCAGTCTCACTTGAAAAAAGTACTAAATCCTAAGTAGCCAAATAGCCTCATACCACCCACCTTGTCCAATGGCCCCAGTTCTGCCCACAACAGGCCTATGGGGACCAGAATAGAATGGGTTTTCCAAGCCATCCTGCCCTGTTCAAATACCCTAGATACTTGGATCTTTGTGGAGGTCATGAGTTAATTGGTTTCATGTGCAGTACTGAGGGTTTGCTAAGCAATCCAGGTAATTCTAATGTGCAATGTTTGACACCCATCATTGGATACTTCCTATAGTCAGTTTTTACCTCAATCTAATTTTGGCAAGTAAAGTTGTCAAGTTGTTGAGGGAAGCAGGCACTCAGAGCAGTGGAGTGTGAAGCAGTAGCTAGTAGTTAGTTACTCTTGAATGCCAGGCCACATACAAAGCTGTATGATGGGAAGGTTACCTGACTCCTCTGGGCTTGTTTCCTCTTGTATAAAGAGGTACATGCAATGCCACGTATCTTCTCCCACTTGATCTGGGTTTTACTGCAGTACTGAAGGTTTCTCTGAGGACTGTTCTTACCTGCCCAGAATCTGCCTTCTTGTGGAGGGAGGGTTCTCCCGGACATGTATTGGAGGCCATGAGAGTGCACTTTAAGACAGGAAGGGCATGGGTTGGGGAATGCTGGTTAGAAGATAGAAAGGTCAGTAAGACACCACCTGATGCTGGCCTGAAATTTGAGGGAAGCAGATGAGACAGCTTCTTGAGGGCTGGACCGACAAGCTGATGGAGCCGTGTCTAGGCTGTCCCTCTCACATCACTACTTGGTAGCTACCAATTCAACTGCAATGCACACATTTCCCTTCCCTTGGAGATGTAACATTTGTTCATGCTAATGTAAGTGAAGAGGTCATGTATGGGTGGGTTGGAGCCTGTGATGTGGCCAAAGAGGAGTTGGCCAAGGCTAGCCCTGGGCCCTTTGGGCTCTTGCCTTACCCAAAGACTTGGGGTAAATAAAGCCCAAGTGAACCCTTGTTCACTCTTGACCAAGTAACACGGGCCAAAAGAAGCCACATGGACTGCTCTTGCCAGGTGCTCTCCCCGCACTCCTTTCCATTTACATTGTGGACATAGAGTTTCCACAAAGATCTCAAAGTTCAGGGTCTTTTGATTTCTTTAGTCTTATTGCTAGGGATGTCATAAATGAAGTTAGCTACCAAAAGATGACAGCTCTCATTATATTTTATTAAAAATATATTACACCAATAAATAGTTTCTGAAAACTGAGTATACTTAAAAAAAAAATCACATGAGCTAGCAGAATTTGGTCTACTACTTGGTGCTCAGGGCAGTATTAAGTGCTGGCTGCTGTTACTGCCACACAGCTAAGGAATGAAGGCAAGAAGGGGACAGTCCTGGCCGAAGCCCTACATGGGCAGTAGGGTTGAGTAGTGTTTCACTCCAGGGACTGGGAAGCACTAGGGGAGAGGACTTGATAAACAGAACTGAATGTTTTTTAAACCTTTTAAAAACACACAACAGGCCTGGCTGGTGTGGCTCAGTTGTTGAGTGTTGCCCCTACGAACCAGAAGGTCATGGTTCGATTCCCAGTCAGGCACATGCGTAGGTTGTGGGCTCAGTCCTCAGGGGGCATGTGGGAGGTGGCCTATCAGTGATTCTCTCTCTTCGTTGATGTTTTCTCTTCCTTCCTCTCTGAAATGAATAGAAGTATACTTCAAAAAATAAAAAAAAGCATACAGACAATGGGTGTTTTTGGCATGTTGCTCCACCTAAGATTTTATAAGACTTCATTCCTTTCCCATAGTAGCATAATTATTTTTGCTACACAAACCTTACTGATGAACAAGGTATGCTGCTTCCAACTGATTAGGAACAATCCTGAGATGAGTTTAATTGTATATGTATCTTTATTCTTGTTTTCTACAAGAATTCATTCATTAAGATAAATTCTTATAAATAGGACTTACTGGGTCTAGGTTTTTAATACTTATTTTGACAGTTACTGCCAAATTCTTTTCTAAAAATCAACTAATTTAGACTTTCACCAATATGAGAGGCTACATTTTCCATCACCCTCACCAAGACTGAGCATGAGCCTACTGAATCAGTTCCCTATTTGTAAATTCTAAAAAACAGGCATTACAAGTAAGTTGCTAGGATATAGGTTTTGCCACATTGAACTGGGCTAGAAGGTTGGTCCTACCTCTCACCAGTTACCCACATGATCTAGGGTAAGTGTTTACACCTCAGGTTCTTTACCTATATGACTTTCTGTGCATAGAGAAAGTCTCTTTAATATTGATACGAAGATATAAATCACAGGAGCTTATATGGGATACAATATAATTCTAAATATGCAGAACTAGTTAATATATGCTAAACATATGCTTATTTAAAAAAGAAGCAATAGGATGAGTGACACATATTTCAGGAAATGAAAACAGTAACCTGGGGAGGTGCACGTAACCTGGGAGGACACTGGCCATTTTCTAGTCCCCCACTAGGGGTAGTTACACAGTGTACTCTTTATACTGTTACAAATGTTTTATGCTCCTATGGCTATTTCACAGAAAAGATTACACATTCATTGAGAAACTTTAGAATGTAAAGAATTATAAGAGAAAACATTTTAAATGTGTTAAGAAATATTAGTTTTATTTAACCAGTTTTCACAGCTGAATATTTATTCTATAAAAACTTTACAGATTGTACAGTTTATATATATTTCAAACTACTGAACGAAAAAGTAGGTCCCACAGATGCAAAAATACTGCACCAACCAATCCCAGGTAAAGGCAGGTTTATACACTGTACAGCTCTCCACGCAGCCAGGAGGCGGTCAGTTCTAGTATAAAATTTAAAACTGTACAAAAATAAGGTTTTGATTTTATTTCACTCTTCATACATTCAATATGATTGCAAGCACAGAAGCCTATCTAATGACAGGCCTCTGCAATCAGGAATCGGCCCACTCCTGAGAGCAGTGCACATGTCTGTTTATGTAGGGCACTCTTGGACACCACACTGAATTCAGTGTATTGTGTAGACATGAACCCGGAGACCAAGAACATTAAACATTGAATATAAGGTAGTTCTTTTTCTTAAAAAGGAGTTTCTGCATTTAATAGTGTGCCAAAAGAATTTTAACTTATTAAATAAAATATATTCTAAGTGAACCTAAAAAATAGTTTATAAACATAAAAATACTTTTTTTGGTGTAATACATCAATCATATCTGCACAGAGAAAATCAAAATTGTATATAAAGTAGCATTTCTCACCCAGCAACAAGAAGCATTGCAGTTATTTTTTTCAAAAGGGTCAAAGACACTATTTAAATCCCACTAAAGCTAACTTATAGCTTAGATTCCATACTTAGGCTGTTCAGTGAGTCACTAGGACTGCAAAACAAGCTTTCTTCCCAAGACAGTGGTTTCTCCATGTTAACTGGGTGAGAACCAGGCATATTAAAAGTGAAGGAAAAAGCAATTGATTTTTTTTTTCTTTTTCTTCAGCATAAATCCGAAGTGTACTTTAAGTTTGGGGGCATGTTCACAGTGGATTTTTCATCAGAAATATCCTAAAAGGTAAGTTTTACTTTTGATTTGGACTTTTCATCTGAGTTACTGTGCCTTCTTAGAGAAAAAAGCACATCTCAGATCTTTTTATATTTCTCTTTGGGGCAAGGAAGACAAGGCTGTCTGCTGCCTCTTTAGAGTCTGTTCTAGAAGGAAAAAATAAGGGAAACAAACATTATCCCAGACTTTCCCTGAAACCCCAAACCAGCAAAACACACTTTCTTCTTTACACAGTACAAGCCAAAAATAGCAGAAATTAGAGTTGCAGCGAGCAGTCTAGTGCTCACCATTACACTTTCATACTTGTCTGAATATTAAGTATAAAATAATGATGTTTGGGCAAAGGAGCTTTGTAATTATTTATTTTAAAGTTACAGTACTTAAAAACTCCTTGACAATAAATAGCTTAGATGTTTCAAGTCCTGCTTCCAAGCGTGAACTAAGAGTGAACACGTTTCAGGCTGTGAGGATGGATTCGGGCACCTTGGAGCCACAGATGTCCTGCTATTCAATTCCAGTGTCATCAGCAGGCAGCTGCCAATCAAAACTCATCAATCTTCCTCTGTAAGTATTTCAGCATGGAGTCCATCCCTTGGGCGGATCCCCAGATCTTCTTCAGCACTTCACACTCCCTGTCATTGGCCTGCTCCAATTCTGCTTTCATGTTGCAGCGTACAAGGGCTTTGGATTCCTCCAGCACCTGGACCAGACCAAACAACAGAGTTAGTTAGCAGGTGTGTGTCTGTAAACACTGGCTCCACTGCACAACAAGTTTATGTGGATAATTATCAAACCTGAGTACTGACCTATCCAAAAAAACCCCTACATTTTCCACAATATACACCACGACTAATATATGTACTATTTTACACTAAATATCAGAAACATTCTCAACGTCAAAACAGTTGTCAAGGTATTTTGAAAGTGAGCTGTACTATCTACTTCCTGCCTCTTCCTGATGCCAAGACTAGCCGTGGCCCACGCTGCTATGCTGCTTGAGCCCACGCATAACTCTGGTGCTCAAGGGAAACTGGGAGAATGTCTGCTGAGGGGATTATTTAACCAAAATTTAATTTTAATGAGGGCTGTTCATGTTTGGGATAGCTTAGAGCAGTAGTTTCCAACCTTTTTCATATCATGGCACACATAAATGATAAAATTTGGTGGTACACTAAAAATTATTACATTTTGCTGATCTGACAAAAAAAGCATAATTTGACTGTTCTAATTTTTTTTTATTTTTTTATTTTAAGGGAAAAGAGATCAGTGCCGTTGACTAAATAGTCAGGTATTGCATGTTTTGAAAATTCTTGTGGCACACCAGTTGAAAATCACTGACTTAGAAAGAAGTTAGATCAGTTAATATCAAATAACATTTCACCTCATAATTTGGCAAGTGCAATTTTGTTAAAAGATTAACTATTATCCAGCACATTTATTAGACAAAACTTAGGTCTACCGTGTGGAAAAAGTGATTATATGAAAGGACTTTGAAAGCAGTGACGAGCTATGTAAATGTTGTTTTTTTGGTAGACTTTTATAGGATTAAAAAAAATAACCCTCACCTAAGGACATGCTTATTAATTTTTGAGAAGGAGATGGCAGAGAGAAGGAGAGAGAAACACTGATTGGTCACCTTCCTGAACTTGCCCTGACTTGGAATCAAACCCCCACCTTTTTGGCCAGGGCTATAAGGCATTTTTAAGTTACTAAACTTGAGACTGAAATGCTTTCCTTTAATTCTTGGGCATTCGCAAAGAGAGGACAGGGTAAGCAGATTGAAGCACTGGCATCCATTATGGCTGCCATCAGTATTTCCCATGAAGGTGGCTGTACAGGGAGCAAATGTGGGAGGGCTCAAAGAAATACTGTGAAAAGCCTCTCAAAGAAATACTGTGAAAAGTCTGATCTTTCTGGAGGAAAAGGTCATGGCAAAAAAACACACACACACAGTCACACATGTAAGAGAACAAATTTGACGTACAACTGGATTACACGAGGCAAGCTCCTTAATGCGAACCATGACCTCTTGGGTGAAGGTCCCAGGCCAGAACACCTGCGAGACCAGGCCTTTGCCACACGCCTCCTGTGCTGTCAGCTTACGGCCACTGAGCAACATTTCATTTGCCTGAAAAGAAGAAGAGTTGACAACAATATGAGATATAAAATGTGACGGGAAGGCAGGTGGAAAAGATCCAACCCAATAACTCATCCCTTAAAAATGCACTCTGAGGATGGGTGTTTGAATGGCCTGGGCTGGGACCCCTTGCACACCCTCCTGGGCTGCACCCATCATGCACCTCTCTAGAGCCTGCACACTGAGCAGAAATCCAGCACAGCATAGTCCACGATGCGAGCAGGCAGCAACATACTGGTCAGTGGGTTTTAAAAAAAAAACACAAACAAAAAAAACCCCACAAAAAACAAACAAACAAAAAAACACACGTAAAGGCTTATTTTATGATGTAATTGGGATCAAATAGACAGCCAAGAAATCTAAATTAGAGAAAATCTGTTTGTTAATTTGAAGTCACTGGCATGTCCCTCTTTGCCTGCCTCCTCCTCCCAACATGTGAACTCATTTAATACACAAAATAGTTTCCTGGGAAAATAAGGCCCAAGCAAAGCTAGGACATTTGCAATTTTAGGGATGTGAGCCAGCCACAGAGCTTCTGCAAATGCAGGCAGGGAGATCCTGCAGGGGGATACCTGGAAGGCGACGACCAGGACTGAGAAGCACCCCCAATGACCACTCCCTAGGAGGGTCTGACTATATGCATGACTCAATGGAGGAGTGAACACTTGGTTTTAAGTATATATATATGAAATTGGTTTTAACTTTGTCCTGGATTCTACAGCACTTTTAAGGTCTCATCACAAATTTGCATGAATTTCATTATCACTCTAATGACAGGCTCACAGATGCTGAAGGAGAAAAGAGGAGAATATCTATCTGATAAAGAAACTGCACGATTCTAATGTCACAATTTCCTATCTTGAATGGTTAATCTTTCTGAAGATTCTGGTGGTCACAAAGAAGCTTCTGAGCTCAGGTAAAACGCACTTTTGGTAGGTGTCTTTCTTTTCCAAAAGAAGCAAAATCATTGTTATGAAAAGGCCTTAAAGTATTCAGTGTCTCTCTCAGTTGACAGTACCAGTGTACCTCCTGTAAAGGCACCTCAATGGCCAACTACACATGAAATGTAGTTTAGAGCAGCAGTCACCAACTGGTGGCCCATGAGATCAGAAAGGTTGGTGACGCTGGTTTACGGAAACCTTTGGAGCAGCGGTCACCACTGGTGGTCCGTGCGGTCTAAAAGGTTGGCAACTGTTGGTTTAAAGTATGCACACAAGAGCTGGTAGAGCAAATGTCCTGCAAATTTATCACCCCATTTCAACATCACCAGAGATGAAACGCAGCTATAGAAGAGGGTCTTCAGAAAAACTGCAAAGTTCTTAACACTCAAGACTCACTTCTGTCCCCAAGTGGAGCATGTTATTTGAGTAAATCTTGGACAAAGCCATGGGTTTTTGAAGATCTGAAGATGTTCTACAAAACACCCCAACAGCATACTCTCAGTGGAAAGCTCTAAAATAAGCAATGGATTTAACAATCTGACTTAATTTTATTGTTAGCTGTTAAGATTGTTCTTCTGAAGGCAGATCCAAATGCAATGAGAAAGGAAAATAGTTCCTGATGAAATGACCTATTGGGAAGTGCTCCATGGATAGATCCTATCACTATTCTCTTCTCTTCTGGTCTTTCATTCCTTTTTCTAGATTCTCTTAGGCTTAGAGCCAGGAAGCTGGGGCTGACAGCTCATCAGAACCATCCTCTGCTCCAGTCAGCGAGAACCTAGCTAACTCTCCAGTGGCTGTCAATGGATGTGCAGGACATTTCTGAATCTACCCAAAAGGACTGAATGGTGGGACTAACTCAAGGCTGTTAAATGCTTTCTCACCAAAATACAGGCAGTGAGTTGGTTTAAAATATACTTATCAAATAAAACCATTAAGAAAAATTACCTTAAAAATATTAGTAGGTTAAATATACATAAGTTGAATGGATATGTTCTCATACACTCAATTTCCAATAGTTTAAAAAATACCCAATGTGGTCAAAATTGTCCAACTGTTTTAAAAAAGTTATAGTGCAGACAAATGATAAATGCTAAAGGACAAGAAAGTATTAAGTTGAAGTATAGGTCATATGGCATATGGCACATGGCACTTTTGTACAGCTATTTTCAACCTTTCTCATCTCGGCTCAAACTAAAATGTGACACCAAATGTTTTTGCCGATCTGGCCAAAATAGGTACAGTAGAGTGGTATGTTTCTTCACTATGCTGCTTATCTGAGCCAGGAATAATACGTTAGTTAAAATTTTCCTGGTGTGTTAGCAATGACTGGAGTTAAGGCTTGCTCTTTGAATAGATAAAGGTCTTACAGGTTGACTGCTTCCTGTTCAAGTTTAGCCAAAAAGATCACATTAAGAAGTATGGTGAGGAAACCTGACAGGCTTGGGTAGGGAGGAACCAGGAAGCTTCAAATCTCAAGGATACAGCTTGGTAGCTGTTTTGCCACTTACTCCCTTGAACCAGGCTCTAACCTCCTCAAAGGACATCTCCTCACTGTAAATTCAGGGCAAGGCTCTCAGGTCCAAGAGCTCCTCAGCTGTCAGTCACAGGGCTCAACACTTTCCTGAGTGTAAAAGCTCACAGGGGTGGTTCTTCAGACAGGACTGGGCTTTGCAGTGTCTGGCTCAGCATGGGTGTTCCACGAATGTTCACTGGGCACAAGGAGGACTCACTATAGAGCATTATTATACTCTTAAGCTAACCTAAGCTAGACTACAGCCTGGCTCCAAGATCTCTCTCCCTGCAACAGATAGCACAGGAAAAGGTAGTTTTCCCAGCTTGTTTACTTGCATGTTCTTCTTATCCTGCTAATAGAATCCCTTTAGCTTGCCATCCTGCAGTTTTGCTCATAGCAAGTGGGGAAAACCAAACTTGTTCTAGGCTTGCCTCAGGCTCCTGAGATCCATACACACTAAGAGCTCAGGAAAGGAATGGCACCATTTGGGCAGCAGTCCCTTCAATAAGAGTTGTTACAATACAACTTACCTCACCAACGTCCACTCATGTTTTGTGTAGAGGTTTGAGTCAGTTACTCCAAAAAAAGTGCAGAATTTACACTGTGTGCTGTTTAAGCTCTTTGCTCCAGCTTTATTTAGAGCAGGATTTCTCAAGCTGGGCATGAAGATACTCTGGCCACATAAAGACACTTTAGTGTTGAGGAGGGCATGTGAATTTTAGGATAAACTAGCATCTCCTCTGTTGTGACACCAAGTTTCTAGACATTGCCACATGCCCCTTAGGACTGGAGGATGGGGCAAATTGCCCTGGTTGAAAACTGCTGAGATCATAGGAGAAGCAAACAATAATGACTTTCAAGACTTGTCCAGCGGGGTCAAAGGTGAGGGAGTCAGGAATAGACATCCACTTTGTACTACCTTCAAGTTACTTAGGGACCTTTCTTAGCACAGTGGACTCCAAGACCACTAACCCTTAGCAGCATTTGGCCCAAGGGCTCCACTTCCAAGCTACCTTTGCCCAAAATGTGTTCAAACGTCAAGTTTCTTTAATATTTTCTCCATATAAAAATGGAGACGACTTGAGGTGTACACTGGCCCAGGAAATAATTGCTGCTCAACTGCCAGGAGCACTGTCAGCAGGCAACTATCTGCAAGAGCTCTCCAGGAAGCCTCTGCCAGGGCAGGCCCTTCTTGGGGCTGCTGCATCCAATGGCTGAGTGTGGTGAGGGCACTTGGAACAACTGTGATGGCCACATATGCCAGAGTCTAACATGGGCTCAGCTAGAGCATCATCCGAACTGCACCACAGCTCACCTTTGCTCTCTACACCCAATCCTGTTTCCTCTCTGCCTGGCCAGAGGTTGATACCTAATCCATGTCCTGCTTACCATAGTCACCTGCCCTCTGCTTCTATAGAACTACCTTGTGGCAGGTGGGAGTGGAAACGGCGATGAAAGGATTTATTGCTTCCTAGCTGGCTGGCAATGAAAACCTTCTCACAGGTAATGGGATAGTAACTGCTAGTTGCCACTGACACCAACAGAGGGATTCCTGGGTAGCAAGATGGCAGAGAGAGTTGTGACCCAGGACTTATCAGAGTCTCCAAGCTCCAGGAAAGGTTGATCAGCCACACACAGAAGGTCTGTTTCGGTATGTGAGGAAGGAAGAGAGAGGATAAACTTGGTATGGGGACTTCTGGGCGGATGCCTCCAAACTCTGAACCCTAGACTCCTTTGAGCCTTCTGAGCCCACATAAATGGCCCACTCATCTCCATTCAGAACAAGGGCTGCCCCCTTGTTTGAAGACAATACCGAAATCCCTCTCTACAGGATTGCATCACTTCCCTTAAACCCTGTACATCCCCTCTCTTGGCCATTAGGCCTGTAACTCCCCAGAAGAGTGGCATGATACAGTTAGAAAGTACTGGTGGAGCTGGGAGAAGACAAAGGACTGAATTCTGAGGGTTCTTCTTGACCAGAGGGCAAACCACTGGGTTCGACAGGGGAGCTTTCCTGAACTACAAGACTTAACGCACTGGCAAGTGCCCAGGAGAGACTGTGTGGTCTTGCTGCTGGGATGGCTTCTAACATATGGAGAAAGTAACAAGGGTCTGGACAAGTGAAGTTGAAATGCCAGAACCACTGTGGCTGACAGTGAAGAGGGTGGGACAAGATGCCATGAGGAGCTTATGGCAATGCCAGAGAGATGATCTCAATGCAGGGTCTCTGGGGTTCTGGAGCAAGGTCATGCCTTCAAACAGGAAGTATATAGCTTTTAATCAGCAATTCGAGTGTGTATTCTGGGCCCTGGTAGAGAAAGAACACCTAGCCCTGGGATGTGAAACGTCCATCATAAGCTGAGTTGTCAGGCCCATCAAGGTCTAAGGGTCAGACAGGGCCAGTGGCAGGTATATAGCTGGGATCAGGCACAAACACCAGCAAAAATAGGTGAGATGCAAAAGCAGGTGGCCCAGATCCACAAGTCAGGCACCACTGCTGTACCAGTGCCCCACTTCAGTTAACATCTATGGCTGAATGGGGATTCCCTGTGAACAAGCTTGGTTTATGGGTGGCCTGGCTCAAAAGAACATGCAAGGGGAATGCTCTGAAATGGAGGATATGCCTGGTCATTCATCTGGTGTAAGAGAACTTCATGAAAGTTAGAATCCAGAGTGAGCAGGGTAGTGGTGAACGGTCTGTCTGGCTGGCCAGGGTCCTGGAAAATTGGGAACACAGATGTCTAGGCTAAAGGCACTTAGATGCATAACTGGGGAAGGGTATAGACTGCTGGCATGCCAGTGTCCACCAGAGAGCACTCACCACGAAGAGGAACTAACCAACTACATAAGAAAGGTGACACTAGCTAGTGTTGGTTGTTTGGACCCCTAGTGCTGGAGCTCAATAGCACAGGTTCTGACCTATCAAGGTTGGTTCAGCTACTATTGTGGCTGGACATGAAGCCTTCTAGTAGCAGACACCAATGCCAAGCTACCTGCTTGGCATCATTCCTGAGGCAACTAGCTAGCCAAGTTGACTGTTTACAGCAAGCATGTCAAACTCACAGCCAGCGGTCCGCAAGTTTGACATGCTTGGTATAGGAACACTTACTGTGGGTTTGGATTTGCTTTTCTGCCTGCAAGTCCTCAGGAGACCTCACTCTGAGGCTCATGTGGTGTCACAGATCACAACACAAGACCAGAATACCTTCCTTCCAGTAAAGGAGATGTGGGAGTGGGTCCTCTGGCAGAGTCACATTCAATATCTGCAGAAGCTGCCAGCCCTAGGAGCACTAAGATGACCCACAGTACAAGAGGAGCACCAGCCAGCAGATGTGCTCCTGGAGGATGGGCACTGTCTTCCAATTCACAGTATACACAATGCAATGCAAAGACCTTGATACTGTACCATGTTCCCAACAGAAGAACACAGCCTGGGAGAGAAAGGGTGGAAGCAAAGTGGCTGCACTTATGAACCCTCCCAATGATCTATTGAGGGACATTGTATTTCCTCTCCACACATCTCTGGGTGCTGCTGGCCTCAGAGGGGGCACGCTTTGCTGGCAGATACAACAAGGGTCCTAGAGAACTTGAAACTCTGACCACTGCTCGTGCACTTGACGTCTGAGCCCATGGCCAGTAGGCGAGGATGGGATGTGTGGAATCCTGGGGTCCACCAGGAGTCCCTCCCTCCTCCTTCCCTGCCAACTCCGGCTGAGCAGGGCATGATAACCAGGTCTCAGGCCTCTTGGGGACCAGTGACCTACACCAGGGGAGCACTGAGGCCTGCAGAGGTGGTGAGAAATGGTCTAATACAGAAAGGGAGAAGATGAGGTGAGAGAGGACTAAGACCAGTTATGGCAGGGCGGCTGCAGTTTGTCATATTAAGCCCTCTCCTTTACATTCCTTGATTTAAACTATTTAAAACTTTCTATCTTGGAAATAATTTTAGATTTACTGAAAGATTACATAAGTAGTATAGAGAGTTCTTGTCAACCCATCATCCAGCTCTCCCTTAACATGAAGCTCTCCCTTAACATTAACATCTTATATGACATTTTACAGTGATCAAAAACATAAAATTCCACTGATACAATACTATGAACAGACTACAAATCCTGCACAAATGTTGCCCGTTTTCCCACTGCTGTCCTTTCTCTGATCAGGATTCCGAGAAACCACCCTGCACTGAGCTATCAGGTCCCCTTTGCCTCCCCAGTCTGCAAAGGCTTCTCAGTCCTTTGGCAAGTTCTCCGACTATGGCGGAAAGGCATTGCTCCGCATCTATAGACTGTGCCACACCTGGGCCTGCCTGGCATTCCCTGGATGAGACTGAGGCACTGCACATTTGGCAGGACTCCAGCAGGGTGGCGCGATGCCATTCTCTGTGCAGCACATGAGGACAAACCACAGCCGACAGGCTTTATTTCCAGTGAACTTTAATCTCTCAGGAAGGAGGTATCTGCAGGCTTCTCAACTTGAAAGTTACTGATTTTTCTATCGTAAGTAAAGAGAGTATGCATATATCCTTCTTCTCATGGTATTTTTACTACCCACTAATTTTAACATCCATGTGGTTCTTGCCTGTAGCAGTTATCAGTGTCTAATCCTCCTCCTCTAAGTTTCCCCTTTAAGAGAGGACTCTGGAACCTGAAGGAACTGACCCCCCTGCAAACTGTTCGAAGAGGCAGATCCAAGGGATAAGAGGTGGGCCGTGGCACACACAGAGATGTGCGCTGAGATTCACTACAGGGAGGTCTTGCTGCCCCAGCTGCTGGCAGTGCCATCAGCAGACATCCATTAGCCCCTGTGGGGACTTCCCCACTGCAGAGAGCCACTGTCCATGGACACAGCCCACTCTCAATGATAATGGACATAAAGGAAGTAGTCACTTCGGTCCACTGTGGTATATCTATTAAGAGGCCATAAATGCTCTGGAGCTCCCATGGGAGAGCTAAAGCTTTGTCAGGCCTGCTCATAGTTCAATTTCTTCCCCTGTCTCTTCCTTGTCCCTTCAATAGTTGTTGGATACGTAACTCCACTTAGCATCTGCTTTTGGAGACACAACAGAAATACCTCAGAGACACTCAGATTGGATTCCAGACCATCGTAATAAAGTGAATATGACAATAAAGCAATTCCCATGAATTTTTGTTTTCCAATGCATATACAAGTTATGTTCATTCCATACTGTAGTCTATTACATGTGCAATGACAGGTGCCTAAAGAGACAATGTACATACTTTAATTTAAGAACACTTTATCACTAGAAAATGTTAAGCAGCAACTGAGCCGTCAGCAAGTCATTATCTTTGCTGGTGGAGGATCCTGCTCGATGTTGACAGCTGCACACAAATCAGAGTATTCGTTGCTGAACATTGGGGTGGCTTTAGCAATTTCTTAAAATAAGACAAGACTGAAGTTTGCCACACTGACTGACTCTTCCTTTTATGAACAAACTGACGCTCTGTGGCATGTGATATACTAGAGCCAGTCCTCTCAAATCTGCTGCTGCTTTATCAGCAAAGTTTATGTAATATTCTAAATCCTTTCTGCCATTCCAACAATGTTCGCAGTATCTTCACAAGTAGATTCCATCCTAAAAAAACCACTTTCTTTGCTCATCCATGAGAAGTGACTCCCCATGCGTTACAGGTTTATCATGAATACAGCACTTCAGTCACTTCTTCAGGTTCCACTTCTAACTCTAGTCCTTGCTATTTCTACCACATCTGTAGTTACTTCCTCCATGAGGGCTTGAAACCCCAAAGTTACCCATGAGGGTTCGAATCAACTCCATCCAAACTGTTAATGTTAATATTTTGACCTCTTCCTAGGAATGATAAATGATCTAATGATATCTAGAATGGGAAATCCTTTCTAGAAGGATTTCCATGTACTTTGTATGGCAGTTATAGCCTTACAAAATGTATCCCTTTAATAATAAGACTTGAAAACCAAAATTATTCCTTAAGTCTATGGGCTGTAGAATAGATGTGGTATTAGCAGGCATAAAAACAACATTAGTTTCACTGTACATCTCTGTTGGAGCTCTTGGTTGACCAGGTGGATTGTCAATGAGCAGTAATATTTTGAAAGAAATCTTTTTTCTAAGCAGAAAAAAGTGGGCTTGAAATATTCAGTAAGCCATGTTGTAAACAGATGAGCTGTCATTCAGGTTTTGCTGTTCCATTTACAGAGCATAGGCAGAGTAAATTTAGTATAATTCTTCAGAGCCCAAGGATTTTTGGGGTGGTAAGTGAACATCAGCTTCAACTGAAAGTCACCAGATGCATTAGCCCTTCACAAGAGTCAGCCTGTCCTTTGAAGCCAGGCATTGACTTCTCTTTAGTTATGAAATCCATTGAGGGCATCTTCCTCCAACATAAGGCTGTTTCAACTAAAATGAAAATATGTTTATTGTGGCCACCTTCATTAATTATTTTAGCTAGATCTTCTGGATAACATGCTGCAGCTTCTACATCAGCACTTGCCTCTTTACCCTACACTTTTATATTATCATGGCAGCGTCTTTCCTTAAACCCCAACCTCTGCTGGCTTCAGACTTTTCTTTGGCAGCTTCCTCACCTCTCTCGGCTTCCATACATTTGAAGAGAGTTAGGGCCTTGCTCTTATTAGGCTTTGGTGTCAAGGAAAAGCCATGGCTTGTTTGATGTTAAAACCTCCTATGTATCAGCAATAAGGTTATTTTGCCTTTTTTTTTTTTTTAAATCAGTTGTATGTTCACTGGAGCAGCATTTTTCATTTCCTTTTAGAGCTTTTCCTTTGCATTCATATGCGAGAGGTCTAGCTTTTGGCCTATCTTGGCTTTCAACACACCTTCCTCAATAAGGTGAATCATGTCTAAGTTCTGATTTAAGGTGAGACAAGTGTGACTGACTCTTCCTTTCACTTGAATGCAGCTTTTA
The DNA here is from genome assembly GCA_011751065.1 of Lasiurus cinereus. Taxonomy (NCBI): domain Eukaryota; kingdom Metazoa; phylum Chordata; class Mammalia; order Chiroptera; family Vespertilionidae; genus Lasiurus; species Lasiurus cinereus. The sequence continues at coordinate 21,790,717 of JAAGEH010000392.1, forward strand.
GGTAATTAGGTATATTAGACCTTTCCAGTGCAAATTCTATTGTATGGTTACAAATTGGGTATTTACTATTAGTGAATGTCAATGTTAACTATATATATATATATTTCTCACTGAATGAGGTCATTCTCTAAGAAATGACATTAAGGTGCCCATAAATGTTCTATAAACCCATATGAAAATGATTTCATGAATTAAAAATATAAGTTAATGAACAAGAAATGAGTTACAAGTATATTTGATGAAAAGTCCCCATAGAATGACACCCTGTATATATGTAGAAAACCAATAACCAAACTAGATTTCTTCAGGAAGTTTTCTAAAATTATTTTTTAAAAAGAGGTACTCACAGATGCTCCTCCCATAATCTTGGGAAACATAACGGTGGAACAGCCATCTGGACTCTGTCCGAAGGTAGTATAGGGTGTTTGAAACCAAGCCTTTTCATTGGCCCAAACCACATCACAAAGAGGCAATATGGATGCTCCTAGTCCAATGGCAGGGCCATTTACTGCTACAATAATAGGCTTCTTAAACTGAATGAAAGTATTCACGAAGTTTCTAAAATGAAAAATAAATGGGGAATTACTCAAAATATTATGTATTTGACAACCAAAAAATCCCACTATTATGGAATTCAATCCACTAGGATGTAAACTCTGTGAAAATTGAGTTGAGATTTGTTGAAGATTTTCCCTCAGAAGTTGTGGACCATGGATTTATTTGCTGTATGTTATAAAAGCTTACTTACTGATACCCGAGCTGCCATGCTGGAAGTGGCTGTTGCTACAGGACCTATCTGAATATGATGGGCAATACACTGCTGGAGGCTGCTCTTATATATGCAGTGGCTCATGGGCTCTATGACCAGTCCCTCAGCCTTCCTTCCCTAAAGATACAAGAAGCCCAATAAACATCATGAACTTCAGATGACCAACCTAGAAGCTCTCACAGAGAAAACCTGGCACAGAACATACTATTAATACTGTCCAATGTTGAGCAAAGTCTAGAAGATTGGGGTCAGGAACCATGGGGTTGGGATCTGGACTGGATAGGTGATTTTAGACAGCTGATTATTTGGAAACAATAGATAATTCCTGAGTATATATAGGATTAGACTGAATGCTATTGGGAATATAGAGAGAAGAAGCTTACAGGCTGGTTTAAAATATGAGATTCAAACAAGATGAGCAGAAACCACAGACACCATTTTGTACTCCACTGTGTTGTGGAATACAATTAAAGCAGAATTTCAGAGGAGAGTGAAACTAAAGGTAGGATGGCCTTCACAGAAGATGGGAATTTCTATAAAACTGAGCCAAGGCTATTTGTAGATGTCTTAAGGTCAGTGGTTCTCAACCTTTCTAATGCCGCAACCCTTTAGTACAGTTCCTCATGTTGTGGTGACCCCAAACCACAAAATTATTTTCGTTGCTACTTCTTAACTAATTTATCTGCTATGAATCATAAAGTAAATCTGTGTTTTCTGATGGTCTTAGGCGACCCTGCTAGCAGTTCTCAACCTGTGGGTCACGACAGTAGCAAAACTACAGTTATGAAGTAGCAACGAAAATAATTTTGTGGTTTGGTGTCACCACAACATGAGGAACTGTATTAAAGGGTCACGGTATTAGAAAGTTTGAGAATCACTGTTTTAGGTTCAGGCTGCTTTAGAGCAGGTTGGTGCCATGCCATACTGGGAATGAGCATCTTCTCCACCACTAGCTGATTTTATGCTCAGAGGTTACATTCTTGTTCTGCTTTAACATGGGGAAGAGAAGAAAAAATACACACCAAAATAAATATCCAATAATTATTTTAAGGTAGTCTTAGCTCTATATCAGAATCACAGAATTCTAAATTCTAAATCTGACCCTTCTTTGGGTGTTCTCTACCATTCAGCAATTTAAAAGCTAGAGCATTCTGTTCAGATTATCTCTGAAAATCATGACTTGGCATTTTAGATAGTACCCCTGGTCCCCACTGACACAGAGGGCTATATATTTTTTCAAGGACAGGTTGGGAGGTATGTATGTGTGTGCATGTGTAGAACAGGAAAAAGGAGGGACTGTTAGCAGAATTTGGCAACCTGCAAGCCTAATGCCATTAACTGTTCTCAAAGGTACCCATAGTCATAGACCTCAGTTTGGTTCCCAAGGTTTGCTGGATCTTTATCTTGAGTGAAAATAAATTCATTCAAATGAATGGTTGCAGTAGACTTTTTAAATTTAATAAATCTTTTTCATTCAGATTATTACAATTGCTCCTCTTTTTTTTCCCCCATAGCTCCCCTCCACCCTGTTCCCACCCCACAATCTACCCTTACCACCCCCCCACACACACTGTCCTCCACAGGTGTACTATTTTTGTCCAGTCTCTTCCCCCATCTCCCTCGAGAACTGTCAGTCCACTCCCTTTCTATGCCCTGATTCTATTATATTCACCAGTTTATTCTGTTCATCAGATTTTTTATTGTTGATTTTGAGATTCACTTGTTGATAGGCAACAAATTCATGCCTATCTTTATCTTTTTCTTCCTTCCTCTTCTTAAAGAATACCTTTCAGCATTTCATATAATAATGGTTTGGTGGTGATGAACTTCTTTAGCTTTTTCTTATCCGTGAAGCTCTTTATCTGCCCTTCAATTTCGAATGATAGCTTTGCTGGGTCATCTTGGTTGTAGGTTTTTGCTATTCATCACTTTGAATATTTCTTGCCACTTCCTTCTGGCCTGCATCGTTTCTGTTGAGAAATCAGCTGACAATTGTATGGGTGCTCTCTTGTAGACAACGGATTTTCTCTTGCTGCTTTTAATATTTTGACTTTGTCTTTTGCTCTTTGCATTTTAATTATGATGTGTCTTGGTGTGATCCTCTTTGGATCCTTTTGTTTGGGGTTCTCTGTGCTTCCTGGACTTATAAGTCTATTTCTTTCACCAGGTGGGGAAGCACTCGCTCATTATTTCTTCAAGTAGGTTTTTGGTATCTTGCTCTCTCTCTTCTTCTGGCACCACCGTAATTCGAATGTTGGTATGCTTGAAGTTGTCCCAGAGGCTCCTTACGCTATCTTCATATTTTTTGGATTCTTTTTTCTTTTCTGGTTCAGTGTTTTTTGCTTCTTTGTATTTCAAATCTTTGACTTGATTCTTGCGTTCCTCTAGTCTGCATAATATTTTTTTATTTCAGTCAGTGTATGCTTAATTTCTAGTTGATTCGTTTTCATATTCTCGAGGGTCTCGCTAAATTTATTGGCATTTGCTAGAAAATTCTTGAAAAACCTTATAACTGTGATTTTGAACTCTATCTAGTTGTTTGCTCTCCTCCATTTCTTTCATTTGTTTCCTGTTTCTTTGTCTCCACATTTTGGCTGCTTCCCTGAATTGACAGAGTGGCTTTGTGTGCTAGGTGTCTTATAGGGCCAAGTGGCTCAGTGGCCCCAGTTACCTGAGGTGGACACACTTGGTACACCCCTTTGTGGGCTGTGTGCACAGTCTTGTTATAGTTAAGCCTTGACTGTTGTTGGTATCACTGAGAGGAATTGACCTCCAGCCAATTGGCTGTGGGGATGAGCTGTGTCAATGCTGGGAGAACTTCTGTGCTGGAGACACCCTTATGAGACAAGACTTGCAAAAGCCTCTGTGCTCAGCTTAGAATGGATGGAGTCTTAGGGAGGAGCAGACAGCATTGGTTTCCCATCAGTCCTACCCTAATAGGACCCTGTGTTCAGTGTCTCGTGTTAATCACTGCAAACACCTTTGAGAGAAAGCCTCCCTCGAGTTCTGCCCGCTGCCAGACAGTCCAGTTTCTCCCTGAATGAGTCTGGGTCCCCAGTCTCACCCGGAACTGGAGTTCAGCAGTCGGGAGATTCTGTCTCCCTTCTGCTTGTGAAAGCCAGCCGCACACTCAGTTGCGAGTCCTTTCCTCATGCGTGTCTCCATACCTCTGCCTCCTGCAGCTCCTCTGAGTCTCAGTGTGCTTTTCTTTTTTTCAAGTGTAGAATATCCACTCAGCTAGCTTTCCTGTGGTTTGTGATGATGTCTGTTTTGTCTTTTAGTTGTAGTTTTGAAATTGTTGTGCGAGGCAGCACTTTAGGTGTTTATGCCACCATCTTGGTTTTCCTCCTCATGCACTAGACTTTTTAAATGAGAGTACCTAAGGCACTGGTGTAGCAAGATCACCTTGGGTTTTACTGATATAGGAGAGCCAGGCAACCTTTTAAATAGGTCCTTGAAATAACTGTTGACAATCTACTTGAAGATACTTCAGTTATACCACCTTTTGAGGATTTGGGTCAGTACGTATGATGGAAATACATTTTGTATACTCAGTTATTGATGACTCTTGACAAAGTAACTGCTGAGTTTATTTCCATGATATACAGGAAACCTCCACTTTTATCTACTTCATATGAACATCTGGAAACTACGAATGGGATGGTAGATTAATATGGAACAAATGATCAAAATAGTGTAATAATAAATTCTATAGAGAAATGGTAAAAGGAATTAATTATTCCACGTAGCAGTGTTTTTTCTCTCTACATGTTTGAATAAAAGAAAAAAAGTTCTAAAAAACATAATGCAAAATCAAAGTTTGTATTTTTAGCAAGCTGGAGAAATATTTTCAGAACTGGATCTCTCACCCGTTAGATGCTACTTTGTTATTTTTGCTTGGAATGGTAACTTAATCTGAAAGCCATTGCTGTTTCTGAAAAGGTGATGAATTAGCCAGCATTCTCTGATATGAAGACCGTGTTCCCTTTTCAGAGAACACAACCTGGACCTTTCTAGAGTGTAAACTCTGGGATGCCAGAGATGAGCATGGTTCTTAGAGAAATTAGTTTTGCTTAAAAACAGAAAAACAAAACTTTATCGAGCTGCTTTTCTGTTTAGTAGAAACTTCCCAGAGTCACTAGCAGAAATGGGGTTGGAGAGCTGCCTTCAGGGCAGGGGCATGAAGCTCCAGGGACCTACCATTCAAGGAGAACCTGTCTTCCTTGCTTTTGCAAGTTATTTTAAAACAAAATTAAAATGCATGAACGTTCAAATGTGCTCAGCTCAATGCAACATATTGAATTTAAAATTCAGTTTCCTTTGAATTGTCTGCAAATTGAATTAAAGACTGTACTGGGTATGACAGGAAAGGAAAGATCACTGGCCACAAATGGAGTTTTAAAATACTTATAATTAAGCAAAATAAAAATTCTATCTATTCTTCTGAAGAACATTTACTACTTCACAGACAGACATACCAAAGAAAAACTCACATAAAACCCACTACTTTAAGAACTGTTTGGGGGAAATGAGGCCATCAGATTTGAAGTTTTAGTGGCTCACTGCCCCGTCAAAGCTGAGCTTTCCCTTCATAGTGAATATATAAAATAGGGCTGAATGAGGAAGAGGTTGAATTCTAGAGGCATTTTACTCACTGGCCCTGTCCTTCACCCAGGTCCCTCTTTATCTCACTCTGTGGTGGTGAAGATGCCCTCTCGGGGGAGAGAAGGTGCTCCCCTCTGGGGAGAGAAGGCTCCCTGGTTTTGCAGTTCCCAAAGATTTCAGAAGCCTAACTTTACAAACTGACTCGTAATAATTTTATCACTAATGTACCAAATATTTTTATTACAATTTATTTGGAAGCTGTTTATCACCAACAATTTTGATAACAGAATTAGTGGAAATAGATTCCTGACAAAGCTAATGTTTAAATCTAATCTGATTTCCTACTTTTCTTTTAGAAACTTGCTATAATGACATTCCTTGCTCCAAAATTTTCAGAAAGAAAGACAAGATACCACAGAAACAAAAAATATACATAGCAATAGTTTTACATGTGTAGGCTAATTTTTTACATATAAAACAAATGAAATGCAAATGAGCAAGAGTAAAAGTTAAGTGAATCTGATGTAATTAATTATTTTTAGAATCCTGTCAGTATACATTAAGAAAAATTCACAATGACAAAAATATATTCATTTAAAGAAGAGCCAAGTTAAGTTTCCCTAAAGCAGGATTTGACTTTTCCCTAGAATACTGATTCAGTTCTTGTGAGGAGAGTGGGAAGGTCAGGAGAAAAAAGTGGGAGAGTGGGTAGTTGATGAAAATAAACATTTAGCATCACCTAGAAGTTTAACAAATTAAATCCCTCTAATCTATCTTTCCTCTGCTTTTCTAATCCCAACAATACAAACCTTAGCCTTGACAAGAGCAATTTAACACTGGAGGAATGGGTTGGGATTAAGGTTGAGGTACCAACAAGATTTAGAAATGGCGCGCTGGGAAATGCTTATGGGGTGAAGTGAGCCAGACTGGCTGGCAAAGTCTATTTTCTTATCATAGCAGATCTCCTCAAATCACAATATTAAGTGTGAAATCAGTGTGCTGTTACTGACAATCTGTCAGGGAATCACATAAATGATCAAGCAGTTTAATTTCAAACTGATTAACAATATGGTCCCATTTAGCATTCTACAAATTTGAAATTATTCACGAGCCTAAAAATAATACTTGAAAGTATTTTTGAAAAACTACTATATGATAGCTAAAGAAATGGTAATGTTCAAGAAGACTAAGAAATAGAAAATGCCCTGTATTCATGTATATATCATATGAGAAAACATAATTTTGAAAATCATTAACAATGTTATAAAAGGCCAAAGTAATGCCCAACATGAGTGCTGTCAGAGAGATGCCACACACAACTCCAGAACCACCAAAACAGAAATGCACTCCATCAGTCTTGACATGCACTTCTGAATAATTTAGGGACCACAAACCATTTAGGGCCACAAAGCTGTGCCCATAAGGCTACTGCTTAGTGTCTCAGCCACCTGGAGCCCAATAATTATCAAAAGAGGCTCAACTTCAACTCTCCAAATACCTAGGGATTTTAGAGACCACCCAACTGATTCTATTGCCATTTTGCAAATCTGTGACTAAGTTTTCATCTTTCTGTAAATAACAAAGGGTTCTTAATGGATCACTTAGGGACATGTCATTTTAGGGATGTGTGTGGGGAGCAGAATGATCCTCTTGGTTAGTGACTGGGCTTCATTCACTTTAATCTTCACTGAAGGCTTTATTTATTTATTTGAGGAGGGAGGGAAAAAGGGAAGGAAATAGACAGACATTGATGTGAGAGAAAAACATGGACTAGTTGTCTCTCATATGCACCTCATCCAGAGACCAAACCTGCAACCTAGGTATGTGACTGGAAATCAAAACTTCGACCATTTTATGCATGGGATGTCACTCCAACCAACTGAACCACACCAGCCAGGACTGGATTTCATTCACTTTACATAAATAAATACATTTTTTTAAAGATACTTTAAATACATACAGTAATTAGCATGAGAAATGAGGAACATAAAATTTATGTATCTGGACATGCTTATAGCAGAATTATGTGGTTCTAAGAAAAGATTTTTCAACTGTTAAGATATAGTGGGAAAATCCAGAAACAGAGAATATGGAAACATATAGTCATATTATTAAATGAAAAAAAGTAAGTTTATACAACACTGTGTAATTCCCAACAGAAACAAAAATAAAATTTTATTATTTGTGTGTGTGTGTGTGTGTAATACATATTTTAAATGTTTAGAAAATGGTTGGGAAAGACATACAAATGAACTGTAGATGGAAGGCGAGATAGAGGAAACTTTACTTTTTACTCTATGTTATAGTTTTATGTGTCGTTGACACTCAGGATAAATTTGAACAAGAATGTGTGTTGCTTATACTAAAAGAAAAAAGAAAAAAAAAAGAAATAGAAAACTTTTCATGTGATGTTATGAAACTGGATCATCATAAAGCATAGACAATTTATTTGAGTCAAGCAAATGTAAGTTATTATGTGAAAGAGAATGCATCTTTATTTAAGGGGCGAAGACAAAACACACTCATTGGACAAATAATGTGGCTATATGCTATTATATACTCTAACCATTAAACGTTCCCTGAGCACTTCACAGAGTTTGAGCCAGACTTGAAATCAGTATCTGCCCAAGGCAAGTAGCAATGTATGGCAGGCCCACAGAAAAGATAGATGATTTAATTACTTTAACTACTTGTGTCTCCCAGTGGAAGGAGATGTACATTTCATTCACAAGCTTGTGTAAGCTTGTCCTATCAGCCATTGGTAACTAAAAGCAAAACACTCAAACCATTGTTTTGAAAATGCCATTCATGCATACCTGATAGCTTCAGCCATTTTAGTGCTTTCTCTTTTTCTGTCGTCTGTTAAGCGTCGAATGAAATAAAGAAAGTCGAGACCGCAGCAGAAGACACTGCCCACTGCGCTGAGCAGCACCAGCTTGCTGTCATCGGCAGCAGCCGTGCTCAGTGCGCTCTGGACTTCTTTCATTACCTGAAAATCACAAAAAATTAAAGTGGCAAAGAGTATTTTCGATACAGAATCCTAAAAGCATTTCATTGTGGAATATCTAGATCTACACAAAGTACATTTACGCCTAATACTGTTCCCTACATCTACTACAATTTAAAATAATTCACAAATTTCTTATTTCTGTAACCAAAGATTGGGAATACTAGCCAGAGAGTATAATTAGAAAGACATGTGAATCTAAGTAAACTTAATATTATAGTCATTGTCAGAAGATAAGGCAAATTACATATTATGTCCATTTTGAATTTCTACACTTTAGACAGCAACTGACACATTCAACCATTTGAAAAAAATTAGTTCAGTTCCCTGGGTTTTGTTGTTGAACACCAGCCTGCCACACTTGAGACAGAAATCCCAATAGTGTGGTGCTTAAGTGCAAGGATATGAGCATGGAGATGTGTTAGAAAAGCACAAAACCATTGGAATGATCTCTGCAGCATTTACAAATAAGAAATGAAGGGGCTCTGTAGTCTGAAAATGAACTGGGAACCACTGCCGAACTGGTTTGTCATGTGACCCTGGCCAGATATACAAACTTGATGCAGTTTGGTTTTCTTGTTTGGGAAAAACTTGACCTAGCTGCTTACAAGTGGAAAACAAGCAATTACCAGAACTTAAAATTTTAAGTAAGGTACACTGTAGGTTTAAATACTTCTGATTTTAGATATTATTAGAACCAAGGTTATCTATTTAGGTCAAATAATTAAACCTCTGCAAGCATTACTTTCCCTTGATCCTTGAAAACTAACTTTACCAGGTACTACTAGTAGTGAACATGTGTTGAAATCGTTGTAGGTGTTAAGTTCCACTTCCATGTTGAAGATTGACTGGGAATGATGTTAAAATACTCTGAAGGGGCTGAAACCCAGGGTTATTTCAGTCTTGTTCCAACAAAGAACCCTTCGAGAATCTGATGAAGAGATAAAGAAAAGAATGTGCACACACACATTCTACATGTAACTTCAGGGAGGTCGGAATCTCCCAGATGCCCCGCACTCCCCCAGGTTAAGAGCTCATAACCTGGAGCACAATTACCACCTCCTCCATTAGAACTCTGGTTCCGTTCCTGTCCCAACCCACACCCTTAAGAATGAAGATGGACACTCAACACATGCATACTGTCCCGATTTCACTGCAGTCATGACTGTTATAAGGACCAAGACTGTACACTTCACCTGTGCTTCCCACCTCCTGATGGTTACTGCGAAATGGCCCAGAAGGAGAGTTAGAAAAACACACAAAAAGGTGCCAATTTGGCTGAGCAGGCCTGGGTAATAGGGCTTGGAGAAACAGGACGCACAAATCAGCCCAAGGAACATTTCTCACCTCTGGATTTAGTGAGTTATTCTCTGATGATTTTGTTGATAACAAGATGTGGGTGAAGCCATCCTGCTTCCTGACGACAATATCTCTGTATCTGTAGGCACTTTCAGTTTGCCTCACACTGAAACGCAACCGCTTGTCAAAAGGCTGATCTCTTCTGTCGTCTATAAATTTCCTTTTCCCGGCTGTCACTCCTGTAACAGATGTCTGTATGTTGGTTGTTCCATTGGCTGTTAATGCGTCCATAAACGGAGAAGTACCTGCCAAGAGTTTGAAATCACAGTAGTCTGTGATGTCTTGCTACCAATTTCACTCCCAGTGCCATCTTTGAATTAATTAAAAATGTTCCTTACAAACTCAGAATTTTAATGTTTTAATGCAAGAACATTAAAAACCAGAAACTTTGGAAAGCCTACTTTTAAGGGCATTTGTTTTCCATCAAAGTCTGATATGGAAATCACCCTCTTGCTTATTTTGCCTAAGAAAGAAAGATGGGAAGGTATTTGCTGAAAGAAGCAACAAAATTTGAGACTTATGAAGAATGTATTAAGAGAGAATGAGTCTCATGAATAATACCTATTCCAGGCTTGAGAAGTTGAAAGGAAAAAGGAAGTTGATTCAAGAAAATATCTTATTAGAACCAAGCTAATCTATCAACTTGTTCAGACACATGATGCAACAACCACCATTTAAAAATATATATATATATTTTATTGATTTTTTACAGAGAGGAAGGGAGAGGGATAGAGAGTTAGAAACATCGATGAGAAAGAAACATTGATCAGCTGCCTCCTGCACACCCCCTACCGGGGATGTACCTGCAACCAAGATAGGTGCCCTTGACTGGAATCGAACCTGGGACCCTTCAGTCCGCAGACTGACACTCTATCCTCTGAGCCAAACCGGTTTCGGCCAACCACCATTTAAAAAAAAAAAAAATTTTTTTTTTTTTTTTTTAGATAGAAACATCTATGAGAGAGAAACACAGATCAGCTGCCTCCTGCACATCCCCTACTGGGAATCGAGCCTGCAAACAAGGTACATGTCCTTGACCAGAATTGAACCTAGGACCCTTCAGTTCAAGGACACAACCATCCATTTCTGAGGGACTGCCCTACCAAGTGGTGCCATGGCTGCCACCAGCCCTTGTAGGGCACTTAAGATACTCAGGAGTTTCTATGGATGTCCAGGGATGTGATCACTTATAATGCCTGTCCAAGGTCCTAGTTCTACTACATTTTCTATTGCTAAAGACAGCTCTGTTTCCTGCCACACCAATTTCCTCCTGTGTCAGCTCCTTAACGTCAAACCTGGTTGGTGTTTTTCAAACCGTCTTAAAGATATGGTCTCCTGAATTCAATATTTATTATAATAAAGACAAAGTTTTATTTAATACTTTCCTAGGGTTATCAAGAAATGGCAGAGTAAGAATTCAAGTATTAGGTAAATAATTATACTATTTATATGATCTATCTACATATTATCTAACCTGGTAATGAGTACATAGAGCCTTTGGGTAGGAAAAAGGGAAAGAAATGTAAGAAAACTGCGTAAGAAAAATGCTTAATAAAATTAGCAATGGAGAAGTTCTCTAAGGGGAAGAACAGGATAAAATATGACTTGGAAGCATTTCCTCCAAAGTGAAAGAAAATAGGCAAATGCCACCAAAGAAGACTCACAACAGGACATTTAGTGAAGTCAAATCATTTCTGATGTAAAACCACCTGACTTTCTATCAACTGGCACAAGTATTTTATAAAATTTTTAAAATCAATTCAGTTTTGTTTACAAATTGCAAGAGATTATAATATATGTATATAGTTCAAGAGTCTAAAAATGTAAAAAGATATATGGTGAAAGGACTTCTACCATCTTGCCCTCCTCTAAGGTGCCATCTACCAAGGACCCTCAACCCTCCAGTTGGCCATTGTGTCTGGTTTCCACATATCTTTGAAATATCTGTAGACCTTGAGGAAAAACATTCATTTGATGTGAACCCTGAGAAGGAATGTATATACTAAAATAAATTTGCAATGGTCAACCAAGGGTCCAAATTTTATAAAGAACTAGAGGCCGGGTGCATGAAATTTGTGCAGGGGGGTGGGGGAAGAGGAAGGTGTCCTTCAGCCCAGCCTGCTCCCTCTCCAAATTGGGACCCCTTGAGGGATGTCTGACTGCCCATTTATGACTGATCCAGGTAGGATCCGACCTAAATGGGCAGTCGGACATCCCTTTCACAATCCAGGACTGCTGACTCTCAACTACTCACCTGCCTGCCTTCCTGATCACCCCTAACCACTGCCCTGCCAGTCTGATTTATGCCTAACTGCTCCGCTGCCAGCCTGTTTGCCCCTAACTGCCCTCCTCTGCAGGCCTGGTCAGCCCTACTGCCCTCCCCTGCAGGCTTGATTACCTCCAACTGCCCTCCCTTGCAGGCCTGTTCCCTCCCAATTGTCCTTCCTGCTGGCCTGATCGCCCACAACTGCCCTCCCTTGCAGGCCTGGTCCCTGCCAACTGCCCTCCCCTGTTGGCCATCTTGTAGTGGCCATCTTGTGTCCACATGAGGGTAGGATCTTTTGACCACATGGGGGTAGTCATCTTGTATGTTGGAGTGATGGTCAATCTGCATATTACTCTTTTATTAGATAGGATAGAGGCCTGGTGAATGGGTGGGGGCCAGCTGGTTTGCCCTGAAGGATGTCCCAGATTAGGGTGGAGATTCCCTTGGGGCATGGGGTGGCCTGGGTGAAGAGACTGTAGTGGTTTGCAGGCTGGCCACCCCCCCCTCCCCGCCGCCGCCGGCAACCCAAGTAGAGGCCCTGGTATCTGGGATTTATTTATCTTCTACAATTTAAACTTTGTAGCCTGGAGTGGAGCCAAGCCTTCTGCTCGCTCTGTGGTAGCAGCCATTAAAACACTGTTGCCTTAAGCAGAGGCCTGGGCCGGCCAGGGCGTGTGGAAAACTTGGCTTCCTCCATCACCGGGGGCAACCCAAGCCTTCCTTCTGCTCTTTGTGGCCGTAGCCAACTTGATTGGGTTAATTTGCATACTCGCTCCTGATTGGTCAGTGGGTGTAGCAGAGGTATGGTCAATTTGCATATTACTTTTTTATTAGATAGGATGAGTGTAGAGGCCATTTGCTGACAGGAGCTCTTCTAATACTCTGTATATTGGGAAAATTTTTAGACTGAACTCTACTTCTGTGATCTGAGTTACCCATTGCAGGGAAGCCCTAGTTTCATCTTCCTACAATCTGTCCCATTCAATAAGAACTGGACAATTGTATCCTCATTTACTTTTATAATGACTAGTCAGAATTGCATAGTTTGGACTACTGGGAAGCTAGCTGGAAACTATCTTGATAAAAGGTGGCCTCATCCTAGCCAGACTGCTCAATGGTTAGAGCCATGGCCTGCAGATGGAAGGGTCTTCGATCCAATTACTAGTCAGAGGCACACACCTTGGCTGTAGGTTCCTCAGCCCAAGTAGAGTGCATGCAGGAGCAATCAATGAAATGTATCTCTCTCATACTGATGTTGCTCTCTTTCCCTCTTCACCCTCCCTACCACCCTCTCTAGAAATCAATGGAAAAAATATCCTCCAGTGAGGATAAAAGAAAAAAGGGCAGCCTCCCCTCTGCCTCAATGGAGTGAGTGCATTTTCAGTTTGCACTGGATGCTGTATCTCCCCAGTTTGCAAACTGTTTCTCCTGAAAAAAAAAAAAAAAAGAAAATCGCCCCTTTTGGTTTCCAGTATATGTAAGTAAACAAGAATATAAATATTTCTACTTCAACCCTCCTTTAAAAAACAAAAATGGCAATATATCAGACATAGTGCTTTGTCATATCTTGTTTTTACTCCTTTGCTGTACCTCAGAATTGCTGTCTATCAGGCTGGTTTCTTTTCTAAAGCTGCACAGCAATCCAATGAATAAATGTATTATAATTCATTTTACTAACTCACAGTGCAACCTACACTAATATCCAACATTTTTTTTTGGTATTTCAAACAATACTGTGACACATATCCTTGGCTATGTCATTCCAATGCTGGCAAATCTTTAGGATATGTTTCTAAACGATTTGTATCCTAAAGATATCTAACTGAAAGAGCATTTAATAAGCTGTTACTAGTAAGACAAGCGGAATCCTTCTGAGGGACCCTTTCTCTTTCTGTTAACTTTCCACCTCTGGTACCAGATTACTCCCCTATTTGTGTTTAAAAATGTCCTCCAATCTTTTCTACTCTAGATACCTCCTCTAATCTGCTCTTCTCAGTACCACCTTCTACTCACACTTCTCTCACAACTTGACTTTGTCTATACTTGCTATCTCCACTTTTGCCTCTATCCATCATTCCTCAACTCATTCCAATTCGAAGCTGGAGTTGATATGACCAGACAACTTGAGAACAGAGAAATGGACTATGGATGATTCTGAACTACTGAACTTAGTGCCCAGGAGACAGGGATACTAAACAGAAGAGTTTGATGTAGCTGAGGAAGGATGAGAGGAAGAGAAATTAATTTTTATTCAGGTGAAGTTGCTACTGAGCACAAAATAGGGAGAAAAGTCAACGCTGGAGATAAGTACTTGGGAATGGGTGCCCAGAAATGATGGCAGAATTGAGAGTAGGAACACCAAAGGAAAGAGTGAGGAATGAGCCTGTTCAGGAGAGCCATGTGCAGGACCAGGAGGCAGCAGGGAAGCCAGAAGGCAACAGTAGGCTTCCCAAAAGGAAAGAGAATGCCATGGCAACAGGATGTGTCAGTAATGGCATATACAGAGAGGTAAAGGAGAATGGAGAAGAAGTAACTGGAGGGAGGGGAAGGATGATATTAGATAGAAGTCATTGAAAAACTCGGGCAAATCATTTCACTAGAGTACTAAGGGCAAAGGAGACTACCGGATTCAAAGAAGACAGATAAAAGTTGTTAAATAAAAAACATAATTTTCAAATCAGTTTGCTAATAACAAGTGAAGGTTATTTGGGTTTTTAAGAGTTACTAACCTCAACCTGAATTTTTAATTGGTACTGTACCAAAGCACAATTAGGATGATCTCAGCAACATAGGGGACAGAGTGTTGGCCTAGGTAGCAGGCTTTTACCAGGACAAAAATCCCAAACTGTTGTTTCTCAGTGTTATTTCTTTTCCTATTTAAAAAAGCCACACTCCTTAACTCTCCAAGAAGTTTACCTTGTGGTTTCCTTCCACAAAGCGGGATTTCTAGGATACGACGTGCATGTAGTCTTTATACACAAGTCAGAAAAAGCCCAACCTTTTTTTTAAGGTACTGGGTCCTATGGAGCTATCCATGGTTCTGCAAATTTAGAAATTGATTCAAGTTGGCTCATGCTGACAGAACTGTTGAACCCGGCCTTCATCTCCCTGTTAAAACTGTACTGGCTCCCTGCTGCCATTTTGGCCCCTGCTGATTTCACTCACCCCAATATGACTCCTGAGATCCTGTTATCCACCTATGGGGTGATGTAACATCTCTGTGACCTACTTTAGGTAGAGAAGTGTTTATAGCAGAACTGTCTCAGAATCAGACCACCAGCACTGAGCTAGGTCCTGCCTCCTGCCTGGAGTACTAAATGGCTGGTTTCTTCTGCTTATCTATATGGCAGGTCAAATGACACCTCCTCAGAGAAGCCCTCTTGAACCACCCTATCTAATGTAGGCCCCTCCCCAAGACCATTTTCCAATTGCCCCTCCTTGTTTTTTGTAGCACTCCCCACCAGTTATTTCTTTCTCATTTTGTTTTTATTTATAATACTAGAGGCCTGGTGCATGGATTTGTGCACTGGTGGGGTCCCTTAGCCTGGCCTGTGGACATCCACTGAGGGGTACTGGATTGTGAGAGGGCACAGGCCAGGCTGAGGGACCCCCAGTGCATGATCAGGGATAGGGAGAGACTGTGGGAGGGCTCCAGGGCGTGTTTGGCCCGTCTTGCCCAGTCCCAATCAGCAGGACCTCAGCAGCAAGCTAATCTACCAGTCAGAACGCCTGCCCCCTGGTGGTCAGTGTGCATAATAACGACTGGTCGAAAGGTCAAATGAAAGGTCGGACACTTAGCATATTAGACTTTTATTATGTAGGCTAGATTGCCATGTTCCACACAGTTCCATGAGAGCTGGATCCATGTCTGTCTCATTCACTAATGTATATTTAGTGCTTAGAAAACATAATATTTACTAAAGTGATGGAAGGGATTGTAAAGTCCCTTTAGTCCAGCTTCCTCCACTTCGAAGTCAGAAGATAAGTGGCAGGCTGAATGTCACATAGCTGATTATTTTGTGCCTATCTGGGGACAGTGAGTGCTGCACTACAGAGCAGAATCAACTGCTAATGATCAATTCAAAGGTAAACACAGATTCAGGGGGAAATATCCTCCACAATTTAAACTATGTAAGAATGTATTGTGACTCACCAGACAAAGACATCCAATGAAAACATAGAAGCTTGTCTCAGTTTATTAAGGATAAAAATACAGAGACTACTAAATGATTTTCTAAGATTTACTGGCATAAAATTCATCTAGAAAAAAACACACCATGTTAGTGTCTTTTGTAACAAGCTTGACAGCAAAAGCAATACCTTCAAATGTATTGTTAACCTGTTAAAATTTGCTGCTTTAAAAGCCTATCTCTGTAAAAATGAAATATGCCTTCTGCTTTCAACCACAAGAGGGAAACAGTATTTGGATCTCCTCACTTGCCAGTGAAACTAGAAAACTGAGCAAGAGCCATGGGATAACATTACAGACACTGGACAACAGGCAGTGCAGAATCATGCTCTTATAGCAAAAGGAGCAAACAGGGTGAGCCCAGCAATCTACTGATTTTCTGGTTGGAGGCTATTTCCACGCTGCAGGTGCAGGGAGGGAAACTCAGATATTGCCCACAAAAACACTGAACTGAGAACACAGACTTGCTATGAGGAGGCTCAGGAGGCTATATTTTGTGAGATGTGTATTGAAAAGAAAGGAATTATACAGAAATTTCCAGAACTGCTTAGGGATTCACTTGAGTTGAACACCAATCTGAGCATGCATAGGGTAAAACCCACAGGCTTGGCAGAGAATGATTAACTATAAATTGAATAACTATCAGAATTCACAAAGCCTGGAAGCCCTCACTAGCCAAGTGAAAAGACTTCACCAAATATGCAGGGCATTGGGTAGAAATCCCAAAACAAGTACTAGCTATACTATAGAGGCTACTCTTGAATGGCATTAACAATGCTTAAAAATAAGCCTTTAAAAGGATCAAACCAATAAGTTAGCAACAACTGGCTGCTAAAACAAACATAACTAACACTTAAAAGCATAAAAAAAAAACCCAACATGTAAAAGTCACATTTACCAATCAAAACTTGCTAAACATGCAAAGAAATAGGAAAACATGACCCATAACCAAGATTAAATCAGTTAATGGAAAGAGAGCTAAAAAAGAGAGATGAAGGAATTCACAAAAAAGGACATTTCCACTACTGTTATAAATAACCTCAATGTGCTCAAGGATTTAAAGGACAACATAAACAAAGAAATGGAAGAATAGAAATAAAAATTTCATTGGATATGTTAAAAAGGTTGAATACCACAGGAGAAAAGATCAGATAACTTAAAGGCAGATCTATAGACTCTACCCAAAATGAAGCAAAGAGTGAAGACAGAAAAGTAAAGCCCAAGTGTGCTGTGTTATAACATCATGTAGTTGAGCATTTGTGCAATTTTGAGTCTGAGAAAAGGTGTGAAAAAATATCTGTAGAAAATAATGGCTGAAAGCTTGCAATAATTTGCTGAAAACCAAAAGCCTATATAACCAAGAAGCTTAACAAATAACAGTTGGATAAATACAAAGAAAACCAAACTATGGCATATAATTACCTACCGAAAACTAGTGATAAACAGAAAATCTTCAAAGCAGGGAGAGAAAAAGACATAATAGATACACCATCAGAATTGCATATTATTTTCTTCAAAAGTATAAAAACAGAAGAAAAAGAAAGCATTTTTCTTTCATTTTAAAATATATTTGTATTGATTTCAGAGATGAAGAGAGATATAGAAATATCAATGATGACAGAAAATCATTGATTGGCTGCCTCCTGCACGCCCCCTAATAGGGATTGAGCCCACAACCTGGGCATGTGCCATTGACTGGAATCAAACATAGGGCCCTTCCTTCAGTCCATAGGCCAAGGCTCTTTCCACTGAGCTAAACTGGCTAGAGCAGAAAAAGCATTTTTAATGTGCATGAAGGCAGAGAAGCCAAAGAGAAACATGCAAATTGACCATCCTTCTGCTATGCCCACCAGCCAATCTAGTGAGTATGCAAATTAACCCAACAAAGATGGTGGTTAATTTGCATACACAGGCTCCTAGTGGCCTGGTTCCTGGGAACATCCTTGGGACTCAGGCCACTCCTAGCCTATAGGCCTGTGCATTGGCACCAAGAGGCTAAGGGTGGGGTGGGAACATCTGCCGCCAAGTGGCAGCTCGGTTCCACACCCTCCAGGAGGGCGCCCACAATGGGGCTGGCTGCCAGCCTGGAGAATGTGCAGACCAGGCTGTCACTGTGTGGACCAGGCTGCCACCATGCAGCCTGACAACGACAATGCAGGATTGGCTGCTGGCCTGGGAGGCGTGGCCCCCCCAGGCTGTGGGGACATGCCCCCACCCCAGTGAACACAATGCAGGGTGTCCTCTGCGCATGAGCTGCAGAAGAAACACCTTTTCTTTTTTTTTTTAAAAAAATATTTTACTGATTTTTTTACAGAGAAGAGGGGAGAGGGATAGAGACAGTCAAAAACACTGATGAGAAACATTGATCAGCTGCCTCCTGCATACTCCCCATTGGCGATGTGCCTCCAACCAAGGCACACACCCTTGACAGAAATCAAATCTGGGACCCTTCAGTCTGCAGGCTGACACTCTATCCACTGAGCCAAACCAGTTCGAGGTTAAACACTTTTTCTGACCGCTCATTGGCTAAGCTCTTGTATGCTGCCACTTGCAGTGTTCTTGGTAACTTAGGATTTTCCTACCACACTCCTGGAGGAAAAAACTAAGGTACGCTGCTGGAAGGCTAAGAAATGTCATATCCTGCTCTAACTGGTTTGGCTCACTGGACAGAGCCTTGGCCTGCTGACTGCAGGGTCTAGGTTCGATTCTGATCAAGGGCATGTACCTAAGTTACAGGCTCCTCCCTGGCCAGGGCCCACATCAGGGCTTACGCAGGAGGCAACCAATCAAAGTGTCCCTCTCTTCCACTCTCTCTAAAAGTCAATGGAAACATATCCTCAGGTGAGGATTAAAAAAAAAAAAAAAGAAAAGAGAATGAAATGTCATATCCTATGAAAGAGATATCTTGAAAATGCCTAAAGAAAAAAAGTTGTCATTTTTTTCATGGTGAAGAAACTGGAGTCTGGTTGATAAAAACACTTTGGTGGCTGCAGTGGCTAGCAGTGGCTGCAGCAGCGGGTGATGGGGCTGGCGCCTTCTCCTGATGAGCCTGGTCGTTTTCCACAGAGGGAAGGAGGCCTAAGCCATCAGTAGGACATCCCCTGAGGGCTCCTAGTCTGTGAAAGGAGGCAGGCTGGGCTGAGGGACCCTCCCCTCAGTGCATGAATTTTGTGCACCAGGCCCCTCGTGTGGTATATATGTAGTATTGATATCCTTCAAAAACACAGCAAAAGTAAAAACTTTCCCAGACAAAAGCTGAGAGAATTTGTAGTCAGTAGATCTCTGCTATAAGGAATGTTAAAGTTCTTCAGAAAAAAATATCAGACAAAAGCCTAGATATATACGAAGGAATAAAGTACACCAGAATAGGTAAATATATGGGTAAAAAGTGAACCTGCACAGATTGCATATAAACTTAAGTGAGTAAAACCCACTTTGCATACAGTATGCAAACACATTAGAATATCTTCAAGAAATGGACAACTTTTTGGAAAAACATAAATTCTTAAGATAAAAGTACAGTTAGGAAAGAATTACCTCTGAAAACCATTTTTGGACCAGGCAAGGTAAGAAACAGACAACTATAAAGTAAGTGTGAGAGCCAAGGAAAGAAAAAAAATCTACCAAATCCATTTGTATTCTGATGTCAGAACTTGACACAAATGACATAAAACAAATCAACACACCATTTTTACTTATTACTTACTTGTGGAACCACAATCTTATTTTATTAACACCAAATACTGTGAAGCTACCTTTCTTAATTTTAATTCTAACACTCTTCCAATCACAATATCAGTAATTAAGATTTGGTTAAAAGACAAGCTAAGAATCTTTTGAAAAAAATGAGTGAAATATTATTCTTTACAAGGTATCTTATCTAATAAAGACAGAATATGCTACTTGACTGTCACACCATCACAAAAAGATGGCAGTGCCCCACCCCTCCAGCCCCACTGGGGCGGCAGGCATGTGGCATGGCTATGTTCGCCCCAAAGCGGGTCTGGCCACTCTGTGTGCCTGCCTCCGAAATCCCCCAGTTCCCTCAGTCCCCCAGCCGCCCAGGGCCAGCCCAAAGCACAGGCAAGCCTTGGATGTCCACTGCCCAGCCACCCAGAGTTGGCCCAAGGTGTAGGCAAGCCTCAGATGGCAGCCTGGGCTGGCTCAGGGCCAGCCGAGGCTTGCACTGCTGGCAATGGCAGCAGCAGAGGTGTGATGGGGGTGTTGCCTTTCACTGATCAACAAGATGCCTCCTGGATTTTGAGAGCGGGCAAGCAAGGCTGAGGGACCCCTCCTCCAGTGCATGAAATTCATGCAAGGGGCTTGACCCTCGCAGCAGCCCTGTCTGCCTTGTGACTCCACTTCTCCCTGCCCATTGGTCATTCTCCAAGGTTATCCTTGAGGGTTGCTCCACCATCCAGTCTAATTAGCATATTAGCTCTTTATTATATGGATTATATAGGACTAGAGGCCTGGTGCATGTAATTTGTGCACAGGAGAGGGTGTCCCTCAGCCCAGCCTTTACCCTATCCTATCTGGAACCCCTTGGGGGATGTCCGACTCACAATCTGGGACTGCTGGCTCCTAACTGTTCACCTGCCTGCCTGATTGCCCCATAACTGCTCCTCTGCCAACCTGATTACTCCCAACTACTCTCCCCTGTTGGCCTGATCACCCTCAAGGCTTTTATTAGTATAGATATGACCCTTCACAGAAAAATTTAATCCTACTTTACAATAAGGGCTTGATGATTGAATCCTTAGGACCAGACACCAAATTTCCTTTCTTTGAATAGTAGAGGGAATAATTATCTTGTCTTTAAGTTGCCCTGAAATTAAAATAAGATAATGACTTAAAAAAGTATAAAAGCACCATAAAGACAACTGTCTTTTTCATGTACTGAAAAGACAATAAAGTAGTAAAATGAAAAACACTATTTTTAACCTCCCCCTTTCTTCCTTTACAGCCTTTATTTAAACTTTGAAATTTATAAAAATTCCACTCCAATTTTCATTTACAGTCAACATTATTTTGTATTGGTTTCAGGTTTCATATTAGTTACAGAACAGTGGTAGACAATCATATACTTTACGAAGTGTTCCACGATATTCCAGTGCCCACCTGGCATCAAACGTCATTACAACACTATTGACTATATTCCCTTTTTAAGTGACAATGGGTTTACAGGTTCCTTCAAGTCTTTCTTTTGTGTTGTTTGCCTTTCCTTTCCTTTCTCACCTCTTTCCTCACTTTCCTTATATAGTATCTCAACTGGCCATCAAAGCTCAGTGAAGGCACTGGGACACACTTAATCCATTTTACAGACCAGAAAACTGAGGCCAATTCCAGTTGGCTGAGGAACTGGACTCAGTGCACAGGGAGCCCTCAGAGCCATGCTCTCTGTCCTTCCTAAGGGGCAGCTGCCGGGCAAACTGAACAAACCTTCTCAACGGGCTTCCAAGCTGCTTTCTCAAGCACCTCTTCATTGTGGATGCTCCACATTCTTTCCTCTCCCCAGTCCTCTGCACCCATTCTTTACTGTCCCCCTTCTCCAGAGCAGGTGGAAGGCTTCACACTCACCGCCAAGGCATGCTCTCTGCTGAAGGGTAAGGCAGCTTGGGCTTGCTTTTGGGTCAAGGCAGGAACAGGAGTCGCCACCTTTGAAGTGTGAAGGCTGCCTGGGTGGCTGGTTAGCACTGGGAGCTTGTCTGAAACATGTTGGTCTGTCTGGTACCCTGCAGTGCAGCACCCCTCCACTGAGGGGGCGCCTCCCCTCAACCCCCGCCTCAGGGCTGCGGGTCCTTGCCCCTCTGCCCGGGCATCCTTCCATGCCCCTTGACCCCTGGCCTGGCCCACCCGTATCTTGGGACCACTGCAGAACCTCTCTTTCTTCAGGTGAGGCAGATCCCTGCCTTTGGTCTCTGTGAAGCTGTGAATCTGTGGCCAGAGGCCCAGGCTGGGTCTCAGCGACCCCATGCCTATGATGTTCCAAAGGCTGCATGGGAGTGGCTAGGCGGCCAGCCATACCTCCCTGGGGCAGTGATGTTCCTGGGACCCCATGGAGTGGCTAGGTGGGCTCGCCTCCCCTGCCCAAGGCTGCGATGTTCCCAGGGCCCCGCAAGAGTGGTTAGGCAGGCCTCTGCCTCTCTTGGGAGCTGAGATGGACTTGAAACCTTCGGATGGTGTCTGGTGGTACCTACCCCACCTCCCTGGTCTGATGGACTGGTACCTTGTGGGCAGTGTCTGGGCAGTGCCCACCTGGCCTCCCCTGCCCCACTGGACCCAGATCTCCAGGCGCAGGCCATGGCACTGCCTATCCTGCCTGCATATACAAATTAACCTCCATCGGTGTTGGGTTAATTTGCATACTCACTCTGATTGGCTGTGGGTGTAGTGGAGGTATGGTCAATTTACATGTTTATCTATTATTAGGTAAGATGGCTACATTAAGGACATGGTTCTAGTACAGGGAAAATGACCAACTAGACTTGGGCCTAAAAGCAGAGCTCCTGCCCCAGTTACTTTGGGTAAATGAATTGGGAGTCAGCCCCCCACTATGCCCACAACCTGGACTGAAGGGTCTTTGGTTTGATTTTGGTAAAGGGCAGGTACTTCAATTGCTAGTTTGATCCTGGCCCAGGCCAGAACATGTGTAGGAGGCAAACAATTGATATATCTCTCTCGCACAGATATTTCTCTCCCCTTCCCCTTCACTCTCTCTAAAAATATCCTTGGGTGAGAATTAACAAAACACAACAAACACACAAACAACATAGCTCCTATGATAATATATGCATTACAAATCAACAGAAGTCAGTGGTTAGACTGTCGGTCTGCACACAGAAGGGTCATAGATTAGATTCCCCGTCCTGGGAGCAACCAACTGATGTGTTCCTCTCCACATCATTGTGTCTCTCTCTCCCACCATCTCCTGCCTTCTTCTCTCCCTTCCATTATTTCTAAAAAATTAATGGAAAAAAAAATCTCCTGGGGTGAGAATTAACAACAACAACAACAACAACAACAATTGGTATATTTAATAATCTGTCAAGGCAGAATGGGTCTCAACCTCAAAAAAAGAAAAAAAAATCAAAACTGGTTTTTAACTATCTTGGATATTCATGGCCATTGCTTTCTTTAGCTTAAGTTAAAGAGCAAGCACTGTAGTTTATATAGAATTATTAACCCTCCATTATAGAGTTTGACATTTCAAAATACTGTTATCCATACTCATTGAATTGAATCCCATTTAACTATACAAAGCCCATTTTATTCAGATTATGTAATTTGCAAACTGAATTCATTATAACTTTTCAAATGAATATGAAAGTAAAGGCAGGCTTTAAACACCAGCATCCCATTTTCCCACATGTTAAATGAATCCTTTATAAATAAATTGGCCCTAAACAGGAATATGTGTGCGAGAAGCTCACTGTTGATTGCCTCTGCTGGCTGCCCTGCCCACCACCACTTGTAGCTCTCGTAGCTCTGCTGCTCCCTGCTGCCTCGCCTTCCTGCTGATCCCTCATTATGCCTCATGACATAATGACCTCTTTACCTTTGCTCCAACTCCTTCAACTTACATTTTCCAGTCCATAGGGATTGCTGAGTTTAAGGTTACATATACACACACTAGCAATTTGGGACACAAAATTCCTGCACCGGATGTGGAAGGGGCAAGGGGTGGTCTCCTCAGCCCAGCCTTCGCCCTCTCACAATCCAAGACCACTTGCTCCTCACAGCTTGCCTGCCTGCTCTCACGCCTGCTTGCTCCTTACCACTCAGCTCGCTGCTCCTTAGTGCTGCTGCGGAGGTGGGAGAGGCTCCCGCCACTGCCCCTGTGCTTGCCAGCCATAAGCCCAGCTTCTGGCTGAGCAATGCTCCTGCTGTGGGAGTGCACTGACCACCAGGGGACAGTTCCTGCGTTGAACATCTGCCCCCTGGTGGTCAGTGTACGTCATAGTGACTGGTCATTTTGGTTGTTTCGTTGTAATGGTTGCTTAGACTTTTATATATACAGATTAGTTTTTTTTCAAAAGATAATATATTGTCAGTGCTGCTACAATGTTTTGCTTCAACAGGATGGATATATTAGGAACAATCTGAGCACACTGCAAATTTCACCTATGCTTATGCCTGATTTTGTCTGGAGAAAGTTGGTGATAAGTACTCTCAGGTGAATGTAGATGGGCAGGAATATGCAAAACCCACACCTGCAGCAGCTACCCTATCCTCATCAGGTGCACAGCTTTCCCTGTGATTTCAGATACCATGGCAGCACAATTCACAATAACTCAGGAGCTGAGCCCTTCCGACACCCACTTCCTCCAGCAAACTGCAGGACTTCTTTGAGATAAAGTGCCACATGTATTGTAGTTATTTATGTTTTTCTTAGCCATTTAAAATGTCACATTGTGTTATCATTTTTATTAGGGTCCTATCTTATTTTTAAATATGCCAATGACAAAGTTTTTTTATGCTGGGCCTCTCTCCCATTTCCCTCATAATTCCTGTGGTCTTTCTAGTGCATGACTTTGCCTAGTGTGATTTTTAGGAATGCATATGCTGCATTATAGCAGAAATGGCTGTATGTTTTCTTTCCATTGCTCAGTATCAACATGATCCTCTTTTATTCACAGCCATATATGAGACCTGGCCCTACACATAAAACCACCTAAACACCAAAACCAACCAGACACTGCTCAATGCAGAATAAGCATGGAAATGTTACAATCAAGCCCCACATCCAAAGAGAGCTTTGTTTTCATCAGCCAAATCCTCCCAGGAGGAACTTCTTAATGTCAGGCAAGGGATCCATCTAAACCCCACTGAAAGATGCCTGGACACTACTGTCCCCACCCCAAACTGTACAGGTAAAAAACCAGAAACAGTGGGCTTCCAAAGTAAAGGCCCCCAAGCTTTGTGAAACTTAATGAAGATTTTCCAACAGGAAGGGAGCCAAAAGCATTATGTGTTTATGCTCCAAGTCACTTAAGAGAGATCTCCTTCCTTATTCCAGCAGCTATAACAGTTGCTGTCCATGCTCAGTGTAGATTACAAGGTCTTTTTCTTCTAGTCATTTCAGTATAGCTACTCTATATCTAGTTTGATCCTCAACTCTGTGGGATGGGTGTTATGTTATTTCTCCCTATTCTGCACAATAGTGCCTTTCAAGCTTTAGGATACAAAATCAATTTTGGGGATACCAATCAACAGTTACTTAAAAGAGACTAAGAAAAACTAGAGAACACTGCATACCAGTACCTCGGTCCACCAGATAAAAGGCAGCTCTTACTATGGGTTGTCCTGGCGAAGTTTGAAAACAGCTTTAGACTGTGAGCACCTGTGCAGGCAGTGGCCATCTTGTCAGAAAGCCTGAGCTTTACTTCTGGGCATGATCCACAGATAGGACTCCCCTGGTGACTCCAACCTGGACTCAGTATTCCCTTCTCTTGTTGTATTCTCTAGACCAGTGGTCGCTAACCTTTTGGACCTCACAGACCACCAGTGGTCTACAGACCACTGCTTGGCAACCGCTGCTCCAGACACTCATTACATTGAGCTATAAAGAGGTGACTTCCTTGGGCACAGTATCTGACACTTGGTCACAGGCCTTGGGAAGGGTCACACCTTCCTCTCACTCAGCAATATGAGGTGAAGAGACAGATATATTAATAGCATTATTGCTTCAGGGCAGACTTACATCCAATTAACCCCTTCCTTAGTTCTGCCTCTGCACTGTTCTTGCAATTCGCCTGATTTTCACAGTAATTTTTCTATATCTTTGATCAGTTTCACTGCTTGTCTAGCTTTAGTTTTGCTACCACACACTGACCATAGCCAACTTATAGCCACAAGAGCTTAGGCTTCAAATCTTTTATCAAGTACTTTTCCTATAAAACTAGGAAAAGTCTGATATTATCTCTTAAGAACTAACCAGGCATGACCATTTTCATTTTAGCTACCAACCATGAACTAGAGCCATACCAAGCTGGGCCAGGGGCTCCTGGTACAGTGTTAGTACTTGGGGATAAACACTACAACCTACTCATTTTTTATGGAGAAAAAGAATGCCAAAGCATGGAGGCTGCATAAGAGCTATTTTAGTCAGTGAAGTATACAAATAATTCCTTGAAACTAAATAACTCCTGAATGCTAGAAATATACTGAAAAAAGATGAATAAAAAACTGAAATGAATTACTTAAAAACTCGAGAGCACAGAGAATTAGAAAGCATTTTGAAAAAAAAAACAACAACATAAACTGTGGTTTCTTCAATTAAAATTATTCTGTTCAATAACTTCTCAGTAAATCAATCTAAAAAAACATTAAAAGCAATGAGATTTAAAAAGAACATTTTATTTTTAGATATTAAAGAAGATAGCAATTAATGAAACTATGCAACTTTAAATAACTTTAGATAATTACAATTTTCTAAAATGTATATAAGGCCAGTTTTAACCAAAGACTTATGAACCAAGAGATGCCCTATAATATAATACTTGATATGTGAAGTCCACTGTTGTGTGGCTAAGTGCCATTTATAGTAGAGGTTCGCAACCTGACTGCCCAAGAGAATCATTGGGCAGCTTTGCAAAACATGCTTCTTGGGCTACTTTCTCAGCTACCTGGGGATTCTGGGAGTGGATCACATGCACCTTTCCCATGATTCTAATGCATACTGAAGGTTGAAGACTACTATTCTAGGGTAAAAAGGACGGATGCAGCATACTTGTTTGAAACAGTATATTCAGGGAAATCCAAAGGTAAAAAGTGTAAGTCAGCAAACTGAGACTAGATTAGCAATAACATTTTTTCCACCTCAGAGAGTCAAGTCCAAATAAGTAAAACAGATAAATAAGGAAATGAAAAATAAAAAGGGATACTTATAGGAAGAACACTGGAAACAATATAGGGAGATGCTAAATTAGATAAAGAAGATTATTAGAAATATAGAAAAACTTGAAATACTCAAAAGTAGTCAACATAATTGCTTTTGTCAAATAAGGTTAGCTAGTTAATCAAAGGAGACAGTGAAAACAGATTGGGAAACAACAGTCTTAAATCAGCCTTTTACAGGTTATACTAAGTTAAAAATAAAATGTTTAAAAATACATGGTCTTAATGCTGGGACAATGAGGAAAGAGAACCAACAGTTCACCTGCTTGCCTGTAACAACTAGAAAAATCAGCTTAAAAATATGAAAGATCCAAGGGGTAAACATGTATTAAGTCAGTTTAAAACAGAAAAAAATAAAAAATCTAGGGCTGTTATAACTCCCAACCAATATCCAATCACTTGTTAAATGTTATGGGCTCCTAAGAGTCTTCATTTACTTTTGCTTCAATCCAGGAGGAAGGGCAGAGTCTAGTAACCTGGGCAGAGAGATGAATTAGTAAGTAGTCACAGCTAGCATTTCTAGTCCTGCAGAGAGAAAGTTTGAGAAGAAATACCCTATGTGTATGTTAAACACTTCCTCGCTGTGCTTAAAACACATCCATCTCACCCTAGCTAGTTTGGCTCAGTGGATGAAGTGTTGGCCTGTGGACTGAAGGGTCCCGGGTTCGATTCTGGTCAAGGACACATGCCTGGGTTGAGGACTCGATCCCCAGTGGGGGGCGTGCAGGAGGCGCCTATTAATGGTTCCCTCTCATCATTGATGTTTCTCTCTCTCTTTGAAATTAATAAAAATATATTAAAAACACACACACACACACACACACATATCCATCTCCAATTTGTATCTATTCATCTTAGAGCTGTAACTTACATTAACTACAACAGGATAGATGTCCACCATTTTTTCAGAGGATATTCAGGATGTATAATGTTAATGTGATTATTAAAAAAACAACAAACAAACCACATGCACAATTTAAAAATTGAATATAATTTGATTAATAAACTTGCTTTGACATTTCGCTTTAACCACTCTTGCTTTTATACCTAGTACTGAATATATACAACTGGAATATTGTTCAGCTGTAGCGCTACTGGGGCACACCATGCAAGGCTCTTTTCATGCAGTACTCTCAACTACGGCCAGGTGTACCGCACCCAGGAGGCCTGAAAGCAGTGTCCTGTGTCTCTAGAGGACACCTGTGGACTCTGTCCTTCAGAAAATTACAGTCCAGTAGATTCACGTCTGTCTTGTCTAGAGTTCATTTAGTTTGTTTACAAAGGAACACTGACTCTTTTTAAGGCTAGTGTAGACACAAACACCAAAGCCCTATGTGAGCCCCTTGCAACCATCACCACCCTCCATCACCAGAACTCTTTATTTTCCCAAACTGAAACTGTATCCATTAAATAAATATTCCCTATTTTCGTGGAAACCATAATTCTACTTTTTGTGCCTATGAATGAGTGTTCTAGATATCTTATATAAGTAGAATTATATGATATTTGCCCTTTTGTGAGTAAATTTTTCACTTAACATGTCTTCAAGTTTCATCCATGCTATAGCATGTGTTAGAATGTCATTCTTTTCTAAAGCTGAATAATATTCCATTGCATATACATAACCCATTTTGTTTATCCATTCATCCATCAATGGCGAATAATGGCTATTGTGAATAACGCTGCTATGAACTACGAACATGAGTTTATAAATACTTGAGTCTGTATTTTCAATTCTTTGCACCCAGAAATATAATTGGTAATTTTATAGATTATATAAAATATCCATAACTGTTGACATAGAAGGGATAAATATGGTGCTTTTTTTGAAGTTATATTTAGTATTTTTGTAAATTGATAAATTCCCAGAGAAGATCATGGACTGGACTGTGATCACTCTCATTTTCTTGCTAAATTTATTTGATTTCTCTATGATGGGAAAGCAGAGGAGACAAAGACGTAAAATCCTTCAAATGTTGGAAAGGAGTTAAAATAATCAAAGATAAATTCCACAAAGATCATGGCCAATTGTGAGGCTCTTAAATCAGAGACAAAACCTCATTAAAATATATCATTTGTTTCTCTTTTTATGGTCAGAAATAGCTTTCTCTTTGCCGATCTTGCGTTTCAATGTATGCATAAAGTTCATATGCTTTCCAGAAGGTATGATCCAAGCATAATTAAGCTCGTGCTTCTGATTCTGATCACTAGCCTTGCTTTGAAAGACTAGTTTGGCAGTAGGAGAATAAAAATAGCCTGGAGATATTTCTTCATTGGAATAAACACACTCCAATTAGCAAAGTCACTGTAAAGTATGTAAACATCTGTATCGGTTCAGGGTACAAACTAGAAATGACCAAGTGTCCTTACCCATGTTTTCAAGTTTCGTGGTATTAAAGGCCAGTACTCGATAAGCATGGTTATATGTCAGTGGTTCTCAACCTTCCTAATGCCGCGACCCTTTAAGACAGCTCCTCATGTGGTGGTGACCCCCAACCATAAAATGATTTCCGTTGCTACTTTATAACTGTAATTTTGCTACTGTTACAAACTGTAATGTAAATATCTGATATACAGGATGTATTTTCATTGTTACAAATTGAACATAATTAAAGCATAGTGATTAATCACAAAAACAATATGTAATTATATATTGTGAAATTTGAATCGTGGTATAGCATGGATAACAGTCTTAATATAACAACAGTAAACTACATTGCTACATTTTGCTACACTGAGGAGTGGTGTGTTGGTTCCTAAGACCATGGGAAATAGGTGTTTTCCAATAATCTTAGGCGACCCCTGTGAAAGGGTCGTTCGACCCCCAAAGGGGTCACGACCCACAGGTTGAGAACCGCTGTTATATGTAGAAGAACCGTCTGTCAGTTTTAATCTTCACTGTGAGTTGTGCTGAGCTTCTTGAGAGAGCATTCATACCTAATGGGATTTGGATTTTTAAATCTAGAAAAGTGTCAAAGTCCTTAGTTGACCAAAGGAATGTAAGCATCCATTTTTATTCAGTTCTTCAACACTTATGGCAATAATGCAATTACAAAGCTCTCTGCGTTGACATTTTAGAATCAAGAACACAGAGGAAACTGACGTCCTTAAAAGTGAAGTATATTATTTGAACAGGCTAATTTTAATAGTGCATGTCCATTAATTTCAAATCCTAGATAGTAAAGGTAGATACTGTCTTGCTTATATACATGAGGAGTATAACCAAACCTCTACCCAAATAAAATTAATTTCAAAATCTGTATTTATTGCTCCTAGAACAGAGATACCTCACCGAGGGCAAGAGTTCAATCATCTCCTCCAAAAATACATTATTACCAAAAGTAAGGATAGATTCAAGGTATCTGCTAATATTCACAGTAAGATTTACTTCAAACTTCTATCTGCAATGTCAACAGCAAAAGGCTAAGAATAAAAACCTGCCATCTATACTTTCAATATTTTCTAAGTGTTACCACTTCAATCAATGTCTTGAGTATTCAAACAGAGGACAATATTAACTTCTTCATATAAGCTATAATTTTAAAGCAGTTCTCCTTTCCACCCTTCATCTCATCTTTAAATCAGAAATAGTTTAAACTAGAATAACACTTACATTAATTATAACTATGTTCTCAAATGCTATTATGACTCCCTAGATATGTAGCTCCACATCAGTATATGTTTTAGACCCTGAAGGGCTCAGAAACCATTAAAGCTACAAAGGCAAAGCTTGCTGAAAGCACAACTAACCTTCAACAAGATGAGCTAGGGGTGAAAGCACCTACAGGAAAAAAAGTCAGTCCTAATTAGCTGCTAAAAACATAGGACACTTATTTCCGGGGTTTCTAGAGGCCAGAGCAAGGCTAGAACTCCTATTTTTAAAGATGCCATCCAATATGAAAACAAACCTATTACTTAAGAAAATTGTAGGGAGCGGTTATAGGGTTAAGCCTCTGACGGACCTGCTGGCAAAGCCACAAACAAGTCCCAGCTTAGAAGACACAGCCCTCATAGCATAATTAAGCTTGACCTCATGATGCTCCTTAGATCCTTCCTGGGTAGCTAATGGGCAGTGGGAGGTGCAGCAAGTGCTGCCAAAACAAGTGAAACTCACAAGAACGTTGTAAATTACCTTATTTACCTCTGACTATAAAATAAAGGCTCAGCTTACTGTCTGGATCTTTTCTGTGGTCTCAGTCAGGCATAGAAGATCCACCTAGACTCAGCTTATTCTCTGTCTGTCTTTTTTTCATCCTTCGCCCGAGTCCCTTAGGCTCACTGAACCCTTGCCTGTGCTGGCACAGCACAGAAGATAACTTGGTATTTCTAAAACTCAAAAGGGAAGTCTTTCCCTGAAGGTCTTTGAAAAAAACAAGAGACCAAACACACAGACACTCACCCACCAGAAGGAATGAAAAACAAAAATGATAAAGGGAAGAAAAATACACAACATGGCAGATTACAAATTCAAGAGAATCCCCAAGTACATAAAATCAATGATTTTCCTAATACTTCCCCATATGCAGAGCTATCTGCCCCACCTCCTAAACAAAATGTGAATAAAAACAAAGCTGATAAAAGCAGAGGTGCTTTAGTGGCACTCCATAGCTCCTCAGCCTCTGAGACCAGTCTGCTGGAGAGGCGATGCTGGCCCTGCAGGTGACTGTCCTGGATTCAGAGGACTTGTCCAATAAATGAGAAATATCAAACTTCCTTGGATTTATGAAGCACCATAAAAAAATGAAAATATTATTTTATGTTAAAAAGGAACAGGCTATGAGGAATTGAGATAGGACTCTGTCCTCACAGAGCTCAGCTGTTTGCAAAGAACTACCCTGCTAATGGTGAGAGGTCAGAATCACTAAAAGGGTGAGGCAGAGGCAGTCCTGGGGAGCAGAAACTGCCATCTAGATCTCCTCACCCACCCTTCTGGTCATCCTTTGGTTGGCCTTTCAACTAGTTTTCAGACCATGTGAACAAGGTCAAAATTTAACTCATGATAAACTTTCAGGGATTGTTCTAAGTATATATGTAAAGGCTAATATGCAAAGTGTTCCCGCAGGAGTTTGGGAGACCAGGAGTTCTGTTGCTCGCTATGATGTGCAGTGATCACCAGGGAGGCAGCACAGAACCAAGGAAGGCCCTGGCCAGCAGCCTACGGACCCTATCCATGCATGAGTTTCGTATACTGGGCCTCTAGTTTATGATATCCCTCAGCCTTTACTTTTAGTTATTTTCGGTCAAGATTTTTCCCCCCCCACAGGAACATAGGTTTTATATAAAAGATTATCTTAAAAGTTAAAAAAAAATCGGTAGGAAGTATCATCTCCTAACAGATGGGTAGAAGTATGTAGTTTGTACCATGAAGATATTCACTATGAACATGTTTATTTTCTCAATAGATATTTCATAATAATTTCCACATATTGGAAGTTTGGAGCAATCAAGCTAATCATTCTAATATTAAAACACACACAACCATCTTACTTCTAAAATATAAAATCCAAACATCAGTACACACAAATTGTGTACACTCTCAAGAGAGCAAAGTAATAAATATTTTTTCTGGAGGGCAATTTGACAATTTATATCAAAATAATAAACAAGACCAAAAACTTTTGATGAATCAAAATCTAGGAATTTATCTTAGAGAAGTAATCATAGATATCCATTTGGATTTGACGAAAAAGAAGTTTCTTGCCGTGTGTTTCACAGTTAAGACTGTGCTATAATTCAGACTGTGTAATTATGCTTAATGACACAGAAAGGTATAGATGAGAAGTCAAGCCTGGCACAGAGAACAGTGAGCCATGTGTTCTTACACACAAACTTACATGTAGGGCACACTGAGTAAAAGCTGGCAAAGTCAGACGCTCTTGCCCACTCTCAACTATTGACTTGTTTCCTAGTCTCTCAGCTACAAGGCCAATGTACTCTCTTCACTCTTTTCTTCACACTATGAATACTGTGGTACATCTGTCAGGCTTTTATTACTGTAGAAAAATAAAAGCTCATACCTGAGCATGAGTTAACCTCTAGAGAAGTTTTGTAGGCCATAAGGCTGGTGGCGCAAAGGCCAAACCAGATCCAGATCTGGCTCACCATGATGACACCATCTGTGGACATTGTTCTAAGAAACCATGTGAAAACCTACTCTAGTTACGCATCAATTCTATAAACCCTGTGTTTTATTGCAAATGAAAATTAAATAGGGAAAACAGATTAATTATTCAGAATTAAGAATAGACCTACCCACAGCTAAAAATTTGGTTAAAGAGCTAGACAACCTGTAAAAGACAACTTTTCTTGAACTCCTCAAAGAGCTGAGGTTGCAAGGCAATCAAATGACCTAAAATTTAAAGGAAGGACTGGGGCATACAGGTTGTGGAAGGCAGGACCTCTAAAAATTAGTAAGAAGGGATCAGCTAAAACTCTATAAAGAACTGCTAATGGCTGAGTATGAGCTAGCATAATATATACTAGTAAAAGCTTACTCATAAGAAAGATAGGGATGGGGATGAGGCAAGAGATCAGTCACAAACTTAAACTCAACATGGAGAAGAGGGTCTGCCACTTTCACGGGAAAAGTATGAAGGCCCACTCACCTAATCTGATCTTTCTCTCAGGCCTTTGGGGAAGTGCAGCAAACTTCACTGAACCATTAGAACAGAGGGAAGGAGTGTGTGGGAGGGGAAAAATCCTTTTATCCCTTAGGCAGGAGAACAAATAACTGATAAAGCCCCATCTACAAGGCTCAGGCACAGAGAGCTTGAAACAGAGATGGGACTAGAACAAATACTAACTGGCTTGATCTTACTCTCCCTCCCATCTTCCTACCCTAGCCTATTGAAAAATGAGTGGGGGAAAAAACCAACAAAAACAGCAGTCTACTTCCAGAGGAGGGGCAAGACCACAGGCAGACAATGACACAGGCCCAAAGAGACTACTGAAAGCTGATGGCAGAGCACAAACACTGAGGAAAAACCCTTCAGCAATCTCAGTACAACAAAATTCAACTCCAGACTAAAAAGTACTCAATCCCTCAATTAGGTGCTTAAGAACAACCATACCCATTTTTTTAGCATAAATGTTATTTATCCATCTCAGTCTCTCATTTCATATAAAATATCCAGCATTCAAACAAAAACGAATACACAGAGATAAAAAAAACACAACTAATTATCAAGAAACAAAGCAAACAAACAAATTAAATGGTACAATCATATAGAAATATTAAAATAACACTGATACATATAAAGGACCTATCAGAAAAGGTAGACAACTTGCATAAACAGATGGAACATTTCAGCAAAGACAGAAACTTTCAGGAACAGTCAAACATGAAAGCCAGAAATAACAACAAACCTGGGGAAAGGGAGAAATATGATTTCTGGAATCACTACATTATCTTAAAAGTCCTGTTTTCCAATGAACAGGTAAACAATGAGATCAAGAAAAAAACACCAAGATACCTTGAAACAAAATGGAAAATGAGAACACAACAACCTCAAATCTATGGAACATGATGAAAACAGTCATAAGAAGGAAATTCATAGCATTACAGGCCTCTCTCAGGAAACAAGAAAAATCTCAAACAAACAATCTAACTTAATACTTAACGGAACTGGAAAAAGAAAAACAAACAAAGCCAAAGTGAGCAGAAGAAAGGAAATAATAAAGATCAGAGCAGAAATAAATGAAATAGTCTAAAACAACAATACAAAAGATCAATGAAATCAACAGCTGGTTCTTTTAAAGATAAACAAGATTGACAAACTTTTCCTCACTCATCAAGAATAAAAGAGGAACCAAGTTAAAAAAAAAAAATCCAGAAATGAAAGAGAAGTAACAACTGACACCAAAGAAATCCTAAGGATTGTAAGAACATATTACGAACAACTATATGCCAATAAATTGCACAAGCTGGACAAGATTATAACAGATAATCTTCCAAAAGTGAAACAGAGAATCTGAATAGATTACAACTAGTGAAGCTGAAAGAGTAATTTAAAAACTCCCAACAAAGAAAGGTCCTGGTCTGGATGGCTTCATAGGTGAATTTTACCAAATATTCAAAGAAGAACCAATACCTATCTTCCTCAAACTATGCAGGAAAATTCAAGAGGAGGGAAGATTCCCAAGCTCATTTAAGAGGCCCACATTATCCTAATTCCAAAACCAGATAAAAGTAGTACTGCAAAGAAAGAAAATTATAGGCAAATATTCCTGATGGTGCTAAAATCCTTAACAAAATATTAGTTAACTGGATCCAGCAATACATCATGAACAAGTGGGACTTATTCTGGGGATTGATATTTGCAAATCAATAAATGTTAATATACCACATAAACAAAATGAAGGATAAAAACCACATAATAGATGCAGAAAAGGCATCTGATAAAATTTAGCACCAACTCCTCAGACAAATGGGAATAGAGGGAACATACTTCAACATATATGACAACCCACAGACAAAAATCATATTTAATGGGCAAAGAAAATCAGAAATAAAACAGGTATGTCACTACTTTTTTGGTAAAAAGAAATGTTTTTATTGATTTTTAGAAAGAGAGGAAGGAAGGAAAAGAGGTAGAGAAAAACATTGATAAGAAACAAACTACTAGGGATCAATCGGAAACCTGGGCGTGTGCCCTGACCAGGAGGGAATACAACTGTTATCTCTTGATTTCTGGATTGATGCTCAACCAGTGAGCCACTGAAGCCAAGACAGCTTTCACTATACTTATTCAACACAGTACTGGAAATTCTAGCCATAGCAATCCAACAAGAAGAAGAAACAAAAGACATCCAAATTGGAAAGGAAGAAGTAAAAATGTCATTATTTGCACATCACATAATATTGTATATAGAAAACCTTAAAGATTCCCAGAAAAAACTGCTAGAACTGATAAATGATTTCTGTAAAGTTAGCAGGATACAAAATAAATATTCAGAAATCAGTTGCATATTGATACACCAATAATGAACCATCAGAAAGAGAAACTAAGAAAACAATCTCATTTACAACTGCTTAAAAACAAACAAACACTTAGGAGTAAATCTAAGCAAGGACTTAAAAGACCTGTACTCAGCAAATTCTAAGACATTGAAGAAAGAAATTAAAGAAGATTCAAATAAGTGGAAAAATTAACATAATTAAAATGTCCATATTATTTAAAGCAATCTATAGATTCAACTCAATTCCTATCAAGATACCAATGACATATTTCACAGAACTAGAATATTTCAAAAATGTATATGGAACCACAAAAATCCCAAATAGCAAGTGATCTCGAGAATGAAGAACAAAGTTAAAGGATTCATGCTACTTGATAGCAAAGCCATATTAATCAAAACAGCAAAATGCTGCAAATAAAAACAGACAGATAAATGGAGCAGAATAGAGAGCCTAGAAATAAACCCACACTTTTACGGTCAATTAATATTTGACAAAGGAGGCAAAAACATACAATGGGGTAGATGATAGTCTATTCAATAAATGGTGTTAGGAATGATGGATGCAAGCAAAAAAATGAAACTAGATCACCTTCTTACAACATACACAAAATAAAGTCAAAGTGAATTAAAGACTTAAGTGCTAGACTTGAAACCATAAAATCTAGTAGAAAGACATAGGCAATAAAATTTGGGACATTTCTCTAGCAGTATTTTTTTTCTGCTATATCCCTCCAGTAAGAGAAACAAAATAAAAAATAAATAAATGGGACTATATCAAACTAAAAAGTTTTTGCACAAAGGAAATCATCAACAAAAATGAAAAGGTAATCTACAGAATGGGAGAACATACTTACCAATGACACATCTGATAAGAGGTTAATATCCAAATTTTATAAAGAACTTACAAAAATCAACATACAAAACAACAAAAATCCAATTAAAACATTGGCTAAGGACCTGATTAGATATTTCTCCAAAGGGGACCTAAGATGGCCAATAGAAATATGGAAAGATGCTCAACATCATTAACATCAGAGAAATACAAATTAAAACCACAATGAGATATCATGTCACACCTGTCAGAATGGCTACCATCAAAATAAATCAACAAATAAGTATTGGTGAGGATGTGGAGAAAAGGGAAACCTCGTGAACTGTTGGTGGGAATGCAGACTGGGGTAGCCACTGTGGAAAGCAGTATGGAGCTACCTCATAAACTTATAAATGGCCATGGCTGGTTTGGCTCAGTGGATGGAGCACCGGCCTGCGGACTGGGGGATCCTAAGTTTGATCCCCGGTGTGGGCATGGAGGAGGCAGCCAATCCATGATTCTCATCATTGATGTTTCTATCTCTCCCTCTCCCTTCCTCTCTGAAATCAATAAAGATAAAAATTAAAAAACACACAACTTAAAAATAGAACTGTCTTATGATGTAGCAATACTACCTCTGGGACTGTATCCAAAAGAAATCCAAAACATTAATCTGAAAGAATATATGCACCCCTATGTTTATAGCAACGTTTTGTTTTACAAGAGCCAGTATTTGGAAGCAGCCCATGTGTCCATTAGTAAATGTGTGGATAAACAACGGGTGGTACATTTACACAATGGAATACTACTCGGCTGCAAAAAAGAAAGAAATCGTACCTTTTGTGATAACATGGATGGCCCTGGAGAGCATATGATAAGTGAAATAAGCCAGTCAGAGAAAGACAAATAAAGTACCATATGATTTCACTCATGTGGAATCTAATGACCAAAATGAACTAACAAGCAAAATACAGTGGTACCTCGAGATACGAGTTTAATTTGTTCCGTAACCTTGAGACGTGGGAAACTATGAGACGCTCGAGGCGAGGTAAACTGGTGGGTCGTGTGCAGCCGGCCGATCCACGCGATTACTCGTATCTCAAATGTTGCTCATATTTCAAAGCAAAAATCACTCGCTCGACGGCTCGTATCTCAAAAATCTCGTATGTTTAGGGCACTTGTATCTTGAGGTACCACTGTAGTGACAGAATCATGGCAAAGGGTATGAATACAAAGAAAAGTTAAGAATTGGAACCATCACTAGTTACATAGTTCTACTTTAATGGTTGAAATTAAGGATGTCTGATATCCCTGGGACAATGAATAACTGGATCTACAACACTGTTTTTCTCCCATTGGGGATTGGCTGACTGCCACAGCCCTTGAATCTGCAAACAGTTTTGAAATGGCTTTGTATCTTTGCCATTGCTAAGAGAATATGATCAGATTGCCTGCTAAAGGAGGAAAAAACAACGCATCACCCCAGCTCTTTCAAAATGAGACCATTCAAGACCAGGTAAGGATTTTAAATACTCAACCTCATCTGAAGCAGTACAGCTTAAGCTCTTGAGTTAGGCTGTCTCAACTTCTATCTCTGCCACTAATCAGCCAATAGAAATATGAAAAGATGTTCAATGTCACTAGTCCTAAGAGAAATCCAAATTAAATTACATGCAAATCCAAACTTGTCCTTCAGAGTTGTTGAACCTTTCTCATCAACAAATGGAGATCATAATAGTAGCTACCTCACAGCTATCCTATATAATAAGGAGGTAATTGATCCTCACACCCTCATAAGATAGCTGCCTATGACCAGGTTGACAGGGGGTTGGTAAGGGACAACCAAACAAATGAACAAGCAGGCTGCATGGGGCAACCAGGCCAGCAGGGGGGCAATTATGTTGGCAGGGGAGGTAGTGAGTGACTACTAGGCAGGCAGGGTGGCAGTTGGGAGTGACCAGGCCGGCAGAGGTGGGGTAGTAAGAGGCAACCAGGTCAGCAGGGGTGGGGGTGGGGCAGTTGGGGCAACTAGGCCAGCACAGGGGAGCAATTAGGAGCAACCAGGCCAGCAGAAGGGGGCAGTTGGGTGCAATCAGGCTGGCAGGAGGTGAAGGAGTGACCATGCCAGCAGCAGGGGCAGTTAGGAGTGACCAGGCCGACAGGGAGGAGACAATTGGGGCAACCTGGCTAGCAGCAAGGGGCAGTTGGGGGCAATCTGGCTGGCAAGGAGGTGGGGCTATTAGGGGTGACCAGGCAGGTAGGTGAGCAAATAGGAACCAGCGGTCTAGGATTGTGAGAAGGTACAGGTTGGGCTAAAGGGACCCCCCTCCCATACACAAATTTTGTGCACTGGGCCTGTAGTCTCTTACACTCTCTCTCTCTCTATATATTTCATCCTATCTAATAAAAGAGTAATATGCAGATTGACCATCACTCACTCCAACACACAAGATGAATGCCCCCATGTGGACACGAGATCCTGCCCCCATGTGGACACAAGATAGCCAGCAAGGGAGGGCAGTTGGCAGGGACCAGGCCTGCAAGTGAGGGCAGTTGGGGGTGATCAAGCCTGCAGGGGAGGACAGTTAGGGGTGACAAGACTGGCAGGGGAGGCAAATTGGAGGTGACCAAGCCTGCAGAGAAGGCAGTTGGGGGGGACCCAGGCCTGCAGGGAAGAGCAATTTGGGGTGATCAGGTCTCCAGGGTAGGGCAGGTAGGGGCAAACAGGTTGGTAGGGGAGCAGTTAGGCATCAATCAGGCTGGCAGGGGAGTGGTTAGGGGGTGATCAGGCTGGCAGGCAGAAGCGGTTAGGGGCAATCAGGAAGGCAGGCAGGTGAGTAGTTGGGAGCCAGCTACCTGGATCGGGCCTAAACGGGCAGTCAGACATCCCTCAAGGGGTCCCAGATTGAACAGGGAGCAGGCTGGGCTGAAGGACACCCTTTGCCCCCCGTGTACAAATTTCGTACTACAGGCCTCTAGTATATATATAAAAGGCTTAGTAGTCGGCCAACTGTCTGATACATATGATGTGCACTGACCAGCAGGGGGCAGACGTTCAATGCAGGAGCTGCTGAGCTGCAGTGACCTGGTAATGGCAGTCCTCAGGTGATGTAAGCCAGAATCAAAAAGGAGGGAGACCGATTTCTTGTGGAGCTGCACAATTCTACCTTCAGCTGTAAGTTATGTTGTTGCTATGGTACTGTTGGGTCTAAATATGGTTACTGACGAACTGTGGTGACTTGGCAGCAATGGTTCTCAGTTGATTCACCCTGGAACCAGAGAGTAGGAAGCTCAATTCCTCACAGGGCTGTGCAATTCCACCTTTAGCCATGGGTTATATTGCTGCTGGGGCACTGTTGGCCCTGAATCTGGTTTACTGTACACTTGCATTTTCATTCCACACACTAGATGACAGCAACTTTACAAAGTGCCCTCTTCGTACTCTGAGATCCCTATCCTATATAATAAAAGGCTAATATGCAAATTATCCCCTTGACCAAGAATTCGACCTGCGGGGGCCCAGCTGGCCAACCCCATGGCTCCATGGCCCTTCTCCCTGGCAGACTCCACCCCAATCAATCCCCACCCTAATCAGGGGTGGGATTTGGGTCTTTCCCCCTGGACGGCTTGGCCCAATTAGCCCCAATGGGCTGGCCAGACCCCACCCATGCCCAAATTCATGCACTGGGCCTCTAGTTTATCTATAATAATAAAAGTATAATATGCAAATTGACCAAATGACTGAACAGCAGACTGACCGCCTGGACAACCTTCCTGGCGACCTTCTGGACAACCACGCTATGACACGCACTGGCACCAGGCTAGCTAAGGGAGGTGTGATGTGATTGGCTGGGGGTGGGGGACCCAGCTATCACCACATGATCACCCCACAGAGGGAGGCCTAGGCAGGTGGGCAGGGCCTCCCTGTGCGCAGTGATCGATTGCGGAACCCCACAATCACCTCAAAGTAGGAGGCCCAGGCTACCTGACTGGTAGTGCTGCGGTGGTTGGGAAGGGGGGGGGCGCGCTAATTGATCTGGGAACCCTACAATCACCCCACAGAGGGAGGCCCAGGCCAGCCAAGAGATCACACCCTATGCCTGTTGCCTGAAAGGGAGGCGACCAGTGGTGTGGGGAAGAGGTGTGGGGGTGGTGCCACACAGAGAAGGAAAGCCCTGATAGCCACTCCTGGCCAACCTCACCCCCAATCTTACTCCCCCTCCCCCAAGGTCCTTACCCTGACAGGAGGGAGCCTGATTCTGTGCAGTCCCTCCCCTGGCCAGTGAGAGAGAATACATCTGAAGTCCAACTATTGGCACCATGTACCTCTGCAGCCAAAAGAAAGTGTTGTCGTCGACAAAATATGTCTGAAAAACAGCCACTGAAAAATACTACCAATACTGGTAGGAACTGCCTTCATAGCAAAAATGAAGTAAATGAGGATGCAATTATCGAACATAGTTGTGGTGGAATGACTGTGTTACATGTCAATTCTGCCTATCACTAAATTTCTCCAATGAAAAACCATCTGATGGAAAATTTACTCTATGTTGTAGCAAAGGTAAAGTTTGTCCAAATGATATACAATTTCCAGAATACCTAGCATATTTTTAAAAAATTAATGCTAAATGAAGATTGTGACAATAAAAATTTCATGGAAATATTAATTCAATAAATACTTCAATAAAATTCTGAATTTTGCTTTAATGGATGCAGATATTGCATCACCATCCAGGATATGGGTCATACTGTTTTCGAATACACGGACAAGTTTATCACCATACTAGAATGGAATTTTACATGGTGTTTCTTGGAAGTTTGCTCAACTCTATATTTTAGATACAGGTGAAGTGATGAGTAAAAGATTAGCAATGCCAGAAAACCAAGGTTTTCAGAAAGACTCATTATCAACATCAACAACCTCATGCATGACATAAATGAATTAACAAGATGCTACATGAGGTAGAAAAGGAAGCCCAATCTGAAGCAACAGCGAAAGATATTGCTCCCATGGAAGTAGCAATGGAGATTAAATACGATCGTTACAGTGATCCAGGTAGATATAATTCTCCCTGTGTAACAAAGGTTGCCATCATATTCAGAAACAAAGATAGAGAACCTCCTTTTGAAAGGGACTTGATCATTCATTGTAAACCAGATCACAATAATCTAAATGTCACTAAAAAAAATAAAAAAATTAAAAAAAAATCAGTATTCTGTTTCCTACATTAGATGCAATGATGTATCCTTTACTTTTTCCACATGGTGAAAAGGGCGGGGGAACAGATATTGCATTAAGACTCAGAGATGACAGTGTAATTGACAATAATACTATATGAAAGGTAAGAACGAGTCAAACAAATGGAGTATTATGGATTTCATCTCTCCAACCAAGACACATTCAATCCTATTATAAATTCAGGAAAATTAACTCAACAGTATATTGTCAATTCATATTAAAAAATGGAAGCCAATCAGATAAATTTCATTAAAGCAAACCCAATTTAAGTTGAGAGTTTGATGGATTTTCTCACATCTAAATCTGAAAATGACAATGTACCGATTGGTAAAATGATAATACTTCCCTTTTGAGGGTGGTCCCAGAAAAATGCAGCAGCGATAATCAGGATGCTATGGCAATTGTAACAAAGTATGACAAGCCCAATTTATTCATAACCATGTTTTGCAATCCAAAATGGGCGGGTATTATAAACAATTTAAAATGTGGGCAGAACGTGGACTGCCTTACGCTCACATATTATTGATATTAGATAGTGAATCCAAGTTATGAACAGAAGATGACACTGACTGTACAGTTAAGGCAGAAATTCCAGATGAAGACCAGTGTCCTTGACTTTTTCAAATTGTAAAATCAAATATGGTTACAAAGATCATGTGGAATAAAAAATTCAAATAGTCCATGTATGAAAAATGGAAAATGTTCAAAGAGATATTCAAAAAATTTTCAAAATGCAACCATTGGATATCCCAAATACAAATGAAGATCTGGTAGCACCATGTCTATTGGAAATAAAGTTCTTGATAACACTTGGATTGTCCCTTATAACCCGTATTTGTGTCTTAAGTATAACGGTCATATAATGTTGGAAGTCTGTGCATCGATTAAAAGTGTCAAGTATTTATTTAAATATACCTATAAAGGGTATGATTGTGCAAATTTTCAAATTTCTGAAAAATATATTATCAATCATGGACTTCACTGACTCCAGGTATGTGAGCGCCCCTGAAGCTGTTTGGAGAATTTTTGCAATGCGAATGCTTGACTAATCTCATGCAATCACAGGATTAGCTATTCATTTACCAGATAAACAGAATTTGTATTATTGTACTGATGATTTTGCTGAAATTATAGATAGGACTAAAAGGCATAACTCGACTTTGATGGCTTGGTTCTTAATTGAATAGAGAATACTCAGACACTTGTAATTATTATTATTGGGAGATTCCACACATTATGTGTTTAATAATTCTTCGTGGAGAAAAACGCCAGAAGAATGGGAATAAAGTATTAGGTAGGTTGCTCAATGTGAGCTTTAGAGAACCATAACGATATTATCTTAGACTTTTGCTTCTGCATGTAAAAGGTACAATAAGTTTTGCTGATCTGCAAACTGTAGGATGTATAATTTATGATACATTTTGTGAAGCTACTAATCGATAACACTATCTGGAAAGATATGACTGGCGATGTGATCATCCTTAATATGCCCAAACAACTACAGCAACTTTTTGCATATGTATGTGTATTTAGATGTTATTCTGATGCAGACAAATTATAGGATAAGAATAGATCTCATTGTATTGAAGATTTTTGTTGGGAATTACACTGAAGAGAAGGTGCCTGTGTGAACTGTGAAATGCATGCCCTTAATGAAATTCAAGAAGTATTCACATGGCATTGAATGAAATGTTCACATTTCAAACTTCCAGACTATCCTTTATTAATAAGTACAACTACATGTGATGAATTGTACAAACAAAAACAGGCAGAGATTTTGATAAATTATCTGAATGATGAACAGTTGGGCAGCCTTTCAGACTATAACTTCAACCACCGAAGATCAAACTGGACACTGCAAATGCTTTTTCTTGGATGGTCCAGGTGGTAGTGGAAAAACGTATCTTTATAAAGTTTTAATATCAGAGGTCATGGTGGTACTATTTTACCCACAGCTTCTACAGGAATTGCTGCAAATTTACTTCAAGGTGGGAGAACCTTTCATTCCAAATATAAAGTACCAATTCCATTAAATAAAATTTCAATTTCTAGACTCACTATAAAGAGTTAAGTTGCTAAAACCATTAAAATGGCCCAACTTCTCATTATTGATAAGTGCATCATGGCATCCAGTCATGTTATAAATGCCATAAACAGATTACTAGGAGAAGTTATGAATTTGAATGTTGCATTTGGTGGG
Source organism: Lasiurus cinereus (assembly GCA_011751065.1). Taxonomy (NCBI): domain Eukaryota; kingdom Metazoa; phylum Chordata; class Mammalia; order Chiroptera; family Vespertilionidae; genus Lasiurus; species Lasiurus cinereus. Next base: position 21,835,019 of record JAAGEH010000392.1, read on the forward strand.
AAAGTTCTCCTTCTCAGAGGGGATTTTCAACAATGTCTCAATATTGTGCCACATGCTATTCGATCAGCCATAGTACAAAAGAGTTTAGAGTACTGTAATGTTTGGGGATGTTATAGAAAGTTGTCTCTTAAAACAAATATGAGATCATAGGATTCTGCTTATAGTGAATGGTTAGTAAAACGTGGAGATGGCAAACTTGATAGCAGTTTTCATTTAGGAATGGATAATATTGAAATCCCCTGGGAAATGATTTGTAATGGATCTATTATTGAAGCTACCTTTGGAAATACTGTAGATATTAAAATATATATCTAAACATGTGATTCTTTGTCCAAAAATAGAGCATGTTCAAAAATTAAATGAAGAAATTTTGGATATACTTGATGGAGATTTTCACATATATCTGAGTGATGATTCAATTGATTCAACAGATGATGCTGAAAAGGAAAATTTTCCCATCAGATTTCTTAATAGTATAACTCCTTTGGGAATACTGTGTCATAAATTAAATTTTCAAAGTGGGTGCAATCATCATGCTACTGAGAAATCTTAATAGTAAACGGGGTCTTTGTAATGGTACTAAATTTATTATCAAAAGATTGCAACCTAACATTATCGAAGCTGAAGTATTAACAGAATCTGCAGAAGGAGAGGTTGTTCTGATTCCAAGAATTGATTTGTTTATGCCAGACACTGGTCTCCCATTTAAATTAATTTGAAGACAGTTTCCCATGATGCCAGCATTTGCGATGACTATTAATAAATCACCAGGACAAACTTTAGAGCAGTGGTTCTCAACCTTTCTAATGCCATGACCCTTTAATACAGTTCCTCATGTTGTGGTGACCCTCAACCATAAAATTATTTTCATTGTTACTTCATAACTGTAATTTTGCTACTGTTATGAATTGTAATGTAAATATCTGTGTTTTCCAATGGTCTTAGGCTCTACAGCAGCAGTTCTCAACCTGTGGGTCAGCTATATGTTGCTTTCTATTGAGTTCAAAGAGCATGTGACATTAAAGTTGTAAATGCTTCATCACAAGGGAAATTAGTCAAGCACATTGGAAGTGTTTTCACTCTCACTGTGGTATTCAGGGAAATATTAGAAGAAGTTTAATCAATTTATCAGTTACTTTTTGTATCAATGTTGTTTTTATATGTTTTTGTTGTTTTCCTATCATGTTTTTGTTTCATGTCTTTGTTATTATATGTTATTATTTATTTATTAATAAATTTATATATTATTTGCATATACATTTTACTAACTTTCTTTAATCTCTGATACTTCTATTATAGAGAAAGAGCAAGCAGCGATATTAAAATATTTCCTCTAATTAATTTTCTTTCAATGTGCACGAATTTTTGCACCAGGCTACTAGTCTATATACATATAAAAGGCTAAGTGACTGGCTGTATGTCTAAGGTGCTATGGTGATTTAAAAATAAATGCTGACTTGCACATGTGCAATACATATAAAGCTCTTGCTGGCACCAACTGTCGGATCATGAATTTGGTTGACACTTGTATTATAGAGAAAGGGGGAATAGCGATATTAAAGTATCTTCTAATTAATTTCCTTTCAATGTGTGTGAATCCATGTAGTGGGCCACTAGTTAGGTGAATAAATGACTACTATGTGTAAAGCACTTAAAAATAGTCCCTGATGTTCACTGAATACTCAATGGAGATATGTTATAACTATTACATACACAATATTTTAGTTTGCTTTTAAATTTCCTTTGAAATTGATTTTATTTCTTATTTTCTGATTTTTTAGTATCATGTTCATCTTTTATAAATTCTAAAATTTAAAAAAATATTTTAAATAAAGTATCAAGGTATTTTTTATCCTTGGACTATACCTTTTGAAATAAGAGTCAAAATGAATATTATCCTGTCTCTATATATATTTCTAAAAATAGGTCTAATAGAGTAGTTCTAGTAAAAATTTCTAGTTCATACTTCATTATCTTGTCAATTTCAGATCGCCAGCCAAGCCAGTCCTGGAAGGAAGCCCAGCCAAGATTAGAGTTGGCCATTCAACAACCCCAGATGTATAAATAATAAATGCTATATACATCCTGAGGTTTCGAGACCATTTGCTACACAGCATTATTATAGTGATGGATAACTGATATGCACAATATACAGTACTTAAAAACTCTACAGCCAACCGTCTTCTTAACGATGAAATCTAAATTTATTTTCAGAGAAAAGGACCAAGAGAGCAATAAGTAATATAAAATTTAAGTGATGTAATTTATAATAGCATCAAACAAAGTATTTTACAAAACCCAAGGAATTAATCTAAGGAAAGACATGCAAGATTTCTACTCAGAAAATTGTAAAATATGTTCATTAATTGTAAAGATGCCAATTCTCCTTACTGATGAGATAAAATGCAATCTCAATGAAAATACCAGTAGATTTCTCCCTGGGGAGTGGAAATTGGCAAGCTGACTCTACACTGAATCTGGACATGGAAAGGGCCAAGAGGCAACCAACCAATTCACTCTTGAAGAAAAAGAAGGAGAAGGACTTTCTCCAGGAGATATCAAGATTTAAAGATATCATAATAAGACAATGTGGAATTGGCATAAAGACAGATAATGGAGCAGAAAAGAATAGATTGACCTGCATATAGAGTCCCTGGTTTTCGCTGGTTCAAGCAGTGATGAAAGTGGAAGATTACATATCTACATATGAAAACTTCTAGGAGGCAACAAAAGAGAATGGGTCTAGGGATTAAGGAAAGATTTCTTAAAACAGCAGGGAAAACAAAAGAGAAAAAAGCTGGAATTGGCGTTACTTAAGAATTTCTGTTCATCAAAAGACTATCAGAGAATAAAAATAAATAAATAAATCAAGCACATACTAGGAAAAGACCTTTGTAATACTCCTGAGAAAGGGTTGTATCAGAGTCTGTGTACAGAGCACACTGGGTTTGTATAAACCAATCAAATATCGACATGGATCCATCCAGTTCATATGGATGAAATACTGTAGTGAAAATATGGAAGGGAGTCTAGGATATTTCCAAGATTGTTAGAAGGGAGCTTAGTAGTTCTATGATATCAAATTATACTTCCAAAGGTGAGGGGGTTCAGGAGAAGATGGGAAAGAACTTGGGTGACAGCCAATAGGGCTAGAGTAGGAATTGGAGGGTCAAATCCAGGCTGCTGCCTGTCTCTTAAGAACAGTTTTATTGGGATATAGCTATATCCATTTGTTTACATGCTATCAGTGGTATTCGTGCTACAACAGCAGAGCTGAGTAGTTGTAACAGAGACTGGCCAAAAGCCTAAAATATTTACTATCTGGCTTTTTATAGAAAAAAAAATGTTCTTATCACTAGGCTAGACTGTCTCCTTATGTCCAGTGTAACTAACTACCCTATTAAGGGATTGGAGAGTGTTCCCTGGAAGATTTAAAGGAGATAACTGTTTAGCTAATAGGAATATTTTAAAGCCAAGGATTATTTTTTAAAGTATAAATTGCCAGTTGTGCAACCAGACTTCGTTTTCTGTTAAAAGCAAACAGTATGACAATATCATAGAACCACCAAAGCTATCAACTTAGACACAGATTCATGGCTTATATTTTAAAAACTTCTAAAGTGAGTATGGGACTGATATTAAAAAAAATGTATTTGTTCCAAAATAGATGCCTTAAACCAGGAATAGGGAATACCCGGTCCTCTAAGTCATTTGGTCTTGCCCTGCCAAGGCAAATGCAGGTGTCCTAGCGGCCCCAGGCAGAAAAAAGGTTTTCTTCACCCCCAGCTTAAAGCAAGCAAATAAGATCAGGTGCTACTGCCAGTAGGTTGAGCATAAACCTATGAATCAGGAGGTCATGGTTCAATTCCCAGTCAGGGCATATGCCTGGGTTGTGGGCTTGATCACCAGTGGGGGACTTGCAGGAGGCAGTCAATCAATGATTCTCTCTCATCACTGATGTTTCTAGATCTTTCTCCCTGAAATCAATAAAAACGTATCTCCCACACTGACTAAGCGACTGTCTAGTAGCCATGATGTGCACTGACCACCAGGGGGCAGATGCTGAATGCAAGAGCGGAAACCACAGATATGGAAACATGGAATAGACTGATAAATCTCAGAAGGGGGGAGGGCAAGAAAAGATTAATCAAAGATCTTATATGCATACTAGAGGCCCTGTGCACCAGTTAGGTGCCTGGCCTGCGGAGATGGGGCCGAAACCAGCTCTCCGACATCCCCCCGAGAGATCCTAGATTGCTAGAGGGTGCAGGGCAGGCTGAGGGACTCCACTGGTGCACGAGTCTGTACACTGGGCCTCTAGTTTTTAAAAATAAAATAAAATCAGGTGCTATTAACATTACGGAGGGATGAATCATCTCCATTCCTCAGGTAGTTCAGTAAAATATATTTTGACATAATGCTGTTTGTATTTTGTACTCATGCCTATTTGAAGGGCAGGCATAAAGTTCTTGTTAAAAACAATTCCCAGTCTCTTGCACAGCCCTATAGCAATGTAATAGCCCTTTTTACCCTTTTCTTTTTTAAACAATTGAGATTCCCTTCTGAGTTGTGCCCTTCTTCTTAAGTGTATTTGAAAAATCAAAATAAATGTCATGATAAAAACAGAGCCCTGGCCAGGTAGCTTGGGTGGTTAGTGTCCCTTTTTGTCTTAATCCTCACACGAGGATATTTTCCAACTGATTTTTAGAGAGATTGAGAGAGGGAAAAACAGAAAAAAATAGCAATGTGAGAGAAACACATCAATTGGTTGCCTCTTGCACTTGCTCTGACTAGGGCCCTGGCCAGGGAGGATCCTATAACCAAGTTTGTGCCCATGACAGGAATTAAACCTGGGACACTTTGGTCTACAGGCTGACACCCTATCCACTGAGTCAAAATGGCTAGGGTTAGAGTTTTCTCTTGATATGCCAAGGTTGGGGGTTTGATCCCCCGATCAGGACTACAAGAAGCAACCAATGAATGCATAAAAAAGTAGAACAAATCATGGCTCCCTTAAAAAAAAAACCATAAGAAACAAATGAAAGCAATGGTAATTTCTGCAGAAAAAATTTATCTTGAAACCATATAATTTTGACTTTGATCATAGATCAGTGTGAATACTTGGTCTGTTTGTTTTCCACAAACTTAAATTAGGAAAAAAAAAAAAACCTGACTCACCAGACAGACAGCATTACACAGTAATTTTCAAAATCAAATGTGTTTTGGGGGCTTCTTCAACTGCCCTCCCCGGCTGGCCATCTTGTGGTGGCCATCTTGTGTTCAGATGGGGGCAGCTATCTTGTGTATTAGAGTGATGGTCAATCTGCATATTACTCTTTTATTAGTTAGGATAGAGGTCTGTTACATGGGTGGGTCCACCTGGTGTGCCCTGAAGGGTGTCTCAGATCAGAGTGGGCGTTCCCTTGGGGTGTGGGGCAGCCTGGGAGAGAGGCCTGTGATGGTTTGCAAGGCAGCTATGGCCCCGGTGACCCAAGTGGAGGCCCTGGTATCTGGGATTTATTTATCTTCTACAAATGAAACTTTGTAGCCTGGAGTGGAGTCAAGTCTGCTGCTCGCTCTGTGGCAGCAACCATTTCTGTTGGGATTTATTTATCTTCTGTAATTGAAACTTCGTAACCTTGAGTGAAGGCCTGGGCCTGCCAAGGTGTGTGGAAAGCTTGGCTTCCTCCATTGCTGGGGAAACCCAAGCCTCCCTCTTGCTTGCTCAGTGGCCATAGCCATCTTGGTTGGAGTTAATTTGCATATGTACTTCTGACTGGCTTGTGGGTGTAGAGGAGTGATGGTTAATTTGCATATTACTTTTATTAGATAGGATTGTACCTTTCCAAAACACACTTTGAAAGAGGTAGGTTCTTTTTGCTATATACAGTAACATGACAATAAGTTAGTAATTGCTTATCTCTTCATATTAACAGGCATACCATCTCTTAAGAAACAAATCCACTGCTTGAAAATTGAAACTAATAGCCTTAGAAGAGGCTCTCCCACACTGATTAAAAACTGGTTCTTAATAAAGACTTGAAAGAAATAAGGCACACATCAACATGTTTCTCTGAGGTGGCTCTAACACCAACTCTAACTGGGTCCTTTGATGGTAAAATTCTATAATCAACAACTTTGAGTTACATATTTATATCTGTGTCATTGTTAGATTTGGAGGACAAATTTAGCTCTGGCCAAGTGACTCAGAGCACCATCCCATACACCAGAAGGTTGTGGTTTTGATTCCCCATCAGGATATGTACAGGAGGTAACTGATTGGTGTTTCTCCCTCACACTGATGTTTCAAGAAAAGCAAATTTCATTTTTTATATGCTTTTATATTAAAAGCACACTTTCTAAAAAATATTTTTAAAACTACACCAACTTTAAGCTGAGAAGATAGGTGCCCTCTACCAGTTTTATAGCCTCTCCCGTACACATTTCTTCTCCTCAAATTTAAGCCATGCCACATTTCGGGAAAATATGATATCATTTCTATTTTATAGTTTCAAAAAAACCTACCAAATCCTGTAAGAAAGGGAAATATATATAGTTAAACCAACTATTCATTAATAAAACAGCAGTATAGTTCATTTTTAATTCTCTGTGATAACAGGAATTCGGCAGAGTGCTAAGGGCTTGAAAACTGGAAAATGAAGATAAGCCTTGCTCTTACTCTATTTCCCTTCTCATTCCTCCTTCACCAGTCTTATGAATGCCAATGCAAGGCCTTGCACAATGCTCTCCTACATAACAAGGCAAAAGAACAGAAATTTGATGCCTTTGATTAGAGACCTCTCTTTTTCAATTTTTTTACTGATTAAGCTATTACTTGTGTCCATATCTCCTCATTGCCCCCCACCCTGAGAATGATTCTTTTTAATTGTTTATTTATCGGTTTGAGAGAGATTGATTTGTTATTTCACTTATTTATGCATTCATTGGTTGATTCTTGTATGTATGTGTCTTAATTGAGGATTGAATCCACAACCTTAGCCTATCAAGACGATGGTCTAACCAACTGAGCTAATCTGGCCAGAGCTTGAGAATGATTCTTTTAACTGTCACAACTTTAGTATAACTGGGCTCCCAAACACTCTATATTAAGTCTGTTTTTTAATATATAATTTTTTAACGATTTATTCCTGATTTTTAGAGAGAGATATCAACCAGCTGCCTCCTGCACAATACCCCCTAATGAGGATTAAGCCTGCAATCCAGACATTTGCCCTGAAAGCAACCTTTCAGTGCATGGGATGATGCCCAACCAATTAAGCCACATGGGCTAGGGCTTAAGCCCATTTCTGACATTCAAGAGTATTTCTTTTCCATGTAACTTTCTCAGGTCAAACAAATAAACCATCTTGTCATTTTTAGTTGAGTTTGTAATGACGATGACTGCTGAATTCTTAGCACAGGCTCAGATGTAGTTTTCGATACCTTGGGAAGCTGTTTTAGTTGTGATTTAGAATCTGCTTCTTTCCACCACAGTGATTTTATTTTCTGACATAATGAAATGGAATTTGGATGCAGCTGTTGTTAGGTTTTTCAAAATGTATGATCAGAAAAAAAGGCCAGGTTGGATAAGCCACTCCTCTGCAAACCCTTCCTCCAGATTCAGGCCAACTTGGTAAAACTTCTGATAGAAAATCCATGTGCCCCAGGATTTTCCTGTGCTGTTTCTGCTAGGCAAGTGTTCTTATAGTGGCTCTCTTTACAACTTACCATGAGCTAATCAGACGGATAGAGACTAGTTATATCATATTCTTGGGCTTAACGTACAGAAAACTCTGAGGAGGATCGTTTCCTATGTCTAAGTCAAATAGCATGTCACTCACACTGTTGGCACCGAAGGAAAAGGACACTTTCTTTTGCCATATCCCCATCCAGTATCACAACTGACCCTTTTAGGTCTTTTGATGACATAGAATGTTAGTATCTTTTTATATTATTTTCATAATGAACACTGCACTTTTGCATATGCCACTTCACTAAACAGAAAGCTTTAAAATATAGCATTTAAAACCACTTCTAACAAACAGGATGCTACTCTCTCACAAGCAGCTCCTGCAGAAAACAGATGACCTTCCAGTTTACATACAGGTGATGATGGCCTGAAGTTGTCTGAATAAATTAGAAGTGGCCCTACTTACTCCCAGAAAGAAGGGATCGGAGCAAATTTTCCAGAACCAAAGCAAATTGTTTTCTAATGGTCAGGAGAAAAAAAAAATCTCCAACTTGCAAACAGGCTAAAGGATGCCCACATATCATTTTGCTGTGCTGGAGAGTACTCTTGAGATATGTCCACCCAGGATTAGGTGATTCTTTATTTATTATTTTTTAAATATATTTTTACAGAGATGAAGGGAGAGGGATAGAGAGTTAGAAACATTGATGAGAGAGAAACATTGATCAGCTGCCTGCTGCATACCCACTACTGGGGATGTGCCCGCAACTAAGGTACATGCCCTTGACCGAAATCAAACCTGGGACCCTTCAGTCCGCAGACTGATGCTCTATCTACTGAACCAAACCAGCTAGGGCAAGGTGATTCTTTAGGGCTATGTACCTTTGTTTGATTTACTATTTAGCATGGACTATATATTTTATAACTCCAGAAGGGCACATATTAATTTTCAAAAATTTATAGTGATAAAATTGCTTAGAGGCACAAATGATGTTTATTCTAGGAAAAGACAACACCAAAAGTTAGTTTTATGGTCTGTGATAAACTCACAGCTCAGGCATTGTCTTTTAAGTAGGGCAGTTAACCCTTGAACAGCATTTGTTTAAAGCACATGAATCCACTGATAGGTAGATTCCATTCCCTAATAAATACATAATCTACATGTATTTTCTCTTCCTTATGATTTTCTTAACATTTCTTCTAACTTACTTTACTGTAAATATGCTATGTAATACATATAAAATACTAAATGTGTTCGTCAAACATCTGTTATTATAAGCTTCCAGTCAACAGTAGGCTATTGGTAAATTTATAGTTAAAGTTATATGTGGGTTTTTTGACTATGCAGGGGCTAGCATCCCTAATCCCCCCCTCTCTGGGTTGTTCAAAGGTCATCTATGCTTTACAGAGGGTTTTATGCTTAAGAAAACAGACCTTGCAATCTTGGGATAGCCAAAGATGAAGGCCATCTGATCCACAATCCCAGGGAGTACTGGGAAAAGAGAAGCCTCTAAAGCAGTGATTCTCAACCTTCCTAATGTGCGACCCTTTAATACAGTTTCTCATGTTGTGGTGATGATTCCCAACCATAAAATTATTTTCGATGCTACTTCATAAATGTAATTTTGCTACTGTTATGAATCGTAATGTAAATATCTGCGTTTTCTGATGGTCTTAGGTGACCCTGCTAGAGGTTCTCAACCTGTGGGTCAGGAACGTTGTGGCATTAGGAAGGTTGAGAACCATTGCTCTAAAGTTTATGCTGCACTGGACACAGCAAAGACAGTAAAACACTGTCCCAAGGGCTGATTGTGGACTTTCTTTCACTAGTAGTTAGCTTAATCTGCAAAGCTAAAAGGTTTAGTAAACTAGACTGAAATAACTTCCTAAAGCAAAGTCTAAAACATCTAGCTTTAGTCTAGATTAGTGTTTCTCAAATTAGGATCTAAGGACATACTATTAAGAGTCTATGTATGAGGTGAACAACAGGTATTAAATCCTATGCTTTGACTCTAGTGATCATACAGGAACTGATGGTGTGCCTTGTGGTTTTTAGGCCCCTTTTCTATCAGGCTATTATCAAGGATCACCTTCAATTGTGATTCTGAACCCGTCTTCTGTGACAATCACTGAGGGACCACCTCCATCTCTGCGTTAGTGGGCCCAGTATTCATGCTGCTCTAACAAAATGAGCTACCAAGACAGGGCTCATTAGTTAATTCTTGTATGTTCTTTAGCCGGGAGTTGAACCTGCAACCTTGGCATATCAGGACAGTGCCCTACCCAATGAAGCTACCCGGCCAAGGCCACAGGGAATTTTTAATATTTTTCCAATTGAGGGGGAAAATGTTTTTCAAGGATATTCCAAATGATTGGCCTTTAAAGGGATCCACACATGATGCACACTGAAGAATTATGGCCCATGAGCCACCTGACAGCAGGCATGGACATTTATGTATCTTTTTGTTTATGGACACCTACCAGCGTGGCAGGGAACATAGAACTCTAGGCAGAGCTAAACCAGAGAATCAATAATCTACCTTACAAAGACATACTGGCTTAAGATGAGAATCACATGGTGAAAACCAAGGGGTCGAGAGAGAACATTTAATCTAACATTTTATACATGAGGACAAAAGCCACTCAAAGGTCAAAAGAGAAAAGTTCAAAAAGTTAAAAAAGTTCAAAAAGTTTGAACAAAAAGTTCAAAATATAAAACAAAAAACTAAAAGCCACAATTTGCTGTTACATAAATACTATATTAACAAAAACAGTCATTTTAAAATCCAGTTTTGAGCATCTAAGACTACTTTAAAACTGTAGTAGAGCCAAACATACTCCAATGGTCAACTTTTCTTTCAATTATTCCACAAATCAATGAAAGACACTTACCTACTGTGGCTTTTTCTGCATTTTCCAATAGCTGCCCCATTTTCCATAGCAGGACAACTGGGTAACATCCTGTCCTTCCAGTAATCCTGCTCAGGGGCCACCCACCTGTTGTATGAGCCCCAGTTCTAATGTGGATGTGTTACACAGTAATGTGTGCAACTCTTAATATTGAGACTAAGTGCCACCCGAGGCAGTCATAGGATTATACAGATGACAGTCAAAGAAACACAGTGTGGTCCTAGCTGGGTGGTGCAATTGATTGGAGCATCCCATGCACCAAAAGGTTGTGGGTTTGACTTCCTATCAGGGCATGTATGGGAGGCAACAGACCGATGCTTCTCTATCATATTGATGTTGCTCTCTTTCTCCCTTCCACTCTCTCTAAAATCAGTAAGTACATATTCTCGGGTGGGAATTAGAAAAGAAAGAAAATATAGTAAGTAACTTGTTTATTTAATGCACGTTAGAAAATCCCTTGTGAAAAGTGAATTACTTTACAAGTGGAAATTTTACTGGGGCAACCACACCATCCTCAAACAAAACAAAACAAAAAAACAAACAAAGATCAGATGGAGACCATTCTTATACCACTCCTTGTTATAAAACTGTAGCAACTGTATCCCACCAAATGAGATTTAACTGAAAATCAAAAGCATAGAAGTCAATCTTGTGATAGGAAAGGGAGAATGTTTTCCACTTTCCCTTTGAAGTCCATAAAATAGTTTGAACCCCAGAAATCAGAATACTGTATCCAAAGTCATACTCGATAAAAGATGCCCCATGTTCCAAGGCTGGTGTGAGATGTATGGCCCTGTCCTTTTACCTGCTGCCTTTACACTTGTACTGCTGCCAAGTATGAACATAAAGAAGAGGCGATGCAGGCAGAGCACCGTCACAACTGTGGCAATACAGTAATTAAACAGCATGATCTTCCATAATCATGTTGATAACATTCATATTTTTAAGGTATAACTAAAATATCATTTAACCTTTAGAGATTATGCCAAGTATAGAGAGTAGCTAGCTACCCAGAGTTGTTCAAAGTGTCATCCAAAGAAAATACTAAAATTATATTTCTACATGTAACACATAATTTAAAACTGTATTAGAAAGATGAAAACTAATCTCTGCCCAGTCATAAAAGTCACATCACACACTCATGTAAACAGTTTCACTTGTTGGATAAAATGCAAAACCCTCTCTCCATCACCAATAAAAAACTTAATTAGAATTGTGGGCATATCACTTCATTTATGATATCATGTTACTATTTGACTTTATGATTTAATTAGAACCAAGGCTTTTTTTTTTATTTGTTTGCTTTAAGGCTCTAACAATTGTAGAGACATAGGAATTCCCATAATAATAACCGTTAACACTAAAAATGACCCTGTAAAATTGGTGACAAAAGTTCTTCAATGTAAGGTGCCCAGCACTTACGCAGTTAGCACTAGGGAAGTGAGGGATTTTAGACACAAAATGTGGTTCACGTTTTCACGTCCTTCAACTCTTATCCAGACGGAGCCCACAGATTAATTCTCTAAAATAAATGACTCCCCTCTTTATTACTTCAGAATAATTCAGTAACTCATCCTTTCCCACAGGTGGTTTCTAAATACCTCTTCCCAGTATTAGGCATGGTGCTGCAGAAGAGGTACTGAAGTACTGCTCTGTTTGGTGACAGAACAGTTTTCAGAATCAGCTGAGCAGTTTAGCAGACAATTCACATTGATTGCACATAAGGAGAGGCACACACTGACATGCACACCATATCCTGTATACTCAGACCTGTGACTGACCCTGACATGTGGGACACTAAGCTGCCAAAGACCAAGTAAGATAGTCCTTTAGGTCAACAAGGACTCCTTAGGGGTTTTAAAACTCTTAATCAAGTCTTGAGGGGGTTGGAGAGGATAGAACCCAATACACAAACTCATGTTGACATCCTATTTAATCCCAGTTTTCAGTAAGACTGTTATACATAATCATGCTATTTCTTACCCAACTTTTAGTTTTAAAATTCAGGTAATGCCGATGGGCAGGTAGGGGGTGGGAAAAGTCGGGGTTTGCATCTTGGACAAGTTAGGGCAGTAATTAACTTCCTTTTTTTTTTTCCTTTGTTAGTCCTCACCTGAGGACATTTTCCCATTGATTTTTTTTTTTTAAGAGAATGGAAGGGAGGGGGAGAAAAACATCAATGTAAGAGAGAACATTGATTTGGTTGCCTTCCACATGTGCACCGGATTGAGCCTGCAACTGAGGTATAAGCCTTTGACCAGAATTGAACCCATGACCGTTCAGTCCACGGGCTGACACTCTTAAGCACTGAGCCAAACTGGCTAGGGTGTGGTTAACTTCTTAAAACTGTTAACTGTAACTGAGACTGGGGGGCTCACATCAAGGTACAGTTGATGACACAGGGACTGAGATATGCTAGTGATTAGATGTCTCTATTTTAGTGTGTGGTGTCTGTGACAATGATTTCTCAGCACATAAATACACTTTGCATTCCAAGTGGCTAAGGTACAATCGGCTGTTGTAGGATGACATACAAAGTAACTTATGTCTTTCTCCGGATAGCATACTGCCTTCCCTTGTCACCTATAAATAAAAACTTAAACCGAAGGCAGAAATTAGAGTTAACTATGATTGAGATAACTGGATAGAGAGGAGGTTGTTTCAGGTATTTTGAGAACCTTGTCTTCACCCATTTAAAAAATTTTTAAGCAAAACAACTCTTTAATAATGAAGTAGAGAGAGTAATCCAGGTGTTATAAATAAACCTGATTATAAAGTATCATCTTCCCAAGAGGGGAAGGAGCTAGATATAGCATTGCGAATTTAAGAATGAATAACATGTCCATTTTCCTTGAAGAGCAAATACATGGTTTAGAAAATAACCTGGAGTAAAAAATGTTTTGGAGGTTAATATTTAAAATGTTTTCTTAATATTTCAAATTGTGAGTGCCTAGGCAGATCCTATTTATGGTCCCTAGATTGAGAAGCAATTATATCAGATCCTTATCACTAGGGGAGATAATTATTTACTTTATGAGGGTAATTAATTTTTTATAGAAAGAGTTCTATCTTATTAGAAGTCATCATTTCAATAAGAGTACATCTGCACAAGGATTAGTTTATTAAAATCTCCTTATCAATAGTCTGGTATACTGCTCTTGGTTTAAGGAACACTGCTTAAAAACCCCAGAGCTGAACTTTTCAACATCATGGTATGCTCCATTCATTCTGGACCATCTCATCTTTGTCAACTATAACACCATTCAAATGGACCCCTATACTCAGGAACAAGAGCAGTTTCATGAACGGCTATCCTACCAGGCTATGAAATCCTAGAAGTCAGGAGCTGTATTTTATTGAGCTCTGAATTATCAGCAACCAGCACAGAGCCTGGCACACAGTACATGTTCACTAAGTTTATGATAAAGAGGCATGGAACTTCAAGAAATTTCCCTGTGCAAATGTGACTGGCTGATTATCAGTGCGTGCATGGAACATATTCAGTCAAAAACTAAAAGCAAGGTTTAAAACATGCCTTAAGCCCTGGCTGGGTAGCTCACTTAGTTGGAATGTCATCCTAATACCAAAAGGTTGGGGGTTCAATTCCTGGTCAGGGCACATACCTAGGTTGCAGATTCAATCCCCAGCCTGGGTGTGTATGGGAGGCAAAAGATTGGTGTTTATTTCTCCCTTAAAAAATCAATAAATACCTCTTAGGGCAAGGATAACAAAACAACCCCCCCCACCCCCCTCCATCCCCCCACTCCCACATGCCTTAAAACAAGGGGAGAAACTGTTTCAGGAATTGAGAAATTACCAAAGATAGTTCATCAGAGCCAACAACTGCTTGAAGCTAAGTAAAAGGAATCAGACACAGCCAACTGCAGTTGCAAAGGCCAAATTTATGGAAAGTGGGAAAGGTGAGGTGAGCCAAGGAACCAACTGGAACCAGACTCCTTGGGAGAAATAAATAGAAGCCTTCTTCTCTTCTTAGCATCCATATAATGGCAAGCAGCTGTGCACATTTCACAGTCAGACAAGTGCTTTGATCACTGTGTTTGTTTTCTGAGGTAGAATAAATTCTTTACTAGCTTTTGCCCAGATAAAACAATACTGTATTAATTTTCAATAAGATGATAATTAGGAAAAGTCATGTTAAAATGAATCACACATTTAGGGACTGCCTTCCATGAGGGAGGTAGTAGAAAAACTAGCATGAAAGTCTCAGGTCTTACTCTCAAAGTTCACTGTATGCTGGGTATAGCAGCAAACAGGCCCATGTCAACTCCACTTAAAAGGATATGTGCAACTAGAGCACAGGCCTGGGAATAGGAATAAAGCCTGTTGATTTTACTGATTGGGAAGAAGGCCTCTAAGTGCTTAGGTGAGGAGTGGTGGCAAGAGGCAACTGGAACCCCAAGTAGGTGTCCCCTGACCTGAGCAGTTGCACCAAACAAATACCCTTCTGGGTATGGATGTCATGGCAGTCTAAGAAACTGTGCCAATTAAGGGGTGGCAGAGAATGCAATTGAAAAGAAATAGCCACCTGGACCTCAGTGCCATCTTCTTAGAAACTTCTGCACCATAAGAACCAAGTTAAAGAAAGAAGCTAATGAGCAGGCTGAAGCACAAAAGAAAGATGAGGCAGATGTCCAAGTAAACTGCTAGCTTCTGCATCCAGGGAAGGCCCAGGAGTAGCAATAAAGAAAGCCAGGGGACAGGGACACTGGTACCAATTTTTGGACTGAATGTCTGCTGTCTAGAACATCTCAATAGGCTCTAGAACATCTATTGTTACACTGGCTCATACAAAAACAGTCCCTTTGGTCCTTTGCCCTGGGCCAGTGACATTCTGGACTAGTTCTGTTCTCAGAACTAGTAATATGTGTAAAATAAATCATCTTTTCTGCTGACTTCGCATAATAAAAATAAAGAAAGAAAACAGCCAAAAATGTAAAAGGTGAATAAAGAATAGTAGGGCTCCAAAAACAAGTATTTAAAAACAAAGACAAACATAAGTGTTGGTGAGGCTGTGGAAAAATTGGAGACCTTGTGTATTGTTGGCGGAAATATAAAATATCATGACCCAGCAATTCTACTTTTGTGTACTTACCCCAAAGCACTCAAAGCAGGATCTCAAAGAGATATTTGTATACCCATATACTCTGTAGCATTACTCACATTAGCCAAGAGGTGGAAGCAACCCAGATGTCCATTAAAAGAATGGATAAAGAATGGATAGAGAAACCAAGATGGTGGCATAGGTAAACACCTAAACTGCTGCCTCGCACAACTTCAAAACTACAACTAAAAGACAGAATGGGCATCACCCAAAACCACAGGAAAGCTGGATGAGTGGAAATTCTACAACTATAAGAGAGGCCCATAGAGACTCAGTGGAGCTGCAAAAAGCTTAGGTACAGAGAAATAGGGCAGTGGAATGCCTGGCTGGTTTCCTCTAGTGCAGTGGTTCTGAACCTGTTGGTCGCGACCCCTTTAGGGGTCACCTAAGACCATCGGAAAATGCAGATATTTACATCATGATGCATAACAGTAGCAAAATTTCATGGTTGGGGATCACCACCACATGAGGAACTGTATGCAAGGGTCGCGGCCTTAGGAAGGTTGAGAACCACTGCTCTGGTGGGAGGAAGGTGGAAACTCCTGACTGCACTGAACCCCAGTTCCGGGAAAGACTCATGCGGGGAGGTGGGGGGGGAGGGAGTCTGAACTGTCGAAAAAAAGGGTGGAGTGCATGGAAACTTAGGGGAGCTGTGAAAAGGCAGAGGTCTGGCGGCATGCAAATGAGAATGCACACACAAAGGGCTGACTGCTGATTGTGCTGCTGACTTTCTCTAGCGGGAGGGAGACAGAACCTCCCAACTGCACTGAAATCCACTATTGACTGCACTGAACCCCAGTTTTAGGCGAGACCCTGGGGACCCAGACTTATAGGGGTCCCTGGAGTGCCTGGACACTCAGGGGAGCCAGAAAGGCAGAGATCTGGAGGCGAGCTAGTGCACACAAAGAGGGCTGCAGCGATTACCAAGGGACACTGAGACCCAGGGATCACGTAGGGCAGGGCTGACAGGAAGCCAGAGATGTCTCTGCTCAGCTCTGAGACTCCGCCCCATCCAAGCTGAACACAGAAGCTTTTGCAATTTTGCAAGTCTTATATCATAAGGCTGATTCCAGTACAGAAGTTGTCCTGGTGTAAACACAGCTGATCCTCACAACCTATTGGCTTGGAGGTCAATTCCCCCCAGTGAAACCAACAACAATCAAGACTTAACTACAAGGCTGTACACACAGTCCACAAAGGGGTACACCAAGAGAGTCCATTTCAGGTAAACGAGGTGGCGGAGCTACTGGGCCATACAGAACACCTAGCACACAAAGATACTCTGCCAACTCAGGGAAGCAGCAAAAATGCAGAGACAAAGGAACAGATCACAAACAAAAGAAATAAAGGAAAACAAACGATTGGATATAGAGTTCAAAACCACGGTTATAAGGTTTTTCAAGAATTTCCTAGAAAAGATGAGACCCAAGCAGAGATGAAAAAGAACCAACTAGAGATGAAAAAGGAACAACTAGAAATTAAGCATATACTGGCTGAAATAAAAAATATTATACAGAAACCTAACAGCACACTAGAGGAAAGCAAGAATCAAGTCAAAGATTTGAAATACAATGAAGCGAAAATACCCCACTGGAAAAGCAAAAAGGAAAAAGAATACAAAAAATGTGAAGATAGTGTAAGAAGCCTCTGGGACAACTTCAAGCATATCAACATCAGAATTATGGGGGTGCCAGAAGAAGAAAGAGCAAGATACTGAAAACCTATTTAAAGAAATAATGACTGAAAACTTCCCCTACCTGGTGAAAGAAACAGACTTACAAGTCCAGGAAGTGCACAGAATTCCAAACAAAAGGAATCCAAAGAAGACCACACCAAGACACATCATAATTAAAATACCAAGAGCAAAAGACAAAGAGAGAATATTAAAAGCAGCAAGACAAAAACAGTTCATTACCTACAAGGGAGCACCCATACGACTGTCAGCTGATTTCTCAACAGAAACGATGCAGGCCAGATGAGAGTGGCAAGAAATATTCAAAGTGATGATAGCAAGAACCTACAACCAAGATTACTCTTCCCAGAAAATCTATCATTCAGAATTGAAGGTCAGATAAGGAGTTTCACAGATAAGAAAAAACTAAAGGAGTTCATCAAAACCAAACCAGTATTATATGAAATGCTGAAAGGTGCTCTTTAAGAAAAGGAGGAAGAAAAAGGTAAAGATAAAAATTATGAACCACAAATACATATCTATCAACAAGTACATCTAAAAATCAAGTGAATAAAAAATTTGATCAACAGAATAAAGTGGTGAATATAATAGAATCAAGGGCATAGAAAGGGAGTGGACTGACCATTCTCAGGGGGAAAGGAGTGAGGGGAGTGCAGGGAAAGACTGGACCAAAATCATACACCTATGGATGAGGACAATGTAGGGGGAGGTAAGGGTAGAAGGAGGGGTGGGAGCCGGGTGAAGGGGGAGCTATGGAAGGAAAAAAGAGGAACAAATGTAATAATCTGAACAATGAAGATATATTAAATAAATAAATAAATAAAAAGAATGGATAAAGAATAGGATTTCTCAAGATGATGGCAGAGTAGGTGGATCCTTCTTGTACCTCCACCCAGATTCAAACTGGAAATAAAATTAAACTGGGTAATATTCACCCTTAATTACCAATTGAAGACTAGCTGAAGAGGAGACTTTTAACAAGAAAGAGTAGAAAACACCTGGAAAATGATAGGAAAAACAGGATTGTGAGAAGGGAAGGCCCTGCATCCCTGGGCAACAGGCCAAGGGTGAGGAGAAATGTCTCGGCTGCAAGGGCGAGGAGTGAGCTCTGGACTCTGATTGAGTTCTCTACCCAGGAGTGTCAGCGCCAGAAAAAGCTGCCCAAGTAGCATGCATCCCTGAAAGGTGGTGGGGCTTCCATCTGCCAGAAACAAAGCCATTCTTTCTTTCTGTCTATCTATCTACTTATTTATATTTTTAAAATACGTTTTTATTGATTTCAGAGAGGAAGGGCGAGAGTGATAGGAGAATCCTTGATTGGTTGCCTCCTGCATGCCCCCCACTGGGAGGTCAAGCCCACAAACCTGGGCATGCATCCTTGACCGGAATTGAACTCGGGACCCTGCAGGCCACAGTCTGACGTTCTATCCATTGTGCCAAACCAGCTTGGGTAAAGCCAGTCTTTTATAAAGGGCCAGAGCACAGGGTTTTCATTCACAGCCACTCAACATGGGTTTTGGTAAAGGGAGGGCAGTGCAGACTAGTCACCTAAGGAGAGTCTTGGGTGGGAGGCATTATGGAGAAATATTGAAGAGCAGCTGACAGGATATCCCCAGCCCACCCCCAATACAGCAGCAGCCATTTTTTTCTGATGCACAAGCCCCTCCCTGTAGCAGCAACCTGAGAAAGCATATCCAACACTGCTAAGGAGGCAGCAGCAGAGAACAAGAGTATGGGTTTGGCCAGACTATGGGGGCATCAGTGATGGACTTGGGGTAAGGCATTCCCCCACATCCTGGGAACCTGACTGGCATTTGTTTGCCCCTCCCAGCACAGCTTACTATAGACCGCAAAGAGCTACCTATGAGGGGCTCTGCCCTGACAGAGTTAGGGAAATACAATGGGACACACTCAGATGTGTTGCTCTGAGATGGGGGAACACACCCATCACCTTTTCTGAACAGCATCTTATCCTCACCCTCATAGGAGATTCAGAGGTCTAATCCTTCTGGTTCTGCCAAAAGCCCTACAGAATCTACAGCCTTTCATAAGACTAAATGAGATAGCTGGCTGGCAGGCAGAGGCCAATCCTGAAGTGCACTAGGAAGTTTACTGACATGCCCTGGGGCCCCATGCTGCTAAAAAGCAGCCTTAGTCCCTTCTTTGCATAGACAAGCCCATAGGAGACAGGCACAGACTGTGGATTGCTTGAAATTCTGAACATATTGCTGAGAGCCAAACATGGACAGTTTCTGACATTGGCTAGTACCTCCCAGGAGACCTGAAAGCTGCATATAAGAATCAGCCTCAGTCAATTTAAGAATAGGATCCAAAGGGAGGTCCCAGAAGGTACTCAGTTCTGCTGAGATGAATTCCACTTTGTTGATGTTTTTTTCATTATTCTATTTTTCCTTTTTCATTACGCAATTATTTTTCTCTCATAACTCTTATTTTTCTCTTCCCTTTTCTTATTGCTTTTCCTTTCTCCTTTTTACCTTTACTTAATTTTCCCCCTTTTCATACTGTCTTCTTTCTTTACTATTTTCCTTTTCCTGTTTCTTATTCTTATACAAGAGGTCAGATGCACAAAAATTCATGCACTTGGGGTTGGGGGGACGGTGCCTCAGCTCAGCCTGCACCCTCTTGCAATCTGGGAGCCTTCAGGGGATGGTCCACCTGCCAGCTTAGGCCAGCTGCCCAGGGGACTGGACCTAAGGTGGCAGTCAGACATCCTTAGCGCTGCCAAGGAGGAGAAACAGGCTCCTGCCACCACCACTGTGCTTGCAGCTATCAGCCCAGGTTATGGCCGAGCAGAGCTCCCTCTGTGGGAGCACACTGACCACCAGGGGACAGCACCTGTGTTGAGTGTCTGGTGGTTAGTTCCCATCATAGCAACCTATCATTCCACCG
Organism: Lasiurus cinereus; assembly: GCA_011751065.1. Lineage (NCBI taxonomy): Eukaryota > Metazoa > Chordata > Mammalia > Chiroptera > Vespertilionidae > Lasiurus > Lasiurus cinereus. The sequence continues at coordinate 21,855,344 of JAAGEH010000392.1, forward strand.
TTAAGGTCAATATGCATATTACCTTTTTATTATATAGGATCTTCTCTTCTCTTCTCTTTTCTTCTCTTCTCTTCTCTTCTCTCCCTCTCTCCCTTCCTTTCCATATGCTTTTTTCTTCCCATTTTCTTTTTCCTATTATTATTCTTATTCTCTTTTTAATTCTCCCTTTTTTCGTGCGTGTTTTCGCTGTTGTTGTGCTCTGTTGCATGCTGTTGTTTTGTTTCTGGTATTGTTTTGTTTTGCTGGCACCTGTACAACAGCTTGAACAACATGGCTGTGGTTAAGCCCCACAGTCAGCCATCACACAAAAGGAACAACAATTAAGAACATATTGTAAGAGAGCCCAAATAATTCAAAAAAGGAATATTCCTAGAGCATACAATCAGCAGATAAGAATAACTGCATCACAGATTCCACAGGACACTTACTACATAAGTTGACCTCACAAAGACTGTGAATCACATTTTTATCTAATACATAAAATTGAACACAAAGAGACCAATAAATGTGGAGACAAAGAAACAATGTCCAAATGAAAGAAAAAGAGTAATCTCCTGAAAGGAGTTAAATTAAATGAAAGCTTTGTAAATAGTTATAAAGATAATCAAGTAACTTAATGAGAACTACAAGGAACTTAACAGAAACTATAAGGAACTTAATAGTACCTATATCAGAATGAAAAAGGACATATAAATCAAAATAAGAACCAACCAGAAGAATATCATATACGACATCAACAATACACTGGAAGGCACTGGCCAATGTGGCTCAAGCATTGTCCATGCACTGAAAGGGGTAGGTGGGTTCAATTCCTAGTTGGGGCACATCTGGGAAGAAACTGAAGTTTCTCACCCCCCCCCCCCCCACACACACATCTCCCTTTCTCTCTCTCGAATCATTGAGTGGGAAAAATGTAAGAATTAAAAAAAAATACATGGGAAGAAATTAAAAGTAGGCTGGATGAAGCAGAGGCTCAAATCAGCAATTTGAAAGATAAGGTAGTAAACAAAAACTAATTGGAGCAATAACAACAGCAACAACAAAAGAATTCAAAACAGGGATAATTTAAATGAGAACTGGGACACCATGAAAGGTAACAATAACTGCCTAAAATATGGGTGCTTAAAGGAGAAGAAAGTGAGCAAGGGATAGAAAACCTATTTGAACAGATAAATAAAATTCTCTAACCTGATGAAGGAAAAGGTTACTTACACAAGTTCAGGAAATACAGAGGAGTCCCCAATCAAGATGAATGCAAAGACACACACAATAAAACACGTCGTAATTAAAATGGCAAAGGTTAGAGACAGAGAGATTCTTAATGGCAGGAAGAGAGTAACAGTTACTTAAAAGGGAATTCCCAAAAGGCTGTCAGCTGATTTTTCAACAGAAACACTTCAGGCCAGAAGAGATTGGCATGAGGTATTCAAGGTAATGAAGAGCAAAGTCCTGAAACTAAGAGTCCTTTATTCAGCAAGACTATCACTTAAAATTGAAGGTGAAATACAGAGCTTCACAGACCAAAAAAACCCAAAAAAACTAAAGGATGCATTTCCACCAAATCAGAATTACAAGAAATGTTAAAGGGGGGACTACTTTAAAAAAAAGAAGAAATATTTGGAGTTCAAAACCAGTTACTATAAGGTTTTTCTAGAATTTTCTAGAATCTGCTGATAAACTTAGCAAGACCCTCGAGGACATGAAAAAGGATCAACTAGAAATTAAGCATACACTGACTGAAATAAAGAATAATATACAGAGATTCAGCACCAGACTAGAGCAGTGGTCGGCAAACATTGGAATTGAGAGTATAGGTCAGAGGTTGGCAAACTCATTAGTCAACAGAGCAACAAACCACAGCTTGCAAGCATATATTTGCCGATCATGGGACAAGAGGATTGCAAGAATCAAGTCAAAGAAATAAAATACAAAGAAGCAAAAAACAACTGGAAAAGCAAAAAGGAAAAAAAGAATTCAAAACATCTGAAGATAGTGGAAGGAGCCTCAGGGACAACTTCAAGTGTACCAATATCCGAATTTTGGGTGTACCAGAAGAGAGACAGCAAGATACAAAAAACCTATTAGAAGAAATAATGAGCAAAAACTTCCCCTACCAGCTGGAAGAAGTAGACTTATAAGTCTGGGAAGCGCAGAGAACACCAAACAAGAGGAATCCAAAGAAGACCACACCAAGACATATCATAATTAAAATGCCAAGAGCAAAAGACAGAGAATATTAAAAGCAGCAAAAGTAAAATAGTTAGTTACCTACAAGAGAACACTCATACGACTGTCAGCTGATTTCTCAACAGAAACTATGCAGGCCAGAAGGGAGTGGCAAGAAATATACAAAGTGACGAAGAGCAAGAAACTACAATCAAGATTACTCTACACAGCAAAGCTATCATTCAGAATTGAAGGGCAGATAAAGAGCTTCACAGACAAAAAAATCTAAAGGAATTCATCACGGCCAAACTGGTATTATATGAAATGCTGAAAGGTATTCTTAAAGAAGAGGAAGAAGAAGAAAAAGTAAAGATAAAAATTATGAACAACAAATACATATCTATCAACAAGTGAATCTAGAAAAAATCCAAGATGACGGCATAGGTAAACACCTACACTGCTGCCTCGCACAACAATTTCAAAACTACAACTAAAAGACAGAACTGACATCACCCAGAACCACAGGAAAGCTGGCTGAGTGGAAATTCTACAACTAGAGGGAAAGAGAGGGGCTCACGGAGACCCAGCAGAACTGTAAAAAGCTGAGGTATGGAAACGCGCGCGTGGAGAGAGCGGGTGCCCGAGTACCTGGCTGGTTTTCTCTGGCAGGAGGGAAATGGAGACTCTCAAAGGCACTGAACCCCTTATCCTACGACACTAAACCCCAGATCCAGCCAAAACTCATACAGGGGGAGTTTGGACTGTGAAAAGGGAGAGGTGCACAGTAATTTAGGGGAGTCACAAAAGATCAGAGGTCTGGTGGTGTGCACGGCACTGGGCGCAGAGGACAGACTGCTGATTGTGCCGCTGGTTTTTGCGAAAGGACGGGAGACAGACCCTCCCAACTGTCCCACTTCTGACTCCACTAAGCCCCTGTTTCGGGTGAAACCCTGGGGACCTAGACTCATGTGGTCCTGAGGCACAGGGGAGCTGGAAAGGTAGCGGTCTAGAGGCACGGTGCCTGTGCACAAGGACCGCTCCAGAGATTACCCAGTCACGTGAGACTCAGGAGCTGTGGAGGGCGGGGCCGACTGGAAGGCAAGGGGGTCCCTAAAGCCCTGAGACTCCACCCATCCCAAGCTCAACACAGAGGCTTCTGCAGTTTTGCAAGTCTGGTATCATAAGGCTGAATCCAAAACATAAGTTCTCCAGGTATAGTGAAAATGCCAAGACACGGGAAGGGATCACAAACAAAAAAAATGGAGGAAAACAAACGACTGGATATAGAGTTCAAAACCACGCTTATAAGATTTTTCAAGAATATCCTAGAAAAGTTGGATAAAGTTAGCGAGACCCAAGAGGAGATGAAAAAGGACCCACTAGAGATGCAAAAGGTCCAACTAGAGATGATAAAGGACCAAGTAGAAATTAAACATACACTGACTGAAATAAAGAATATTATACAGAGTCCTAACAGCAGACTAGAGAAAGGCAAGAATCAAGTCAACAATTCGAAACATAAAGAATTAGAAAACACTCAACTGGAAAAGCAAGAAGAGAAAAGAATCCAAAAATGTGAAGATAATGTAAGGAATCTCTGGGACAGCTTCAAGCGTACCAACATCAGAATTGTGAGGATGCCAGAAGAAGAGAGAGAACAAGATACTGAAAACCTATTTAAAAAAATAATGACTGAAAACTTCCCACATCTGGTAAAAGAAATAGACTTACAAGTCCAGGAAGCACACAGAACCCCATATAAAAGGAATCCAGAGAGGACTACACCAAGACACATCATCATTAAAATACCAAGAGCAAAAGACAAAGAGAATATTAAAAGCAGCAAGAGAAAAACAGTTAATTACCTACAAGGGAGCACCCATACAACTGTCAGCTGATTTCTCAACAGAAATGATGCAGGCCAGATGGGAGTGGCAAGAAATATTCAACGTGATGAATAGCAAGAACCTACAACCAAGAATACTCTATCCAGCAAAGCTATCATTCAGAATCGAAGGGCAGATAAAGAGCTTCACAGATAAGAAAAAAACCAAAGGAGTTCATCAACTCCAAACCAGTATTATATGAAATGCTGAAAGGTACTCTTTTAGAAGAGGAAGAAGAAAAAGTTAAAAGATAAAAAAATTATGACCAACTAATACATATCTATCAACAAGTGAATCTAAAAATTAAGTGAGTTAAAAATTTGATCAACAGAATAAACTGGTGAATATACTAGAATCAGGAGCACAGAAAGGGAGTGGACTGATAATTCTCAGGGGGAAAGGGGTGAGGGCTGTACAGGGAGAGACTGGACAAAAAACATACACCTATGGATGAGGTCAATGGGAGGGAGGTGGGGGCGGAGGGGAGCTATGGAGGGGAAAAAAGAGAAACAGATATAATAATCTGAATAATAAAGATTTAATTAAAAAAATCAAGTGAATCTAAAAATCAAGGGAATAAAAAATCTGATGAATAGAATAAACTGGTGAATATAATAGAATCAGGGGCATAGAAAGGGAGTGGACTGACAATTCTTGGGGTAAAAGGTGTGTGGGGTTGTGGGACGAGACTAGACAAAAAATCATACATCTATGAGGACAGCGGGGGAGAAGGGGTGTAAGGGCAGAGGGTGGTGTGGGAACCAGGTGGAGGGGAGCTATGGGGGGAATATAGTTGAACAACTGTAATAATCTGAACAATAAAGATTTATTTTAAAACTAACTACTAAATAAAACATAGGTGAAGCTTTAAAAAAAAAACACACAAAAAACCAAAAAAACCTACTCCCAAAATAACCCACAGTGGTGCATCTATACAATGGAATACTACACTGCTATAAAAAAGAAAGAACTCTTACCACTGCTATAAAAAAGGAAGAACTCTTACCATTCGCAACAGCATTGATGGACCTTGTAATAATCTGAGCAATAAAGATTTAAAAAAATAATAATAATAAAAGAAGTGAGAACAATCTCCAAAAATCTAAACCCTACACCTAAAAGAACTAGAAAGTGAACAAGAAAAGCCCAGAATAAGCAGAAGGAAATAATAAATGGAAGCAAATAACATAGACTCTGATAAATCAATGAAAAGATTAATGAAACCAAGAGTGGGTTCTTTGAAAAGACAAATACACCTGATGAAATTTTAGCCAGACTCATCAAGAATAAAAGAGAGAGGATTTTAAATAATTAAAATCACAAACTAAAGAGAAGTAACAACTGACATCACAGAAATACAAAGGATTGTAAGGAAATACTATAAGCAACTACATGGCAACAAATTGGACAACTTGGGCAAAATAAAACAATTCCTAAAAAAAAACACCCCATAATTTTCTTAAACTGAATCAGTAAGAAGCAGAAAACCTGAACAGGCCAAATAACATCTAATGAAATTGAAGAATCTATAATAATAAAAGGGTAATATGCTAATTAGCCAAACAGATGATTTTCTGGACGAAGCTGCGGCTGCAAGGGCCGAGTCAAGCCACACAGCTGCGAGGGCCATTCCTTGCATGAATTTTGTGCATTGGGCCTTTAGTAAAAAATAAAAATAAACCTCCTAACAAACCAAAGTCCTGGGTCAGACTGCTTCACAGGCGAGTTTTACCAAATATTCAAAGAACTAAAACCTACCTTCCTGGAACTATTCCTAAAAATTCAGAAGGAGGGAAGATGTCCAAACCCTTTCTATGAAGCCAGCATTATCGTATTTCCAAAACTGGATAAAGACACTATAAAGAAAGAAAATTACAGGCCAATAATCCTGATGAACATAGATTCTAAAATACTCAACAAAACATTAGCAAACCAGATCTAGTAATAAATTAGAAAGATCATACTCCATGATCAAGTAGAATTTATTTCAGGGATTCAAGGCTTGTATAATATCCGTAAATCAATAAATGTGACAAATCACATTAAGAAAATGAAAGAGAACAATCACATCATCATATCAATAGATGCTGAAAAGGAATTCGATAAAATTCAGCACCCATCCTATATAATAAAAGGACAGGTGATAAGCATAATGACTGTAACGACCACTCTATCCAGTTGCTATGAGGTACACTGACCACCTCTCAGTCGCTCCCTTCCCCTTTCCAACCTTTCCTAGCAAGCAAACCATGGGCAAGTGGGTGGGTGGTGGTGGGAACCGGTGAGCGGGCTGAACGGGTGATATCTTGGTCCCTCCCCTCGGCCCTCAGGCTTTAAGGGATCACTGATGGTGAACAGGGAAACTGGGGTGGGTGACGGGAAGACCAGGCTGACTGTCAGGCTGTTGGATCCCCAGCTGCTCAGGAGCTCAGGCTGGCAGGAAAGCGAGCCCTGGCAACTTCACTTCCGTGTGCATGCTGCTGCTCAGGGGCTCAGGCCGGCGGGAAGGCAGATACCAGCAACTTCACCTCCATGTGTGTCCTCTCAGCTGGCCGATGATGGAACACAATGCCTGCTCAAGGATGCACACGTGGGCACTGCTGCTGCCACTGCCGCTGCAGCTGCTGCTACTGGGACATGCAGCACTGATGGAAGCTGCAGGGCTCGTCTGCAACCTACCCGCCTTGGCAGCAGGGGCAGTATTTGGCCTGGAGACTGTCGAACAGGCAGAATATGGCCCTCATCACAGGCTCGGCCTATGGACCCTACCCGCACCATTTCGTGCACTGGGCCTCTAGTTTATGATAAAAACACTCAGCAAGGTGGGAATAGAGGGGTCATACCTCAAAATATTAAAGGCCATAAATGACAAATGCACTTCCTACATCTTACTCAATGGGCAAACACTAAAATGTTTCCCTTCAGATCAGAAACAAGATAGGGTTGTTCACTTTCACCAGTTATTCAAATTGTACTGGAAGTCCTAGCCACATTCATCAGTCATCAAGAAATAAATAAAATGCATACAAATTAGAAAGGAGGAAGTAAAACTTTCATTACTCACAGATGACATAATATTGTATATAGAAAACCCTAAAGATTCCACCAGAAAATTACTAGATGTAATAGGTGAATTTGGCAAAGTAGCAGGATACAAATCTAATATCCAGAATTTGGTGGCATTTTTATAAATCAATAACAAACACTTCAAAAACTAAGAAAACAATCCCATTTACCATTGCAACAACAATAAAATAAGGCACCTAAGAAAAATTTAACTAGGAAGGTAAAAGACCTGTACTCGGAAAATTATAGGAACTGAAGAAACAAACAGAGGAAGATGCAAATAAACTGAAGCAATATTGTGTTCATCAACTGGAAGAATTAACATCATTAAAATGGCCATACTACCCAAAGCAATCTATAGATTCAATGCATTTCCTATTAAAATACCAATGGCCTATTCCACCAATTCAGAACACACATTCTAAAAATTTATATGGAACAAATAAAGATCTTGAATATCCATAGCAATTTTGAGACAGAACAAAGTTGGAGGGATCAAAATATCGGGCATCAAACTATACTACAAAGCCACTTATTCAAAACAGCATGGGACCCACCAAACAGCTATGAGACTCAGAACACTGATCCACAATTGGTGCAAACAATTCAGAGAAGCTATACACACCACACGGAAAGGTCAGATTTCGCCTGGGTCATGGAGAGAGAACTACATAATCAGACACCCGGAGAAGAGAGACCATGGGCAGACAAAGAAACAGCCCGCATATTGAAGAAAAGCAGGCATCACCAGAAAAGGAAGTAAACGAAATGGAGGCAAGCAACCTGCCAGAGAAAGAATTCAGAGAAATGGTCATAAGGTGGCTGAAAAGAATGGAAGACAAATTCAACAATATGAGTAAGAACCAAAAGGAAATGAAGAAGAACCAAGAGGAAATGAAGAAAATCAAAAAGAAATGAAAAATGACAAAACAGCCTGGTACTAGCACAAAAGCAGGCATATAGAGCAACAGAACAGAACAGAGCCCAGAAATAAACCCAGGCATTCAAGGTCAATTAATATTTGACAAAGGAGGCAAGAGCATACAATGGAGTAAAAACTGTCTCTTCAATAAATAGGGTTGGGAAAACTGGACAGGTACATGCAAAGGAAAAAAAAAAAGTAAGAAACTAGACTACCAACTATCACCAAACACAAGAATTATCTTAAAATGGAAAAAGACTTAAATAAATATAAGGTGTGAAACCATAAAAACCCTAGAAGAAAACATAGACTGTGAAATCTCAATCATGTCTCTGAGCAATATTTTTGCTGGTATGTCTCTGAAGGCATGAGAAACAAAAGAAAAAATAAACAAATGGGACTATATCAAACCAAAAAGCTCCTGCACAGCAAAACAAACCATTAAAAAACCAAAAAGGTTTGGAACCCACAGTCTGGGAGAACACATTTTCCAATGATCCATCTGATAAAGGATTAATCTCTAAAATATATAAAGAACTTATATAACTCAACACCAGAGAGAAAAAACAATCCAATTAAAAAATGGACAAAGGATCTAAATAGACACTTCTACAAAGAGAACATAGAGATGGCCAATAGATATGTAAGAAAACACTCAAGGTCACTAATCATTGGAGAGATGCAAATTAAAACCACAATTAATTCTCACATCTGTCAGAAGGTCTACTATCAATAAGTCAACAAGTATTAGCAAAGATGTGGAGGAAAGGGAACCCTAGTACAATGCTGGTGGAAATGGAGACTGGTGGAGCTACTGTGAAAAATAATATGGAGTTTCCACAAAAAGTAAAAAATGTGCCCTGACTGGTGCTGATCAATGGTTAGAGCATTGCCCTGCATACTGAAGGGTTACAGGTTCAATTCCCGGTTGTGGGTTCACACCTCAACTCTGTTGGGGTGTTTGAGGGAGACAAACAGGCAATGTCTATTTCACCTCTCTCTCACCTCTCTCTCTCTTTCTCTCAGAAAGTAATGGGAAAAAATATCCTCCAGTGAAGATTAACCAGAAACAAACAAAACTATGCCTTTTGATTCAGCAATCCCATTTCTGGGATTATATCCTAAAAATCCACAAAAACCAATCAGAATATATATATGCACCCTTACAGCAGACTTATTTATAATAGCCACGATCTTAAAACAGCCCAAGTGCCCACCAGCAGATGATGGATAAAAAAGTAGTGGTACATTTACACAATAGAATACTATCCTATCTAATAAAAGGGTATTATGCAAATTAACCATCACTCTGCTACACCCATAAGCCACACCCACCAGCCAACCAGGAGTGAGTATGCAAATTAACCTCAATCAAGATGGCTGGATTTCAAGAGGCTTGAATTTCCCTGGCAATGGAGAAAGCCAAGCTTTCCACACACCCTGGTAGGCCAAGGTCTCCACTCAAGGCTATAAAATTTCAATTATAGAAAATAAATAAATCCCAACAGAAATGGCTGCTACCACAGGGTGAACAGGAGGCTTGGCTCAGCTCCAGGCTACAAAGTTTCAATTATAGAAGATAAATAAATCTTAGATGCCAGAGCCTCCACTTGGTCACTGGGGATGTGGCCAGCCTGCAAACCACCACAGGCCTCTTGCCCAGGACAACCCACACACCAAGGGAACCCTCACTCTGACCCAGGACACACTTCAGGGCAAACCAGCTGGCCCCCCTCCCATGCACCAGGCCTCGATCCTAACTAATAAAAGAGTAATATGCACATTGACCATCACTCCAACACACAAGATGGCTGCCCCCATGTGGACACAAGATGGCCACCACAAGATGGCCAGCAGGGGAGGGCAGTTGGGAAGGACTAGGCCTGCAAGGGAAGGCAGTTGTGGGTGATCAGGCCAGCAGGGGAGGGAAGTTGGGGGTGACCGAGCCTGCAGAAAGGGCAGTTGGGGGGGGCCCAGGCCTGCAGGGGAGAGTAGTTAGTGGCAAACAGGCTGGTAGGGAAGCAGTTAGGCATCAATCAGGCTGGCAGGGGAGTGGTTAGAGGGTGATCAGGCTGGCAGGGGAGTGGTTAGGATAATCAGGCTGGCAGGCAGAAGCGGTTAGGGGCAATCAGGAAGGCATGCAGGTGAGCATTTGGGAGCCAGCAGTTCTGGATTGTGAGAGGGATTTCTGACTGCCCTTGAGGGGTCACAGATTGGAAAGGGTGCAGGTTGAGGGACACCCCCCTCCCACATGCACAAATTTCATGCACCAGGCCTCTAGTGCTGCTATAAGAAAGAAGGAATCCTTTGCAGCAGTACACATGGACCTAGAGATTATGCTCAGTGAAATTAGCCAGTCAGAGAAAGACAAATACTGTATGACCTCACTAATATATGAAATCTACTAAACAAAATAAACTGAGAAACAAAATAGACCAGAGGCACAGATACATGGAACAAACTGACAAACGACAGAGGAGAGGGTGGTGAGGGGGCTGGAGAGAGGAAAATGTAGGGATTAATAATCAAAAAACATATATGCATGCATTTCCCATGGATACAGACAATAATGTGGTGAAGGTCATGAAAGGGAGGGTAGGGTAGAGGTGGGCAAAAGGAGGGTAATGGGGGATATCTGCAATAGCATAAACAATAAAAATTTTAAATTAAAAAGAAAATATAATATATTCATACCATGAAATACATATGCAGCCTTAAAAAGGAAATCCTGTCATAGACTACATAAAATGGATGAACCTCAAAACATTATGCTAAGAGAAATAAGCCAGTCACAAAAGGAAAATACTATTTAATTCTACTCATATAAGGTATCTAAAGTAATGAAATCACAGACAAAAAGAATAGTGGTTGCCAAGGGCTTGGAAATCAGGGGAGGGATATCAGTGTTTAATAGTTTCAGCTTTGTAAAATGAAAACGTTCTAGAAATCTGTTATATACAAAGCAAATATACTTTAACATTCTGAACTATAATCTAAAAATGTTTAAGATAGGAAACTTAATGTATGTGCTTGTTACTACAATTAAAAATGAAAACAAAACAAAAACAAAGACATGGTGAATCATAATACATGTGGCTGAGAGTGACGTGTTCTGATAAAGACTGAAGCACCAGATTTATTAATTAGGAGGTGATCAGGGTCCAAGGTACTGAATACTGGAGAATGAAATAGGACAGGAGCTTCTTGTGGTGAAGAGTAGGAAAAGAAAAGAGAAAGCAATGGTGAACCATATTCTCCAGAAGCCTGGCTTATAAGAAAAGTGAGAATTACGGTGAAAAGTTTTTTTAAAAAGAAGAACCCTGAGAAAAAGGGCTATTGAATTCTAATTCCTTCACTTCTTCTACCCTCGTGTTATCAGTAAAATGGGCATTGCTTAAGAGTAGCAGGTATGGTAACTAGAGACAAATTGATGTAAACAAAGATGAGGTTGTCATGGGGTGACTGAGAAGCCCAAGTCTTTGAGGAATGCTGAAATCGGACCATGAGGCAGTCAATCAGACAGTAACAAGCAGGGAGAAAAGTCAGAAAACAAGACTCAACAAGGAAGGGCCTTCACATGGAAGTGGCTGGCTTTAACTTCCCGAGATGAGTATTCTACTCCAGAGGCTGTGAGGGAAGGAGGCGCCTCTGGTGCAGATTTCTGATTTCAGTGAAGGTAAGAAGCAGAATGGGAAGTCCTCTTTCAGGAGGTTGAGAATGTCAGAGAATTTGATGAAGACATAGCTATAAATGCTACAGGTGCACTAATATGTTGGGGGGCAGATGAGAAGGAGGAAGAAGCCAGCCCAACTGCGAAAAATTACAGAAAAAGACTGCAGAGACTGTAGCTTGGGGGTAACAATAGCAAATGCACAGAATCACACACTGAGGTCATTTCTGTCTCCAAATGACCAAGTGCCCAAGACAGTGAAAAGGCTCTACTGCTGAATGATACTGATAATACAGTGAACAAATCTCGGTGAGGGGCCTAGTTATCATCTACTAGAGGCCTGTTGCATGAAATTTGTGCATGGGGTGGTTGGGAGGGAGGGTCCCTTCAACCCAGCCTACACCCTCAAGCAATCCGGGACCACTCGGGGGATGTCCAACTGCTGGTTTAGGATCTCATAATCTGGGCCTGCTAGCTCCTACTGCTTGCCTGCCCGCCTGACACCCCTAACCACTCTACCTGCCTGATTGCCCCTAACCACCTCTATCTGATCCCCTTAACCACCTCTGCCTGCCTGATTGTCCCTAACTGCCTCTGCTTCGGCCCCCACACCCAGGACCCAGGCTTCCCTCTTCCAGCCAGCGGCAAGCAACCAGGATCTGGACTTCCCTCCCTCTGGCTGGTCCCAGGCACTTGGGACCAGGTCTTCCCTCCCTCTAGCTGGTTGCAGGCACCCAGGACCCTGGGTAGCGCTTGGGTCCTGGCTTTGTCAGGAAGGATGTCCTGAATAATGTCCAGTCTATCTGGTCTAATTAGTATATTACTCTTTTATTAGTATAGATAAAGTTGCCTGCTGGATATTGCCATTCAACAAAATTATTCACTGATATATTAAAAGGGTTTTCTGCACCCTTAATCGACAGATGTTTTCTTCAGTTTTTCCAGCTGGAAGAATCATGTCATTCCATATTTGCATGCAAGCTCAAAACTTGCCCTAGCTCTTGTTTTCTTGGCAAATTCTCCCAATTACCCCCCAAAATCTCCTCTTTTCACAGTTTTTAGGAAATAGCAATAATGAAAGTAATAACAGAAATTCCTCCAGCAACTCCTTCATTCCCACACAAATTTTAATTAAGTACCAATTACATATAAACAATTGGACTAGGCAATATAGAAGATTCTAAAGGAGATTAAAATGTTTGTCACAGTGCTTTTCCATTTTACTATGTGAAGTATTGTGTTTCTCCATTTGTTCTGGATATTTCTCTGCATCTTTTCCACCAGGATTTACTCTCTGAGGGAATAAACTCTCTTCCTTCCAGTCCAAGTGTCCAAACCACCTTAGAGAATTTGAATCCTTAGTGTATTCTTTCAAGAGGTTCCTGATAATCTGAGTTTTTAAATAACCTTTCTTCATTTGTGATTTAAAATGTAACTGACTTAGAAGAGCAGCCAACTTAGACTCAAAAACAGGAAGTGAAAAGACAAGTATGAGTTCAGTCTCATGGTGAACAACATCTGGGACACAATTGTGGTATGAGATGATTATATACTGTTTGAGAGGACTCCCCAAAACTGACACATGACATTAATTGGAAATTATTACTATACTAGAGGCCTGGAGCATGGATTTGTGCACTTGTGGGTTCCCTTGGCATAGCCTGCAAGGATTGGGCTGAAACTGGTGCCTGTCACTCTTGCTCATCCCAGCCCCACTGTGCCTGCCACTGCTTGGCAGGCTCGCTGCTGCTCTGCTTAGGTGGCCAGCCGTGAGCCCTGTGTCTGGCACCCATCTGTCAGTTGAGTGGCACTCTCCTTGTGGGAGCTCACTGACCACCAGGGGGCAGCTCCTGCATTGAGCATCTGCTCCCTGGTGGTCAAAGTGTGTCATAGTGACCTATCATCCAACAGTTCGGTTGCTTTAGGCTTTTATATATACAGACAGTTGTTTTATGGAGAGAGCTCTCATTTCTATTATTACTTAAGCATAAGGAAAACTAAAGGACTACATTAATATAGTTGTAATTAATGAAGTATCAATTGCTTCTCTCAGCCTATCTAAAATATATTAAAGAGGATTTGTTTGAAGGTTTTTAATAAAAATATAAAAGAATTATTTCTTTTGTAGGATTAAATTGTTAGGCAATTCAAAGAATAACAGACAGAAGATAGGTATATCACTTAAATTTAACATTTCTCAGATTTCTCAGTGAAGCAATATATTCATCCTTAAATCTTTAATATTTAAAAGTTAAAAACTAAGGAAATACACACATAATTATTCTGTAGAAATAATCATGTGTGTTAAAATTCTACAGAAACATTTACTCTTTTGGCTAACAGATATTTTAATAGCTGTTCTATTTGGTGGCAAAAATACCCTTCACACTTGATTAATATTTTAAAATAGATGGTTCATTTCCCAATGACTCCATGAGTATTTGTTTTGTTTTTGAAATACTCATTAGTTTTCTTATGTATCTCTACAATTAATATGGAAAGTAAAACTAAATAACTGCTTTAAAAATTAAAAAATGTAGCTAACATAGCTTCAGTGCTGCCTATCATCCAGGAAAGATGCACTTTGAGAGCAAGTAAGAGGTTTTCTGGAATGTTCCCATGCTTTGTCATTTCAATAGTGTTTTCCTTCCTATTTTAGTGTGACCCAGTGACAAGGCTACAAAGACTCATTACCATCCATGTCTTTACAGAGCACCTTGTCTTTAATGAGCAATGGAATCATTCCCTCCCCCAATATTTGCAGAGCACCTACTAGTAGTGCAGGCACTACTCCAGACAGTAAGATTTATTCTTGGCAAACAAAATCCCTTAAAGGAGCTTACTCCAATTGAGGGAACAACGAAACCAACTTCTTAAAAAGGGAAAGGGTGAGGGGAAGCAAAGGCCTTTGGTAGGTGCCAGGATGTCTAAGCAGGACACTACTTGTTTTTGGCATTGTATTTCTTTCAGGAAGGAACTCCCAACAGCAGGCTCCTAAGAGTGTAGATCCTGGTTCTTTTCTTTCTTGGTCTGCAAATCTGATTTAGATCATGGCCATCAGAGATGCCATTTACCACTACCCTAAAAACATTCCTCAGTGGCTTCCATGCTTCCTCTCTTGTAAGCAGAAAGTATATAGGATTCAGGGCCAGGAGAGAAGGGCAGCCAGTGTTATTTCAATCCCACATACCTAACTTCGTAGAACAAGATAAAAATAATGTAAGATTTTATGCTTTCACATCCCTCGTGGTTCTAACCACAGCCATCCTTAAGGACATTTAATTTTTTTTTGATATGGGAAGAGTAATAAACATAGAAGTCAGCAGCTCCTTATTTAAATAGAGACCAGCATACTTATTATACAGAAAACTGAAGGCTTTTAATTGCCCTCAGTTAACCCTGCGTAAGTGTGGTAAAAGAAGAATGTGAAAAACTTAGGGGTCAAAAGTTTGGAAAATCATGACACCCCCCCGCCAAACGTAGGTACATACAACTTTTGTAGACCATCAAGGGAGGAAACTGTGGCTTCCGAGAGCACTTTTCTGTAAAGAGTCAGATAAATTTTTCAGTTCTGCAGCTATAAGATCTCTGTCACAGTGATTCAACTCTATCCCTGTGGCTGGAAAGCAGCCACAGACTATAAGTGAACAAATGACTATGGCTGTGTTCCAATAGAACTTTATTTATGAACACAAATTTGAATTTCTTATATTTTTACCTGTTATGAAATATAATTCCTTTTATTTTTTTTGAACATTATAAAACATAAAAACCATTCTTAGCTTGTAAATCCTACAAAAAAAAACAACAAATGGCGCACTGGGTTTGGCCACAGGCTATAGTTTGTCAACCCCTCTCCCAGAGGGTCACAAGCAGGGGCACAACCCTTGTTTGTAGTCACAGAGCACAACATAGCACCTGACCCTAAATGATCAATCAAGAGGTAGATATTCCTTTGTCCTGTGGAGGCTTGCTTGCAATGTTGAGAAAAACTGGGTAGTAAAAATTGAGAAATGCTCTGATTCCATATCTGCTTTTAGTTCTGTCTGAACATCACACTCTCTCTGGACTCAACTTCCCAATCTGTAGAATAAAGCATACTATGAGCTGCTTTATAAAATATCTTCTACCTCTGAATTCCTATGGTCCTTCATTTACAACAAAGTAAGAGAAAACTATACTCACGAACAGATCAACAATACAAAGCCAACTCTGAAAGAGCTCACACAGTTCCTTTACACAGATGAAGGCGAAACTTTTGGAATAGGGAAGAGGTGCTGCATTTGGGGAAAATGTGTATCTGAAAATCACTAGCAAGATGGCAACTTGATGTCCAAAGGGAAACCCCATATTTCAACATACCTCTTCACTGTTACACAGAGGCCTAAGCCAAAATTTGTCAGTTGCACCACTGTCATATGGTTAGAATAGTGTATTAGATGAATTTTCTTAGAGAAAAACAGCTCCCTAAGCAAACTGGGATAATTTCATTTTGTTGTACATTATCTACTTAGCATTACTTGAGGGCGACACACAGGTAAGGAAAGGGGAATGGCAGAATACTGACTTGGAGAGAGAGAAAGAGAACGGTAGATCGAGGGCTCAGCAGAGAGAGTTAGGAGCACACTCTGCTAACTAAGGCAATGGTGTTAACATCAGACTGGCAACTGGGTTCCCCCTTCCTATTCAAGAATGCATGGGAAACTCTCAGGATACAGGCGAGCAATTAGAAATTTATGGCAGGTAAGAAATCACCAAGACCTAAAGTGAGGGAGGACAAGTGGAGCTTACTATCAGAGAAACACTTAATAGAATCTGTACAAACTGGTAGCTAGCTAGGCATGGGAAAAGTGGAGGGAGGAAGATGTCTGCTGTCTTAGGAGATGGGGAAGTTATGGTATAACCAACTAGGCTGCAGAATTCAGGGGTAGGGATACTAGGTAAACCCTCCTTGAAAGGCATTTCTGATTTAAATGGGTTAGCAAAATAAGGATCATGATTTCTAATCAACACTGGTTATACTTAAGATCCTTAACATGAGACTCAGTGTATAAAAGTAGGTGGCTTCAAAATAAAACTTTCTGTAAAAAAAAAAAATACCAACATTACCCTATTTAGAGGGAGACACTGTTTGATGTGCGTCAATGTGATAGAAATTTGTGGGTGCCAAATTAAAGAGACTCGCCAGTTCTGATTATGAGAGAAGTGGCAAAAGCTTCAAGAAAGGAGGAGCTGGCAATATCTCTCAAAGGTTTATCAGACATCAGTTACAGACTCTGCAGATTTCTTGCCATCTAGAGTAAGACAGACACAGAAGGAAGGGGCACCCACATCCCTTTGAAAAATCACCACACATGCTGAGTTAACAGTCCATGGCATTGACAGGGACGACAACCGCTGAGCTGCTCACCTAGAGACTCACCTTTTCCATTAACAGCCAATCCCGTGGCCATGGCTGCAGTCACGGAGCCAGACACCTGAGGCACCAGTGGGTGTATTCGGGGCCTGCTCCCCATTCTAGCTCGCTCTGCACCAGGGCCCAATAAAGCTCCGACTGGCTTTTCAGCTGCCACTTCTGGTGTCACTGTATCCCCCTGACCCTGCTCAATGGAGTCCAGTTTCTCAGGGCTCTCACTTTGAAAGCCATCCACAGTGGTCCTGCTCTTAATGGGACTCTTAGGCACAAGTATCTTTATACCTGATTTTGCTAGGTCCATGTTCTTTCGGTTTGAGAGAGATGGAGTCGTATTTTTCCTGAACTTCTGGCTGGCAGCAAATAATTGACTGTTTTTGGATTCGGGGTCTTTGCCAATCACCAGTGATTTAGGAGTGGTCTTAGAAAAATTGCTGTTGGTGGATCTGGAAATCTGTTTCCTGGCATTATTTGGAGAGGTCCTATTTGTTCTGGTTAATGTGCTTTCTTTCTGCTTTTCAGTGTGGCGTCTGTTAAAATCATGAATATATTCCTCACAGTTCACAAGATGCTGTTCTGGTTCCCAAGTGTCATCTTCACTGTCATAGCCTTTCCACCGAACCAAATATTCTGTCTTCCCTTTTTTGTTTTTCCTTTTGTCAACAATGCTTTCTACCTGTTTATAAAAGAAAAGAAAAAAGTATAAACATAATATCTAAAAAATACAAGCTTATTAACATAAAAAATAAAAACCACAACAGTGAAAATGGTCTCCTCTTTAAATCAAATAATCTGAAAACAGAAAAGTAACAGAACATATGTAATTTTTGCAATTTCCTTGAAATTAAGTCAAACAAAATATAACAATAGTCATCCTTAGCCTTTTGCCTGGTCATCCTTAAATTACCAAGAGCAGGCACTCAAGCAATAAATTGGCTGTGGTAAGTGTACAAACCTATGAAGGGCTAGGAGCCTTTGAGGTATGGAAGTGGATCACAGGAGGAAACATTATTGGGACTCCAAGTATCCTATAGAAGCACTCAGTGAAAATTAAAAGGTTAACAGAAAACATAATGCTTTTATTGGAATAAAATAGTGTAGAATGGTAAGGTTATTTACCTTCAAATCTGGGTTTGAACTCATTTTACACTATCATCTTTAAAGGCAGATGCTATTAATCTTTGAACTGGTGATCAATATATGCCATATCAAATTTATGAATTTATACCTTCCCATAAAACATTACTATGACAAATTCTACTACCTTAACATCCTAAATGTAAATGGGAAACCTTCTATGACTCATATGAACGAAATATACTTGACATAATGTCCTCCATATTATTAGAGAAATACTTAAAATCTCGTTACCTCTCCAGTTAACATAAAAACCATGGGTCTACTTCCCCAATGGCAGCATATGACTCTATACCTTGTAAGTAGAGAACTACAGTTATGCAGCTATTTATTTAATCATGAACATCAATAACTTTCTCACAAAGTATAGGTCATATGATATAATAGTGTATTTAGTTCCAAAACAACAGAGACTAATTGAATATATCTATAGACACTTTCGGAGAATGGGAGAATAACCCGTACCATCATACCCCTATTCTCAATCCTGTTCCCCGCACCCTTCAAATATATTTACGAGGATCTAGAGAATTAGAGCCCTTAACTATACAAAAACCTAAAATTAAATCACACTGTTGCTCCCAGTAAAAAAGGATTAAGGGTAAAGAAAGGCCTTTTTTAGCAGATGGCATGCCTTCAAGATCTCCACAGAGTTGATAAGGAATACCAAATCTGCTTATGCCAAGTCCACACAATTCATAATATAGCATGGAGAGTTTTGAAAATGATCCTCTCCCCCACCACCGCCTCGCCCGCTCCTTTGCTTGTGAAGAACTATGTATAAAGGCAAAAGTATTTCAACTTAAGTAAAAAACCTACTTCTGGAAAATTCCATGTAAATCAGTTTTTTGGTAGAAAAAATTTAAAAGTTTTAAATACAAGAAGTAAAGAGACTGTCCCAAGACAAAACTATGTTTAATACTATTTTTTTTCCCTAAATCAATTTCTATTCCAGAAACACAAGTACGTAAACCAGAGGCCCTCATTTCCATTTCTTCCATTTCCTTAAAGCTAAAGCAGGGGGCTGATGAAGCAGGGTATCTTTGGAATGTACCCCTGGAACCTTCCTTCTCTTGCCAGTACTCCCCCACCCCCCATCCCCACACACACACCAGTTCCGCCTCTCTCTCAGCAAATCTAAAGGAGGTACAACAGGGACCAGTTTGGCAGCTGTGGTGGGTGCATGTGCTATGTTTTCTGTATACTCAATGGCCAGCTTCGTTTAGACACTGAAAAAAGCAGTAATGGGGGAAATATTAGATCAGGGGTTGGTGAACATTATGTAAAGGACCACATGGACCATGTGGTCTGACAGGTACTCAACTCTGTCACTGTAGCACCAAAGCAGCTATAAACAACACGTGAATGAGGTGGTATTAAACAAACAAACTAACAAACATATATACACACATCCAAAAAAAACTATTTATGGATACTAAAATTAGGATCTTGCAATTTTCATGTGTCATAAAATATTATACTTTTAAAAAATATATATTTTATTGATTTTTTTACAAAGAGGAAGGGAGAGAGATAGAAAATCAGAAACATCAATGAGAGAGAGACATTGATCAGCCGCCTCCTGCACACCCCACAGTGGAGATGTGCCTACAAGCAAGGTACATGCCCCCAACCAGAATCGAACCTGGAAACTTTCAATCCGCAAGCCGACGCTCTATCCACTGAGCCAAACCGGTTTCGGCAAAAATACTATACTTTTGATTTTTTTCAACTATTAACAACCACAACAGGCCTCTAATACCAACTTCAGGCTGAACTGGGGACATGAACATCCCTCTTCCTCTTCAATACAAGGGACATATATCCTCCTCTTTGAAAACTTAAAACAAAAAGTCCTGTTGATTCCTACTCGGAGTCACTAAAATAAATTAATCTCCCACAAAAAGGTATCACCTGAATTCCACAAAATGTTTTGCTGGCATATTAAGCCTAAAATTATTCTCAACAATTATAGTTGGAGGGAGGAAAACCAGAAGACAGACACATAAATAAATCTTTCTTCAGTCCCTTCTCCTTGAGTTTTCCCTCTTCCTGACAATATAACTTTCTGAAAAAACAGTATCAACAAACTATCTTTTTCAAAGTATATAATGCAGAGTTCCACTTCCACTTCTAGTTACACAATTTCAATGCAAAGAACTTTATACAAAATGAACTCTTCATAGAAGTAAAGAATTGCAGATAATTTCTACTAAGATTTTTAAAAACCAAAACAAAATGAAGGCATAAAATTCTCATCTACATTACCTAGATAGTGTTTTGCAATGTTATCCACAATCATATGTAGAATAAAATTCTGGCAAATACAAATCATAACAGCTTCTTTGAGTACCAGTGGCATAGTAAACTGACCAAAGTTCTCTGTTAGAATTTCCTCCTAAAACTCAATCTAAAAAAAACAAAATGTGAAACAAGTAAAACCAAGCCTTTCTTAGTATTATAAAGTTCTCTGATAATTTACAGAATAGGAAAATTAATAAAAAAGGATCATTCCAAACACCAAACCCATTTTACGTACCTCAGAGCACAGTGCGATATTTCTAGGCCCAGGAATGTGCTACAGGGTTGTGGAAGACAGAAACAAAAGGACAGGAAAAGATTTGCTAACACATGAAGAAAAAATCCAAGGAGAAACCCAAAATGGTTGAAGAGCTCAGTAAGAGAAGGATGAAAGAGTAACTGTCATTGTTGCAATTAAAATACCAAGTGGTCTGAGAAACAATATCAGGGGCAAAGCATGTAAATATATTTGGCTTACAAGAAAAAGACCAAAGTTGCAAAATATACTCAGCAGGAAAAGATTTGCCACATTGTATCATCATCAATAACTGTGTCAGCATCCACACTGGTTGTTAATACTTGCTTGAATGCCTCCCAGAACAGTGAAAATAGCCTGTTAGAATAATTTTGAAAACATAAACGATGATGAAAGCTTTTCTTGGGTTTGGGTCTTACACCAATGGCTGGGTAATTTGGAATAACAGAGTATCACTGTGGAAAAATAAATTTCTATCTAATAAAGAGGGAATATGCTAATTGACCCTCACACTGTCGCAAAAGATGGTGGCACCCACAGCCAATAAGGAATGAATATGCTAATTGACTTCCCTGCCCTCAAAGATAGCGGCATCCACAGCCACAAAATGGCGACACCCAGTCCCTTCAGTCACCCAGAGCTGTCCTGAGATGCAGCCAAGCCTCAGATGGTGGCTGCCCAGTTGCCCAGGGCTGTCCGAGGCTCAGGTAACCAGGACCGGCTGAGGCTTGCTCTGCCGATACTGGCAGCAGTAGAGGTGTGATTGGGTATTGCCTTTCCTTGGGTTGCCTCCTGCCCCTGAGGGCTCCTGGACAATGAGAGGGGGCAGGCCAGGCTGAGGTACCCAACTGAATTTTCATGCACTGGGCTTCTAGTAAATTAATAAAACCCTTACATAAGAGAATTTTGGTGGATCTTGGAAAAACAACAGCTTTTTAGATGAAGAAGATCTGTTTTTCACCAGAAATCTAAAACCTGCCTTAACTAAAAACAGTGATTAACTATTAAGAAAACAGGCAGATGATTCTACTGCAAGATATAGAAGAATAATATAAACATAACTATTTGACAGCACTAGAAAGAAACCAAGAGCCCAACACCAAGGAGATTGGACTCTTAAAACAAGGGGACCCAATGACTTCTAACAGCATACAGTCAGAAAGTGGAGTCTTACAGGCTTCAGTGTCCGAGAGTTGAGTCAGGAGTGACAAAGAGAAGCACTTCCTACCACCTCAACATATTAACCCCTTCAAGTCCTCAGCAATCTCCTGAACTATAGCAGGCCAGGGGAAAGCAACAGTTGGTATGTTGGTAGCATACAAACCACCCCCAAGTTTGATGATTCACTATAAAGTTTCACAGAACTCAGCACACAGTCCCACTTGCAGCTATGATTTTTACAGTGTAAGAATATTAAACAAAATAAGCAAAGGGATAGCTTACATGGGATCAAGCCTGGGGGAAACCAACTGCAGGCTTACATGGTTTCTCTCTTAGTGGAAGTTAGGTCTTATACCAATGGCTATGAATTGTTGTAACACATGTGAAGTGCTATCTACCAGAGAAGTTCATTAGAGATTTAATATCCAGGATTTTTACTGGGGTTTGTTAACAGAGACACCCCCTACCTAACATGCATCAAAATTTCACATTCTAGAAGGAAGCAATGAGTCAAACTTAAACACAGGTAGAGTTTCATATGTGGGATGGCATTATAAGGAGCTCTGCAGACACACTTCCAATAAGCAAAGCTGGTGAAAAAAAAATAAAAAATCCTAAAACTAAACTCTATGGCCATGGAGCAAATGAAGAAAGATTTACACAAAAACACCTGCTAACACTTAATAAGAACAAAGAAAGTTTGTGACTTTTGAGCCCTGATTCACTTCCATCTTTCTCCACCCA
Source organism: Lasiurus cinereus (assembly GCA_011751065.1). Classification (NCBI taxonomy): domain Eukaryota; kingdom Metazoa; phylum Chordata; class Mammalia; order Chiroptera; family Vespertilionidae; genus Lasiurus; species Lasiurus cinereus. Next base: position 21,878,066 of record JAAGEH010000392.1, read on the forward strand.
GTTCAGCTACCATATCTCATCAGGATTCGGGCTACCAGCATTCCCTCTCTCCCACTCAAAGTAGAAGCAAATAAATCCGTGATGAGGATGACAGAGAGTCAAGGTCAGGGGTTCCTTTCCTCAAACTGGCCTTACTCATATGGAGACTACCCCAGAGGCAAGAGGACAAAAAATACTGGGGTTTTGACTGTTCTTGCCCCAATTCACTCATTGGGGAGAAATTCAATGCTGGGAGAGGCAGGTTGAAACCAGAGGTTACCACTTACCTGGCATCAGACTAGTGGTTCAGAGATTTTGCCTGGGGGAGAGGTTATCTATAAGAAAAGAAATGTGACTTTGAGACAGAGTTTCAGAAAATTTAAACCTATGGATGTTCTTGAAAATGAGAACTAAAAGCAACAAATTAAACTATAGCTCATCTAGTTCACCAGGGAGGTCAGGGAAAGGGACAGCCAAGAAGTGCTTTCTTGGGATAATAACAAACTCAAAGATTGGACTAAAAAACTACCCCACCTAAATTTAATTGGTTCAGGCTTCTGAACAATTTATGCAGTAGACATTGTCAAAATCAACAGGGTAATTAGTAGAGTCTAAAGAACTAGGTGTAGTACCAAATAAAGCCAGCAGCTTAGAAAGACAGGGAAAGAGGCAAAGAAGACCCTAGTCAAACCACTATCATCCCACTCACCCAAAGCTGGACCTCTAAGAGTCACATCAAAGCCTCACAAAGGGGGAATAGATCTCTATATTAACCTTGCCAAGACATAAATCAAACCACCAAGGAAGTAACAAAAATAAATCCAGTATACAGAACTATTACATATAATCTAAAATGTTCAGTTTCAAAAAATTACAAGATGTGCCAAAACAGGTTTGGCTCAGTGGATAGAGCATCGGCCTGTGGACTGACAGGTACCAGGTTCGATTCCAGTCAAGGGCATGTAGCTTGGTTGCGGGCACATCTCCAGTGGGGGGCGTGCAGGAGGCAGCTGATCGATGTCTCTCTCTCACTTCCTCTCTGTAAAAAAAAAAAAATCAATAAAATATATATTTTTAAAAATTACAAGATATGAAACACACACACACACACACACCAAGAACAAATGACCCAAACATTGGGAATAAAAAACAGGCAACAGAAACTGCTTGTGAGAGGGAGAGCTACCAAGTATAACAAAGACTAACAGTAAACAAACAAATAAACAAATATTATACCAAGATTATATGCCAATGATTTGTATAACATACATGAATGAACAAATTCTTAAAGACAAAAACAAAGAAGACACTGCCCTAGCTGATTTGGCTTAGTATAATCTCAGTAGATGCATAAAGAGCAATTAAACATGCAACAGATTAGAAATAGAGGGCATCTAGAAGATACACACAGCTAATATACTAAATGGTGAAAAACTGAATCCCTTCCCCTGCCTCAAATAAAAAAAAAAACAAGACCTCGCTCCACTTCTATGTAAAAATTGTATTAAAGTTTTGAGTAATTAAGCAAGAAAAGAAATAAAAAGACATCCAGATTGAAATGAAAGAAGTAAAATTATCTCTATTTGCAGATGAGATGACCGATATAAAATAACATAAAGGAGACCAATAAAAACTATTAGAATTAACAAGTGCAGTAGCATCACAGGGCACATAATATACAAAAATAAATACATGCAGTAGTATACTGCATCAGCTGTATAGAGTAGCAGTGATCCTAGTTAAAGTGTAAAGACACTGCAGAATCATGAACCAGGTGATGCAACAGTGTTTATCTATATTAATAATCTATTCTATACTAATTAGACTGGGTGGACTGGATATCTCCTGGTTGTCTACTCTTCCTTCCGGACAAAGCCATGGTGTTGGAGGCTGAGGCAGAGGCAGAGGCAGTTAGGGGCGATCAGGCAAGCAGGGGATGGTGGTTAGGGGCAATCAGGGACAGGGAACGACTGTTAGGGGCAATCAGGCCAGCAAGCAGAGGTGGTTAGGGGCAATCAGGTAGGCAGGCAGAGGGGTTAGGATCTAGCAGTCCCGGAGTGCAAGAGGGATTTTCGACTGCCAGTTTAGGCCCAATCCCTCCTAAGTCAAAGTTGGACATCCCCCAAGGGTTTCCATATTGGAGAGGGTGCAGACCAGACTAAGTGACCCCACCCATGCACGAATTTCGTGCACTAGGCCTCTAGTCCTATATAATAAAAGGGCAATATGCAAATTGATCTTAAGGGCGAAAATACCTCTTGCTATGTCACGCACTGACCACCAGGGGGCAGATGCTCAATGCAGGAGCCGCCCCCTGGTGGTCAGTGTGCTCCCACAGAGGAAGCTCCACAAGCCAGACTGATGGCTGCAAGCACAGTGGTGGTGAAAGGAGTCTTCCCAGCCTCCTCCAAGCACTAAGGGTATCCGACTGTGGCTTACGCCCATTCCCACAGGTGGACATCCCCTGAGGGGTTCCAGGCTGCCAGAGGGATCTCTTGACTGTTAGCTTAGGCCCGATCTCCCAAGGATTGGGCCTAAGTCAGCAGGTGGACATCCTCTGAAGGACCCTGGTCCAGGAGAGTACACAGGCTAGGCTGAGGGATCTCTCCAACTGTACAAAATTTCATGCACTGGGCCTCTAGTATTACAGTATTTCCCAAATTGATCTAAAGATTAAATGCAACCTCTACTAAAATTCCAGCTAATTTTTAGGGGCAGATATTAGCATAATACTCTGCAAGTCCAAATGCAATTGCAAGGGATTCAGAGTAACCATTTCAAAAGGAAGAACAACAACCTTAAAAAAAGAACAGTAAAGTTGTAGAAATCACATTTCTGGTTTTCAAAACTTACTATAAAGCTATAGTAATCAAAATAGTGTGAAACAGACATATAGATCAGAAATAAACCTTTGCATGCAAGGTTTAAATGATTACCTATAAGGTTACCAAGACCACTAAATAAAATAATCTTTTTTCAACAAATGGAACCCTGTGGGAATATAAAATTGTGTGGCCACTTTATATTCCCACAAGCAGCAAAAGAGAGTATACCCCACGCTGACAGATTCTCCAACAATTACATATAGCTGTAATATGACCCAGCAATTTCGCTTTTATATATCTCCTCAAGAGATAATAAGGCTCTGTCTCCATCAAAACTTATATATAAAGGTTTTTAGCACAACTATTCATGAGTCAAAATGTAGAAATAACCCTTATGTCCATTAACTGATGAACAGATTAACAAAATATTATATGCCCATGTGAGGGAATTTTATAAAGGCATGAAAAGAAGTACTGACGCATACTAAAACAATGTGGATGAATCTTGGAAACATTATGCTAAGTAAAAGAAGCCAGTCACAAACAAAGAACATTCTATATAATAAAACCCTAATGTGCAAACCAATCGAGTGGCAGAATGACCAGTTGCTATGATGTGCACTGACCACCAGAGGGCAGACGCTCAACTCAGGTGGTCAGTGCTCTCCCACAGGGGAAGTGCTGTACAGCCAGAAGCCTGGGTCCTGGCTGGAGAATGTGGCAGCAGTGGCGGGAGCTTCTCCTGCATTTGCAGCAGTGCTAAGGAGCAGCAAGACAAGAGGTTAAGGAGCAGTGAGAAGGCTGTTGGTAAGGAGTGAGGGGACTTTGAACTGCGACAGGGCGCACGCAGGCTGGGTTGAGGGAGCCATCTTCTCAGTGCACAAATTTCATGCATTGGACTTCTAGTATTATATGATTCAATTTTTAAGAAATGTCCAGAATAGGAGATTTTAGAGGCAGAAAGCAAATTAGTGGTTACTTAGGCAAGGGGAGAGGGAGCCAAGAAGTGGGGAGGAAAGGCAATAGAGGGAGGTCATAACCAAGTGAGAGCTAATAAATACAAGTTTCTTTTTTAGGTGATAAAAATGTTCTAAAATTGACTTGGTGATGGATGCAATACTATAAACACCTAATTAATAATTTAATCTAAATGGGTGAACTATTTTGTATCTGAATTAACCTCAAGAAAAACTGTTTGTAAAGGAACAAGAGTTGAAATAAAAATTTTTTTGAAACAAACCTTCAAGATCCACAAAGGATCTGAAATTTTACCTATCTGCTGTCTGCCAATCAGGTCATTGGGGAGGTTGAACTGGGCCCTATAGGTCACCTACCACACAAAGCCACGCCATCAACACAGGCAAGCAGCCAAAATGTGGAAACAAAGAAACATGTCACAGATTAAAGAAATGGAGGAAAGCAAACTGCTGGATATAGAGTTCAAAACCACAGTTATAAGGTTAGTCAAGAATTTTCTAGAAACCTCCGAGAAACTTAGTGAGACCTTCAAGGATCTTAATGAGAATGCCAAAAAAATGGAAAAGGACCAGTTGGAAATTAAGTATATACTGTCTGAAAAAGAATAATATATAGAAATCCAACAGCAAACTAGAGGACACCAAGAATCAAACCAAAGTCTTGAAATATGAGGAAACAAAAAACACCCAACCAGAAAAACAAAAAGAAAAAAGAATCCAAAATATGAAGACAGTATAAGGAGCCTCTGGGACAGCTTCAAGCATACCAACATCTGAACAAATTATGGGAATGCCAGAAGAGAGACAGTAAAATATTGAAAATCTATTTGAAGAAATAATGACAGAAAACTTTCCCTACCTGGTGAAAGAAATAGACTTACAAGTCCAGGAAGCCCAGAGAACCCAAACTAAAGGAATCCAAAGAGGACCACACCAACACACATTATAATTAAAATGCCAAGGGCAAAAGACAAAGAGAGAATCTTGAAAGCAGCAAGAGAAAACAGTTAGTTACTTACAAGGGAGCACCCATACGATTGTCAGCTGATTTCTCAACAGAAACTATACAGTTCAGAAGGGAGTGGCAAGAAATATTTAAAGTGATGAACAGCAAGAACCTCCAACCAAGATTACTCTACCCAGAAAAGCTATCATTTAGAATTGAAGATTAGATAAAGAGCTTCACAGACAAGAAAAAGCTAAAGTAGTTCATCATCACAAAACCAGGATTATATGAAATGCTGAAAGGTATTCTTTAAGAAGAGAAAGAAAAAAAAGGTAAAAGTAAAAATTATGAACAACAAATACATATCTATCAACAAGTGAATCTAAAAAGCAAGTGAATAAAAAATCTGATGAATAGAATAAACTGTTGAATATAATAGAATTAGGGGCACAGAAAGGGAGTGGACTAACAATTCTCAGGCAGAAGGGCATGTGAAGGATACGAGAAGAGATTAGACAAAAATCTTGCACCTACGGATGAGGACAGGGGATGGGAGGGTTAGAGCATGGCGTGGGAATGGGTGAATCAGGTGGAGGAGAGCTATGGGGGTTGGGGGAGAAAGAGGAATATCTGTAATAATCTGAACAATAAAGATTTATTTTAAAAAATTTTCATTCATGTTGGTAGAATACAAGACTCCTCATCAAGAAACAAAATCCTTTATTACTCAAAGCAGTAACAATTGTCTGATTACTTGAGCCCTGATTCCTATAGGGCAATCACTATAAAGAGGGCCAGATAACAGGCTCATGCAGTAGGTTACAATACAGGAAAGGAACCCAGAGCTTGGGAAACCAAGTCTTTGTAATGGTCAGTTAGCATGCCTTTTGCATTTCTATCATCTAAAGCTATAAGCAAATCTACCCTAATATCTGAAAAGTGACACTATCTATGTCTCCAGGACTGTTTGTTGCGCTTACATTATTGAAAAACTAATGCAAAAGAGGAAAAAATGGTAACCAAATAGGAAGATCTTTCTGGCATCTCCTCCCAGGGACAGACTGGAAATAAAACTAAAGTGGGGAACATACACCCGGAATTACCAATGGCGGTCCAGCTGAGGTGGAGACTTATATCAAGGAAGCACAGAAAAACACCTGAGACCAGCAGGAAGGACAAAGTCTTGAGAAGAGCTAACCCAGCTCCCAGGGACGGTAGGCCAAGAGTGAGGAGTGGCTAGCAGTGGTTCTCAACCTAATGTCACAACCCTTTAATACAGTTCCTCATGTTGTGGTGCCCCCAACCATAAAATTGTATTTGTTGCTATTTCATAACTGTAATTTTACTACTGTTATGAATCATAATGTAAATATCTGTGTATTCCGATGGTCTTAGGTTCTACAGGTTGCAACCCACACGTTGAGAATCCCTGCTGTAGAGCCTAATACAGTTCCAACACAACATGAGGAACTGTATTAAAGGGTCACAGCGTTAGAAAGGTTGAGAACAACTGGGCTAAGGGAAGGTCTGTTCCTTCAGAAGACAGAGGCCCAGAATCCAAGTTGGGTTCTACAGTCTGAAGTATCCAACCCAGATATTAGTAATGAGAGAATTGTTACTATAAGTAGTAAAGGATTTGGTTTCTCTGATGAGGAGTCTTATATTCTACCAACATGGATGAAAGACAGCAGGGTTGCTGGCCATGGAAGAGTCTGGAGATGGTAGACCAGAGCAGGTCAGAGAGAAAGCTACAGTTTTGGTTTGGTTTGATTTTTAAACACAGAATACAGGAGTTTTCATTTGCAGCTACTCACTGGCGGCTTCGGTGCAGGGAGAGAGGCGCAGACTCAAGGTATCTAAGAAGAGACTGGGGTGAGAAGCACTGAGAAGAGAAGTGGCAAAGCAGCAGCTAGGAGTCCTGCATTTGGTCCTACGCCCTCAAATCAAAATAGCCACTTTTTCTGAGAGGAGTTAGCCACTCCCAGTAACTGCAGAGCAGGAAAAGAAAAAGAAACACCCCTTCTCTAGGTGACACAGCCTGCCCTGCTTCAGGAGTCCTTCCTGCCACACCCAGCAGTTGGACCTCTTTAGAGGAAAAAAAAAAGCAGAGGCCAAGCCTACAGGTTTGAAGTCTCAGGAAACATTAGTGATTGGATTGGGGGAGGGGCCATCCACATCGCTATACTGCGAATGGGACTATAATTTCCCCAGTTGGGAGGGCTGATAGAAACTCCAGGTTTCCAGCCAATCTCACTGGACTGCATATAAGAATCTCTGTCCAGCCAATGGCAGAGTAATCTTTTGGGCCACTTGCAGATGAGTAGCTCTGGGACATGGAAACACACCTACCACATTTCTGGAAAACTGAACAGCACCTCCTCCACCTAAAGCCCTTTCAGAAACAGATTTTTAGTAAGATTACTGGGTGGCTAGCAGGCAAAGAGAAGCAGAGCCCCAGGAATCAGAGGAAGTTTGCTGAAGGGGCCTTGGGCCCCATACTGCTAACAAATCTGCTTTCGAGGGCAGACTGGCTGGCTGCTCCTGCTTACAGCCAAGTCCCACGGAGACAGTCACCAATGGTGGATCACTTGAAGCTTCAAGCAGGTTGCTGAAAGGCAAAGGATGACTGTTTCTGACAGTGGTTAGCACCTGAGTACCTCACCGGAAAGCCAGAACTGTCAGACACAACAGTCAGCCACAGTAATCAGAAAAGAATCCAAAGGGATCTTCCATGGAGGATTAAACTCTACTGAAACAAAAACCACTTTGCTCCCCCCCCCCAATTTTTTTCTCTCGTTTTTCTCTTTCTTTTAACATTTTTCTTCCTAAATTTATCTTCATCTATCTGCTTTATTGATTTATTATTTCAGACTATTGTTTTGTTCAGATATCTAATTTTCCTTTTCCCTTCCCTACTCAGTCTTTTTTTCTTACTCTCTCTTGCCTTTCTCTTTTCTCATTTTTTTTTTGCTTACTTTGAGTCTGTTTTATCTTCTATTTTCCTTTTCAAAAAGTTTTCTTTTCTTCTTTTGCACCTTTATTTTAACCTGTTTTCCTTTCTGTATTCCCCAATTCTTTATTCCTATTTTCTTTGTTTTTTAAATTAAATCTTTATTATTCAGATTATTACATTTGTTTCTCTTTTTTCCCCTCCTTAGCTCCCCTCCACCTGGCTTCCCAACCCTCCCTTTACCCTTACTTGCATCCCGTTGACCTCATCCATAGGTGTATGATTTTTGTCCAGTCTCTCCCTGTACACCCCTCACCTCTTTCCCCCCTAAGAATTATCAGTCCACTCACTTTCTGTGCTCCTGATTCTATTATATTCACCAGTTTATTCTGTTGATCAAATTTTTAATTCACTTAATTTTTAGATTCACTTGTTGATAGATATGTATTTGTTGTTCATCATTTTTGTCTTTTACCTTTTTCTTCTTCCTCTTCTTAAAGAGTACCTTTCAGCATTTCATGTAACACTGGTTTGGAGTTGATTAACTCCTTTAGCTTTTTCTTATCCGTGAAGCTCTTTATCTGTCCTTCAATTCTGAATGATAGCTTTGATGGATAGAGTATTCTTGGTTGTAGGTTCTTGCTGTTCATCACGCTGAATATCTCTTGCCATTCGCGTCTGGCCAGCATTGTTTCTGTAGAGAAATCAGCTGACACTCGTATGGGTGCTCCCTTGTAGGTACAGTAATTAACTGTTTTTCTCTTGCTGCTTTTGTTATTCTCTTTGTATTTTAACTATGATGTGTCTTGCTGAAGTCCTCTTTGGGTTCCTTTTATATGGGATTCTGTGTGCTTCCTGGACTTGTAAGTCTATTTCTTTTACCAGATGTAGGAAGTTTTCAGTCATTATTCCTAGAAATAGGTTTTCAGTATCTTGTTCTCTCTCTTCTTCTGGCACCCCCACAATTCTGATGTTGGTACGTTTGAAGCTATCCCAGAGGCTCCTTACATTATCTTCCCATTTTTGGATTCTTTGCTCTTCTTGCTTTTCCAGTTGAGTGTTTTCTACTTCTTTTTTTTTTTAAATTAAATCTTTAAGTCTTTATTATTCAGATTATTACATTTGTTTCTCTTTTTTCACCTCCATAGCACCCCTCCACCCAGATCCCACCCTTCCCTCTGCCCTTACCTCTCTCCCATTGACCTCATCCATAGGTGTATGATTTTTGTCCAGTCTCTCCCTGTACACCCCTCACCCCTTTCCCCCTGAGAATTATCAGTCCACTCCCTTTCTGTGCTGCTGATTCTATTATATTCACCAGTTTATTCTGTTGATTAAACTTTTAATGCACTTAATTTTTAGATTCACTTGTTGATAGACATGTATTAGTTGTTCATAATTTTTTGGCTTTTACCTTTTTCTTTTTCCTCTTCTAAAAGAGTACCTTTCAGCATTTCATATAATATTGGTTTGGAATTGATGAACTCCTTTAGCTTTTTTTTCTCTGTGAAGCTCTTTATCTGCCCTTCCATTCTGAATGATAGCTTTGCTGGATAGAGTATTCTTGGTTGTAGGTTCTTGCTATTCATCACGTTGAATATTTCTTGCCATTCCTTTCTGGCCTGCATCATTTCTATTGAGAAATCAGCTGACAGTCGTATGGGTGCTCCCTTGTAGGTAATGAACTGTATTTCTCTTGCTGCTTTTAATATTCTCTCTTTGTCTTTTGCTCTTAGCATTTTAATTATGATGTGTCTTGGTGTGGTCCTTTTTGGATTCCTTTTATATGGGGTTCTGTGTGCTCCCTGGACTTGTAAGTCCATTTCTTTTACCAGATGTGGGAAGTTTTCAGTCATTATTTCTTTAAACAGATTTTCATTATCTTGTTCTCTCTCTTCTTCTGGCACCCTCACAATTCTGATGTTGGTACACTTGAAGCTGTCCCACAGGCTCCTTACATTATCTTCACATTTTTTGATTCTTTTCTCTTCTTGCTTTTCTATTGGAATGTTTTCTGCTTCTTTATATTTCAAATTTTTTACTTGATTCTTGCCTTCCTCCAGTCTGCTGTTAGGACTCTGTAAAATATTTTTTATTTCAGTCAGTGTCTTTTGTTGGTCCTTTTTCATCTCCTCTTGGCTCTCGATAATTTTATCCAACTTTTCTAGCATATTCTTCAAGAACCTTATAAGTGTAGTTTTGAACTCTATATCCAATCGTTTTTTTTTCCCTCCATTTCTTTTGTTTGTGATCCCTTCCCTTGTCTTGGCATTTTCACTATGCTAGGAGAACTTCTGTGTTGGATTCAGCCTTATGATACCAGACTTGCACAACCAAAGAAGCCTCTGTTGAGCTTGGGATGGGTAGAGCCTCAGGGCTTAAGGGACTGCCTTGTCTTCCAGTCGGCCCCGCCCTCCACGGCCCTGAGTCTCACGTGACTGGGTAATCCCTGGAGCGGTCCTTGTGCGCATGCCCGCAGTACCTCTAACCGCTGCCTTTCGTGCTCCCCTGCGCACCAGGACCACAGGAGTCTAGGTCCCCAGGGTTTCACCCGAAACGGGGCTTAGTGGAGTCAGAAGTGGCACAGTTGGGAGGGTCTGTCTCCCACCTACTCTCGAAAGCCAGCAGCACAATCAGCAATCTGTCCTCTGCGGCACAGTGCCATGTGCGCCACCAAACCTCTGATCTTTTGTGACTCCCCTAAATTTCTGTGCACCTCTCTCTTTTCATAGTTTAAACTCCCCCCGTATGAGTTTCGGCTGGATCTGGGGTATAGTGTAGTAAGATAAGGAGTTCAATGCTTTGAGAGTCTCCGTTTCTGTCCTGCCAGAAAAAACTAGCCAGGTTCGCTGTCACCCGCTCTCTCTACGCGCGCGTCTCCGTACCTCAGCTTTTTGCAGCTCCTCTGGGTCTCTGTGAGCCCCCCTCTTTCCCTCTAGCTGTAGAACTTCCACTCAGCCAGCTTTCCTGTGGTTCTGGATGATGTCCGTTCTGTCTTTTAGTTGTAGTTTTGACATTGTTATGCGAGGTAGCAGTTGTAGGTGTTTACCTATGCCGCCATCTTGGATACCCCTTTGCTTTAAATATTCTCTGTCTTTTGCTCTTGATATTTTAATTATGATGTGTCTTGGTGTAGTCCCCTTTGGATTCCTTTTATATTGGGTTCTGTGTGCTTCCTGGACTTGTAAGTCTATTTCTTTTACAAGATGTGGGAAGTTTTCAGTCATTATTTCTTTAAATAGGTTTTCAGTATCTTACTCTCTCTTCTTTTGGCACCCCGACAATTCTGATGTTGGTACGCTTGAAACTGTCCCAGAGGCTCCTTACATTATCTTCACATTTTTTCGTTCTTTTCTCTTCTTGCTTTTCCAGTTGACTGTTTTCTGCTTCTTTATATTTCAAATTTTTGACTTGATTCTTGCCTTCCTCTAGTCTGCTGTTGGATCTCTGTATAATATTTTTTCTTTCAGTTAGTGTATGTTTAATTTCTAGTTGGTCCTTTTCCATCTCTAGTTGGTCCTTTTTCATCTCCTCTTGGGTCTCGCTAAATTTACCCATCTTTTCTAGGATATTCTTGAAAAACCTTATAACAGTGGTTTTGAACTCTATATGCAGTCATTTGTTTTCCTCCATTTCTTTTGTTTGTGATCCCTTCCCTGTTCTCGGCATTTTCACTATGCCGAGAGAACTTCTGTGTTGGATTCAGCCTTATGCTACCAGACTTGCAAAACTGCAAAAGCCTCTCTTTTGAGCTTGGGATAGGTGGAGTCTCAGGGCTTATGGACTGCCATGCCTACCAGTCGGCCCCACCCTCCATGCCACTGGGTCTCACATGTGGCTGGGTAATTGTTGAAGCAGTCCCTGTGCGCGCTCGCTCTTTCTCGCAGTGCCTCTAGACTGCCGCCTCTCTAGGTCCCCTGCGCTCCGGAACCGTATGAATCTGGGTCCCCAGGACTTTGCCTGAATCTGGGGCTTAGTGGAATTAGAAGTGACGCAGTTGGGATGCTTTGTCTCCCGCCCTCTTGTGAAAGCCAGCGGCATAATCAGCAGTTGGTCCTCTGTGCGCAGTGCTGAGCGTGCCACCAGACTTCTGCCCTCCTGCAACTTCCCCAAATTTCCGTGCACTTCTCCCTTTTCACAGTCCAAACTCCCCCTGTATGAGTTTTGGCTGGACCTGGTGTTTAGTTTCGTAGGATAAGGGGTTCAATGCCATTGGGAGTATCTGTTTCCCTCCCGCCAGAGAAAGCCAACCAATCAGGTACTCTGGCACCCGCTCTCTCTACGCTCGCATCTCCGCACCTCGGCTTTTTGCAGCTCCTCTGGGTCTCCGTGAGCCCCCCCCCCTCTTTCCTTCTAGTTGTAGAACTCCCACTCAGCCAGCTTTCCTGTGGTTCTGGATGATGTTCGTTCTGTCTTTTAGTTGTAGTTTTGAATTTTTGTGCGAGGCAGCAGTGCAGGTGTTTACCTATGCCGCCATCTTGGTTCCTACTACTCATATTTTCTTTATTTCAGCTTTACACCTACATATTCCTCGACACCCCACCCCCACTTTTTTGTCTCTGTTTTGTTATTTTTCTCCTCCTACATTACTGCTCTCATATCTTCTTGCTAATTCTATTTTCTTTGGTAGTTGCTTATTTTGTGGCTATAAGGGTCTTGTGTATTCTTTTTTGTTTGTTTATTTTATTAGATGTTTTGCGGTGTTGTATTTTGTTGTTCTGTCAGCATATCCACAACAGCTGGCACAACGTGGTCAGGGATGAAAACATAGCCAGCTTGAGTACCGTTTCCACCCATGAATAGGGAAAAACATTTAAAATACAATGACAACAGGAGAACCCAAATAATTCAGCATATCTAAGAGATGGCAACATTAGGTTCCAAAAGCACGTACCATGTAAAACCATCTCACAAAGTTTGGGAAGCATAGCACCTAGATATAATACATATAAACAATTACAAAGGGAGAGCAAACCTGGGAAGATAAATAAACAACTCCCAAAAGAAAGACAAGGAGGAACTGCCAGAAAATGAAAGGGAGGTAAACAACTTGTCAAATAAAGAATTCAGAGTAATGGTAATAAGGTTGCTCAAACAATTCAGTGAGAATTACAAGCAACTTAATGAGAATTACAAGGGACTTAATGAGAGCTATTTAACAACATGAAAATAAAGGTTGAGACAATAAATAAGAATCCACTGGAATTGAGGAATTACATAGCTGAAATAATAAACATCTTCAAAGTACTGAACAGACTAGAAGAAACTGAGGACTGAACTAGCAAATTAGAAGACTAAGTAGAAAAAAGACACCCATTCAAAAGAGCAAATGGAAAAAAATAAAAATAAAAAAGCAGGCCAAGAGTTTAAGGGAGCTTGGGGACAACATGAATCATAACAACTTCCATAGAAGTCTCAGAAGGAGAAGAATCAGAGATAGGAATAGAAAACTTGTTTGAAGCAATAATGGCAAAAAAAAATTTCCCTAACCGGAAAGTAACTCAAAGCATAGAATCCCAATCAAGATGAATCTCAAAAGACCCACACGTAAGCACATAGTAAGCAAAATGGCAAACATTAAAGACAAAGAATCTTAAAGACTGTGAGAGAGAGACAGGTTACCTACAAGGAAGCTTCCATAAGACTACAGCTGATTTATCAATAAAAACATTTCAGGCCAGAGGGAGTGGCATAAAGTATATAAAGTAATGAAATGCAAGGGACTGGACCCAGGACTATTCAATACAGCAAAATCAAGAGACTATTCTGTCCAAAATCAAAGATGAAATAAACAGCTTCATAGGAAAAAAAAAAAAGGCTAAAAGAGTTTACCACCACAAAACCAGCACTACAAGCAATACTAAAAGGACTTTTGTAAAAAGAAACAGAGAAAAGGAGAACACAAACGTATCAATAACCTTAAATGTAAATGGCTTAAGTGTTTCAATTAAAAAAACATAGGATAACTGAATAGATAAGAAACCATGACCCATATATATGCTGTCTACAAGAAACCCAGTTCAGAACAAAAGACTCACACAGAAAGTAAAGTGATTGAAAAAATTTCCAGGCAAATGGAAATGGAAACAAATAATAATAATAATTAAAAAAGCTGGGGTAGCAATACTCATATATGACAAAATAAGACTTCAAAAGTAAGGCCATACAAGTGACAATGAAGGACATTTCATAATATGAAAGGGATCAATACAAAAGGATAAAATTCTGGTAAATATATATGCACCCAATACAAGACCATGCAAATATATTTAAAAACTTCTGGATTTTATGGAAAAGATTGACAAAAATACAATCATAGTAGGGAACTTTAACACTTCACTGACATCACTGGCTAGATTTTCCAGACAAAAAAAATCAACCAGTAAACAGTGATACCAGTGGATCAAATGGAATTGTTGCCATTTATAAACAACTCAGCCCAAAGCTACAGAATATACATTCTTCTCAAAAGCACATGGGACATTTTCAAAGGAAGACCACATGGCAAGACACAAAACATGTCTCTACAAGTTGAAAAAGACTGAAATCAGATCAAGACTCTAATATATTACAACTATCACAACAACTTCCATAGGGGTCTCAGAAGGAGAAGAATCAGAGATAGGGATCTATCACAAACTACAATAAAAACACTCAAAAGCATTCAAACACCTGGAGGTTAAGTTTCCCAAAGAGATAAAGGAAGAAATTTAAAACTGCCTGGAACAAACAAAAATAAACATCCAACAACACAAAATCAATGGGAAACAGTAAAGACAGTCCTGATAGGGATGTTCATAGGTTACAGGCCTACCTCATGAAACAAGAAAAACTTTTAATAACCTAAACCTAAAACTTAAAGAATTAGGAAGAAAACAACAAGAAAAACCCAAAGTAAGTAAAGGAGGAAATAATAAAGATTAGAGTGGAAACAGATGACAAAGAGACTTTAAAAAACAACACAAATATCAATAAAACCAAGAGCTTGTTCTTTGCAAAGATAAAGAAGATTGATGAACTTTTAGTGAGACTCATCAAGAAACAAAAAAAATTAACTAAATAAAATAAAAAAGGAAAGAGTAATAATTGACTTGACAGAAATACAAAAGCGCATAAAAATATTATGCACAACTCTATTCAAATAAGCTGGACAACATGGACTAAATGGATATAGTCCTAGAAAAAGACAATCTTGCAAAATTCAATTAGGATGAATCATTAAGCCTGCATAAGCCAGTAACTACTGATGATATTGAAGCAGTAAAAAAAAAAAAGCTCCCAGGGAGGATACAAGATGGCGGCATAGGTAAACACCTACACTGCTGCCTCGCACAACAATTTCAAAACTACAACTAAAAGACAGAATGGACATCATCCAGAACCACAGGAAAGCTGGCTGAGTAGAAATTCTACAACTAGAAGGAAAGAGAGGACTCACAGAGACCCAGAGGAGCTGCAAAAAGCTGACTTACGGTGACGCGCGCGTGGAGAGAGCAGGTGCCGGAGAACCTGGCTAGCTTTCTCTGGAGGGAGGGAGATGGAGACTCCCAACTGCACTGAGCCCCTTATTTTATGGCACTGAAGCCCAGGTCCACCCGAAACTCATCCGGGGGGCGTTTGGACGGAAGTTAAAAAAAGAAGTGCATGGAAATTTGGGGGTCCGCCGACAGGCAGAAGTCTGCTGGTGAGCACAGAACTGCGTGTAGAAGACCGACTGCTGATGGTGCCACTGGCTTTCTCCAGTGGGCGGGAGACAGAGCCTTCCAAATGCGCCACAGCAAATCCAATAAACCCGTTTCAGGTGAGACCCTGGGCACCCAGACTCATATGGTCCCGGAGCGCAGGGGAGCCAGAAAGACAGCTGTCTAGAGGCACTGCTCATGCACAGGGACCTCTCCTTCGATTATCCATAGACATGTGAGACCCAGGAGCCATGTAGGTTGGGGCAGACTGGAAGGCAAGGTAGTCCATTAAGCCTTGAGAATCCACCACTCCCAAGCTCAACGGAGAGGCTTTTGCAGTTTTGCAAGTCTTGCATCGTAAGGCTAAATCCAACACAGAAGTTCTCCCGGCACAGTGAAAATGCAGAGACAAAGGAAGAGATCACAAACAAAAGAAATGGAGGAAAACAAATGACTGGATATAGACTTCAAAATCATGGTTATAAGGTTTTTCAAGAATATCCTAGAAAAGATGGATAAATTTAGTGAGACTCAAGAGGACATGAAAAAGGACCAACTAGAAATTAAAAATACACTGACTGAAAAGAAAAATATTATACAGAGACCTAACAGCAGACTAGAGGAAGGCAAGAATCAAGTCAAAAATGTGAAATATAAAGAAGCAGAAAACACTCAACTGGAAAAGCAAGAAGAAAAAAGAATCCAAAAATGTGAAGATAATGTAAGGAGCCTCTGGGACAGCTTCAAGCATACCAACATCAGAATTGTGGGAGTGCCAGAAGAGAGAGAGCAAGATACTGAAAACCTACTTAAAGAAATAATGACTGAAAACTTCCCCCACCTGGTGAAGGAATTAGACTTACAAGTCCAGAAGCACACAGAACCCATATAAAAGGAATCCAAGGAGGACTACACAAGACACATCATAATTAAAATGCCAAGAGCAAAAGACAAAGAGAGAATATTAAAAGCAGCAAAAGAAAAACAGTTAATTACCTACAAGGGAGCACCCATACGACTGTCAGCTGATTTCTCAACAGAAACGATGCAGGCCAGATGGGAGTGGCAAGAAATATTCAACGTGATGAATAGCAAAAACCTACAACCAAGAATAATCTATCCAGCAAAGCTAACATTCAGAATTGAAGGGCAGATAAAGAGCTTCACAGATAAGAAAAAACTAAAGGCATTCATCAACTCCAAACCAGTATTATAGGAAATGCTGAACGGTACTCTTTAAGAAGAGGAAGAAGAAAAAGGTAAAACACAAAAAATTATGAACAATAAATACATATCTTATCAACAAGTGAATCTAAAAATTAAGTGAATTAAAAATTTGATCAACAGGATAAACTGGTGAATATAATAGAATCAGGAGCACAGAAAGGGAGTGGACTGATAATTCTCAGGGGTAAGGGATGAGGGGGTACAGGGAGAGAATGGACAAAAATCATACACCTATGAATGAGGTCAATGGGGGAGAGATAAGGGTAGAGGGAGTGTGGGAGCCGGGTGGAGGGGAGCTATGGAGGCGAAAAAAGAGAAACAAATGTAATAATCTGAATAATAAAGATTTTAAAAAAAAATCTTCCAGCAATAAAAGCCTTGGTCTGGATGAATTCACAAGGGAGTTTTATTAAGCATTCAAAGAATAAGTAATACCTATCCTTCTCAAACTATTTTTAAAAATCCAAGTGGAAGTAAGACTTCCGATCTTTTTTAATCAGACTAGGATTATCTTAATTCCAAAATCAGATAAAGACAGTACAAAGAAAGAGAATTACAGACCAATATCCCAGATAAACATAGATGCTAAAATCCCCCACAACATACGAACAAATTGAATCCAGTAATCCATTAAAAAAAAGATCACACACATGTAAGCATAATGAATGGACACAGACAATAGGGGATGAACGCCAATGCTGGGGGGCAGGAATGGGATAGGAGAGGTCAATGTGGGGAAAGGAGACACACATGACAGTTTCAACAATAAAGGATTAAAAAAATAATAATACACCATAACCAAGTAGGGTTTATTCTGGGCATGCAAGGTTAGTATTATATACACAAATTAATAAATGTGAGGGAAGACAAAAAAAAATCACAAGATCATATCAATTCATGCAGAAAAAGCATTTGACAAAATCCAACCCTTTCTTGATAAAAATTCTTATCAAAGTGGAGGGATCATACCTCAACATAATAAAGGCCATATAAGACAAACGTATATCCAACACCATATTCATTGGGCAAAATTAAAAACATTTTCCCTAAGAACAGGAACAAGAGAAGGGTATCTACTTTCACTTCTCTTATTCAACATAGTACTGGAAGTTCTAATCACAGCAATCAAACAAGAAAAAAATAGACATCCAAATTGGAAAGGATGAAGTAAAACTATCATTATTCATAGATGATAAGATATTATACATAAAAAACCCTAAAGGTTCCACCAAAAAACTATGAGATTTAATAAAAGAATTTGGCAAGGTAGCATGATACAAAATTAACACCTAGTAACTGATGGCATTTTTATGAATTCTCAGTTAGGGAAAATAGAAAAACAATCACATTTATCATAATAACAAAAAAAATAATTAAGATAGAAATAAACTTAAACAAGGAGGTAAAAGACCTATACTTGGAAAAACAGGACATTGAAAAAAGAGCTAGAGGAAGATATAACAAGTAGAAGAACATACTGTGTTCATAGACTGGTAGAATTAATATCATTAAAATGTCCATTCTACCCAACACAATCTATAGATTCAATGCAAGCCCTATTAAAATTAAAAAAAATGTTCTAGCCAAACACTCCCAAAAATTCATATGGAACCAAAAAAACAAACAAAAAAAAAAGACCCCAAATAGCCACAGCAATCTGGGAAAAGAAGAACTAATTTGGAGGAATTACAATACCAGATATATCAAATTATACTACAAATCCACCAAACTCAAAATAGCCTGGTACTGGCACAAGAACAGGCACAATGAAACAGACAGAGAACCCAGAAATTGACTCAGGCCATTATGCTCTAATATTCGACAAAGAAGGCAAGAGCACACAATGGAGTAGACAGTATCTTCAAAAAATTAGGTTGGGAAAATTGGATAGGTACATGCAAAAAAATGAAAACTAGACCACCAACTTACACCATACATAAGAATAAATTCAAACTGGATAAAAAACTTAAATGCAAGTCGTAAAACCATACAAATCTTAGAAGAAACATAGGCAGCAAAATCTGAGCTATCTCTCATAGCGATATATTTACGAATACATTTGGAGCCAAGGAAACTAGGACTACATCAAAATAAAAAGCTTCTCCAGAGCAAAATATCTATTAAAAAAATAAAGAGAGCCCACTGCATGAGAGCACAAATTTGCCAATAATACATGTGATAAGGGGTTAATTTCCAAAATATACAACTCAATAAAAGGAAGATAACCCAATTCAATAAAAAAATGGGTAGAAGACCTAAACACATACTTCTCTAAAGAGGACATACACATGGCCAAGAGACCTATGAAAAGACACTCAACATCACCAATCATCAGAAAGATGCAAATTAAAATGACAATAAGGTACCAGCTTAAACCTGTCAGAATGGCTATCATCAACTAATCAATCAAAGACAAGTATTGGCAAGATTGGGGAGAAAAGAGAACCGTAGTATACTGCTTGTGGAAATGCAGACTGGTGCAGCCACTGTGGAAAACAGTATGGAGTTTCCTCAAAAAAACAAACGAAACAAAACAAAACACACACACACACACACACACACACACACAAAATGGATTTCCATTTGACCCAGTGATCTCACTTCTAGGAATAGTAGCAATTTGTGCACAGGTAGGTCCACAGGCCTGGCCTAACATCAAGGACAATCTTCCCCCAGTGCTGATACCGGTTGCCCTCTGTGTGGAGGGCAACCAGCAGAGCGATCAGGGCCCTGTTCACTCGCACCGCCAGGGTCTGGCACCACGGGCTTCTGCAGCTACCTACCAACAGATCCCTGTTCTCCATCGGGCAATCAAAGCCTACTGGCCAAGGGGAGGGACTGAGAGGTTGGACATCCCCTTGCCACCAGTCGCCCTTGGTGTGTGAGGCAACCAGTGGGGCAATTGGGGTCCCATTCACTAGCACCTACCTTGGCCGGGCACTGCCAATGTCTGCCACCACTCACCACCACTTCTCCATTTCCCATTGAGCCATCAGAGCCTGCTGACTGGGGGTAGGAACAGAGAGGTTGGCCAGCAGTTCCCCATCATGCAATGGGGGCCTGTGGGCTGGGGGCAGCTCCTGTGTTGAGCATCTGCCCCCTGGTAATCAGTGCACATCATTAACAACTGGTCATTCTGTTGTCCAGTCGATTTGCAAATTATGCTTTCATATATCTAGACTAGAGGCCCGGAGCATAAAATTCGTGCATCGGGGGAGGGGCCCTCAGGGGATGTCTGACTGCCTGTGAGATCGGGCCTAACCCAGCAGTCTGGGACTGGTGTCTCCTAACTGCTCACCTGCCTGCCTGCCTGATCGCTCCCAACTGCCCACTCCTGCCAGCCTGATCACCCCTAACTGCCTCTGCCTGCTGGTCTAATCACTCATAACCCCACCTCCACCAGCCTGGTCACCCCTCACAGCCCCTCCTTTGGGCCTTGTCGCCCCACAGAGTCTATTGTTCGGTCATTGCATGAGGGAATCCCAACTAATTTGCATATTACCCTTTTATTAGTTATAGATATCCTAACAAAACCAAAATGCCAATCAGAAAGAATATGTGCACCCCTGTATTCATAGCAGCGTAATTTACAATAGCTAAATTTGGAAACATTCTAAGTGTCCATCAGCATGAGTAGTTAAAAAAAATCTGGTATTACTACACAACAGAATACTGTAGAATGCTGCTGTAAAAAAGAGAAATCTCTTATCCCTTAAAACAGCATGCATGGACCTGCAGAGTATTATACTAAACAAAATAAGCCAGTCCCACAAAAGTATCAAAAGATCTTACTCATGTGTGTAATCCAATGAACAAAAAAAATTGAGGAACAAAATGTATCAGAGACACAGAAGCATGAAATAGGCAACAAATTTCAGAAAGAATGGAGGTTGGGGAGAAGAGAAATTAATTGGGGAGCTAATATGCATATCAGTGGGTGCAAGAAACTTTTGGCAGTGAGGCTATGGTAGGTGGAGGGGCGGGTCTCAGCTCAAACTCCACACTCCCACCCAGACCCTCCCGCTATGGCCCCCAGGTCTCTGTCTGTTGGCAGCCCCATTATCATGCATTGACCATGCCTGCCCCAGTTGCACCAACTGACAGCAGGGATCAATTGGGAGCAGCACCAGCAGTAGGTGTGAGCGGTGGCTGCTGCCCCATCGCCACTCAGGAGCAGGGGGAGGCGGGCAAGCACTCAAGGGCGAACAGGACCAGCAGCTGCTGCTCATACCCACTGATGGTGCCAAGCGATCAGGACTGGCGCCAAGGACCAGCAGTGGGTGCAAGTGAGGCCGGCGCTGACAGTGGATGTGAGTGGGGCCGTCGCTGCTAGCAGGTGGCCCCAATCTCCCCTCAGGAGCAGGGGGAGGTGGAGAAGGCCTGGGGGTTGAAAGGGGCTGACAGCTGCCGCTTGCATCTGCTGATGGCACTGAGCAATTGGGGCTGGCACTGGGCGCTGGCAGTAGTGCGAGTAGTGCCAGTGCTGGCAGCAGGAGTGGGCGGGGCCAGTATCAGCAGCAGGTGCAAGTGACAGACAGGACCACAGTGCGCGGAAGCAAAGAATTTTCAGTAATCACCAAATGATGGCAGCAACTGGTGCCTCACCTTGGTCTAGCACCCCCGCTCACCTGCTCCATCATCCCTCTCTGACCAACGCCCACCATGTTCCACGCATGCCCCCTGGTGGTCAGTGCATGTCATAGCAACTGGTTGTTTGGCTGTTCTGCCATTCAGTCTGTTTGCATATTAGCCTTTTATTATATAGTATATGCATAACCCATGGACATAGACAATAGCGTGGTGAAAGCCTGAAAGGGGCAGTTGCGAGGTGGAGGAGGCCAATAGGGGACAAAAAAAAGGGGGATATCTGTGATACTTTCAACAAAGACAAATTTTTAAAAAGGAAAAATGATGCAAAACAAATGTAGCCAGAGTCTCTGCTTCCAAAAAATATAAAAATGTAAGGAATCTCTTTAGGATTGTCTCTCAACAATATTTATCTCTTGTTTCTACATTGTGTTGGCTTTGAGGAAATTTTCCCCTCAGTACACTACTCCATCAGCTACTCTGTTCAATCTAACCAGAGACTGGGACCATATCCATTCAATCTGCCTCATACAACATTTAATTAAAGCTACTATTGATAGGACTCTAAACATCAGGCTAAGCCACACTACAATCTTGCCCTAAACTAGTGGCTGGCAAACTGCAGCTCGCAAGCCACATGTGGCTCGTGACCCACGGTCTGCTGCTCTGTTTCCTAATGAGTTTGCCGACTACTGCCCTTAACTATGCCTCTCATTGTCCTGGACCCAAATGGCTGAACATATCCCATAAACTATCAAGGTCTATCTCAGAAAGCTAGGTGACTTCCTCTTGCTCTGCAGCACGTACAAAAGGATGCATTAGTAATTCCATGAATTTTGTCTTGACCCACAAGAAGGAAATCCAGAGGAATGGTATCATCCGTAAAACCCTGAGAAGGGCTGACTTGAATATCTTCCTGAGGTGTTTTCACTGCTTATTTCAGAGAAAGTCGGGGACAAATTTCCTACCACCTTTACTGTGTCTCTCACTATTGGGCCTGCAGGATGTATATATACAGTAAGGCAATTATCACTCTAGGAACCTGCCTAAGGAAATTGAGAATTGCCTCATTTTGGAGTTTTCTGCAGTCTTATGAGAGCTACATAATCTACTGGTTCTTCTTGTTTAAACACTTTAAAGACATGATAATATCTGACTTTCATACAAATATAGTCCCAATGATGCCCCTGTTGGTCCAAGAAAGTGTTGTTTATAATTCCTGGGGCTCCTTTAAGTGGGCCCTCTATCATGCAATGGTAGCATCCTGGGGTTACTGTTAGGAGGAAAAAGATACCCAGGAATGATCAGAATGAAAACCAGAATTTTCAAAACAGGAGTATACAAAATCTCACAATTTTTCTACTAATCATATCCCAGGAAGCAGCAGAGAGGAAATGAACCAGAACCCTTATCACAAACTTTATACAAATTAATTCAAAATGTATTAAAAACCTAATTATAAAGGTTAAAACCACGAAGCTCTTAGAGCAAAATATAAAACATTATCTTTGTGACTCAGGGGTAGGAAAAGATTCTAAAGGTCACTGGTCGCCAATCCTTGTCCCTGGACCACTGGTGGTCTGTGAGGTCTGAAAGGTTGGCAACCATTGCTTTAGGTCACAAAAAACAGTAACAATGAAAAAAGAAAACTGATCAACCGGAATTCATCAAAAACAAATGTTGAACCAATGTATAAATAAGCCATACATTGGACACATGTCCAGTAAGAGATGTGCAGAAAGCAGCTGATCGATGTTTCTCTCCCATTGATGTTTCTAACTCTCTATCCCTTTCCCTTCCTTTCTGTAAAATATCATTAAAATATATTTCCAATCTAATAAAAAAGGAATATGCAAATTGGCCATCGCTCCAACATACAAGATGGCCACCCCCATGTGGATTTAACATGGCCACCACAAAATGGCCAGCAGGGGAGGGCAGTTGGGAAGGACTAGGCCTTCAAGGGAGGGCAGTTGTGGATAATCAAGCTAGCAGGGGAGGGCAGTTAGTGGCAATCGGGCCTGCAGGGCAGGGCAGTTGGGGGTTGGGAATGGACCATGCTTGCAGGAGAGGGCAGTGAGGGTTGACCAGGCTGCAGGGCAAGGCAGTTATGGGCACTCAGGCTAGCAGGGAAGCAGTTAGGCATCAATCAGGTTGGCTGGGGAGTGGTTAGGGGATGATCAGGCTGGCAGGCAGAAGCAGCTAGGGGCTATCAGGAAGGCAAACAGGTGAGCAGTTGAGAGCCAGCAGTCTGTGAGAGAGATGTCCGACTGCCCGTTTAGGCCCGATCCCAAATGGGCAGTTGGACACACCTCAAGGAGTCCCAGATTGGAGAGGGTGCAGGCTGGACTGAGCGAAATCTCCCCACCCCGTGCACAAATTTTGTGCAGCAGGCCTTTAGTAATATCCATTAAAAGTATCTCTAGCCGAGATCGGTTTGGCTCAGTGAATAGAGCATCGGCCTTCGGACTGAAGGGTCCTAGGTTCGATTCCGGTTGGAGGCATGGACCTTGGTTGTGGGCACATCCCCAGTGGGGGCGTGCAGGAGGCGGCTGATCAATGTTTCTCTCTCATCAATGTTTCTGACTCTCTGTCTCTCTCCTTTCCTCTCTATAAAAAAATCAATAAAATCTATTTTTTTTTAAAAAAAGGATCGCTAAAGAATGGTCCCTAGGACTAATAAGTAAATCTCAATAAAAAGACCAAAATAATAATAATAATAATAATAATAATGAAAAGACCAAATATAATTTTAAACTCAGTCAAAGATTTGAGTACATATACCCAAAAGTATATAAATGACCAATAAACACATTAAAAAGTGATGAATATTAAGAGTCATTACAAATTAAAAACAATGAGATACTTCCATCCATCCATTCATCCATCCATCCATCCATCCATCATAATGGTTCATATTAAAAAACACCAATGGTGAGCAAGCAGACATTCATACATTGTTGGTAGTCATTTTGGTAAAAAGTCTAAGGCATTTTATAACACTAAACAAATACCAACCCTATGGCCTAGTAGTTCAAATCCTAATTACTCACCCAAAAAGAATGAAAACATGTCTACAAAAACAGTTGTATAACACATTTTATAGAAGCTCTGTTCATAATGATACAAACCAGAAAACACTCAAGTTTCCAACACCAAGTGATCAGAAAAACAATGCTATTCAACAACAAAAAGAAATTAGTGATTTATGCAAAAACATGGCTGAGTTTCAAAAACATTACACTGGATGAAAAACAAAAAACAAAAAACAAACAAACAAACAAAAAAAAACCCTTGCTCAAAAAAGCCAAAAAACAAAACAAAAAAACTGTTCTTCAAAAACATAAGAGCTTGGAAATTGGGGAAGGGGCATCAGTAAAATTTCTGAAGTGATATAGGGTTTCACAGATTTATGCCTTTCTTAAGGTCAGCACCTAGTATAATATTTAAGGTGTGCACTGCATTGTTAAAAATTATTAGATCAAAAGAAAAAAGCTAGAACAAATATGGGACTAGTTAGTAAACTACATGCTTAATGATTTTTAGGAGGAAGAATATTGATTTCAGCATTTACTTTAAAACATGTCAAAAAGAAGACTTGTGAATGGAAAGTGATTAAACAGTAAAAGGTTCATCAATCCTAAATGATTCACTAGACCAGATGGAATTATTGACATTTTCAGAACATTTCACCCCAAAGTCACAGAATATATAGTCTTCTCAAATGCACATAGGTCATTTTCAAAGATAGACTATATGTTGGGTCATAGACAAAGTCTCTTCAAATTCAAGAAGATAGAAATCATATCAAGCATTTACTCAGATCACAGTGGCATAAAACTGGAAATCTACTACCATAAAAACAATCCAAAGAAATCAAACATCTGGAGACTAAACAGCATGCTATTAAACAACGACTGGGTAACCAGAGAAATCAAGGAAGAAATAAAAAACATCATGGCAACAAATGACAAAGAAAACACAAAAGTGCAAAATTTATGGGACACAGTGAAAGCAGTCTTGAGAAGGAAGTTCATAACTCTACAAGCCTACTGCAAAAAACATGAAACAATGGTAATAAATTACCTAACCCTACAACTCAAAGAGCTAGAACGAGAGCAACAAGAAAAGCCCAGTGTAAGCAGAAGGAAGGAAATATTAAAGATCAGAGTGGAGATTAACAACATAGAGACCAAAGAAACAATTCAAAAGATCAACAAACCAAGAGCTGGTTCTTTGAAAGGATTTACAAGATTGATGGACCTCTAGCTAGGCTCACCAAGAAGGAGAGAGAGAAGACCCAAATAAACAAAATCAGAAATGAAAGAGGAGAAATAACAACAGACCTCACCAAAATACAAAGGATTGTTTAAAAAAATACTATGAACAACTCTATTCCAACAAACAGGAAAACCTGGAGGAAATGGACATATTCCTAGAAAAATGCAATCTTCCAAAACTCAATCAGGAAGAATCTAAACATCTCAATACGCCAATAACTGTGGGAGAAATTGAAGCAGTTATCAAAAAGCTTCCAGGCAAATGAAAGAAAGGGGCCAGATGGCTATACATGGGAGTTTTACCAAACATTCAAGAAAGAATTAAAACCTATCCTCCTCAGACTATTCAAAAACATTCAAGAAAAAGGAACACTTCCAAGCTCATTCTATGAAGTAAGCATCACCCTAATACCAAAACCAGATAAAGACAACACAATGAAAGAGAATTAGAGGCCAATATTCCTCATGAACATAGATGCCAAAATCCTCCACAAATTTCTAGCAAATCGGATCCAGCAGTGCATCAGAAAGATCATACACCATGACCAACTAGGATTTATCCCAGGAATGCAAGAATGGTACAATATCCGCAAAATGTGATACATTACATAAACAAATTGAGAGATAAAAATCACAGTCATATCAGTTGATGCAGAAAAAGCACAGGACAAAATCCATCACCCTTTCTTGATAAAAACTCTCAGCAAGGTGGGAATAGAAGGTTCATACCTCAACAACATAAAAGCCATATATGATGAACAAAAGGATAGACACAGAAGCAGTAAATCATCAAACAGACTGTCAAATTACAGCAGGAAGTTTAAGGAGAGGTGGGGTAGATAAGAGATCAACCAAAGGACTTGTATGCATGCATATAAGCATAACCAATGAACACAGACACTGAGGGATTGGGGTATGCTGGAGGTGGGGGGGCAATGGGGAGATATATATACATGTAACACAATAAAAAAATGATTTAAAAAAAAAGCCATATATAATAAACCCAGAGCTAACGTCATACTCAATGGGCAAAAACTAAAACCATTTCCGCTAAGAACAAGAATAAGACAGGGATGCCCACTCTCACCACTCCTGTTCGACATAGTACTGGAAGTATTAGCCATTGTAATTAGACAAGAAGAAGAAATAAAAGGCAACCAAATTGGAAAAGAAGAAGTAAAGCTGTCGTTATTTGCAGATGACATGATATTGTACATAAAAAACCCAAAAGACTCCATCAAAAAACTAACAGATTTAGTAAATGAATTCAGCAATACAGCAGAATACAAAATTATTGCCAAGAAATCTATGGCATTTCAATACACTAATAGTGAACTTACAGAAAGAGAGACTAAAAAAGCAATCCCATTTACCACTGCACCAAAAAAAAATTAAGATACCTAGGAATAAACTTAACTAAAGAGGTAAAAGACCTAAATATATAGGAAACAACAGGACACTGAAAAAAGAGACAGAAGAAGTTCTAAACAGATGGAAGACCATACCATGCTCGTGGATTGGGAGAATCAACATCATTAAAATGTCCATATTACCCAAAGTAATCCATAGATTCAATGCATTCCCCATTAAAATAGCAATGACATATTTCACAGACCTAGAAAGAACTCTCCAAATATTCATCTGGATTAAAAAAAAGACCCTGAATAGCCACAGCAATCCTGAGGAAGAAGAATAAAGTAGGTGGGATCTCAATACCAGATTTCAAGCTGCATTACAAAGCCACTGTTCTCAAAACAGCCTGATACAGGCACAAGAACAGACACATAGACCAATGGAATAGAATAGAGAACCGAGATATCCACCCAAACCACTATGCTCAATTAATATTTGGCAAAGGAGGAATGAACATACAATGGAGTCAAGACAGTCTCTTCAATAAATGATGTTGGGAAAATTGGACAGATACATGCAAAAAAAAAAAATATATATATATATATATGAAACTAGACCACCAACTTACACCACACACAAAAGTAAACTCCAAATGGATACAGGATTTAAACATAAGATGGGAAACCATAAAAATACTAGAGCAATCCACAGGCAGCACAATCTCAGACAAATGCCATAGGAAGTTCTTCACTCATACTGCTCCAAGGACAATGGAAGCTAAAGAGAAAATAAACAAATGGGACTACATCAAAATAAAAAGCTTTTGCACAGCAAAAGAAACCATCAACAAAACAACAAGAAAGCCCACTGTATGGGAGAACATATTTGCAAATGTTATCACTCATAAAGGTTTAATCGGCAACATCTACAGTCAACTTATACAACCTAATAAAAGGAAGATAAATGATCCAATAAAAAAAAAAAAAAAGGGCAACGGACCTAAATAGAATCTTTTTGAAAGAAGATAGAAGGCAGGCCAAGAGACACATGAAAACATGCTCAAAGTTACTAATTATCCAAGAGATGCAAATCAAAATGACAATGTGATGCTATCTCACACCTGTCGGAATGGCAATTATCAACAAATCAACAAAGGACAAGTGTTGGTGAGGATGGGGAGAAAAAGGAACCCTCGTGCACTGCTGGTGGGAATGCAGACTGGTGCATCCACTGTGGAGAACAGTATGGAGTTCCCTCAAAAACCTAAAAATGGAACTCCCATTTGACCCAGTAATCCCACTCTTAGGAATATATCCTAAGAAACTAGAAACACCAATCAGAAAGGATTTATGCACCCCTATGTTAATAGCAGTACAATTTACAATAGCTACAATTTGGAAACAGCCTTGGTGCCCGTCAGCAGATGAGTGGATCAGAAAACAATGGTACATCTACACAGTGGAATACTATGCTGCCATAAAAAAGGGGGAATTCTTACCATTTGCAGCAACCTGGATGGAACTGGAGAGCATTATGCTAAGTGAAATAACCCGGTCAATGAAAGAAAAATACCACATTATCCCCCTCATTTATGGATAATAAAGAACATAATATGATGAACAAAAAGATAGATACAGAGGCAGTAAAGCATCAAGCAGACTGTCAAATTACAGTGGGAAGGTTAGGGAGAGGTGGGGTAGATAAGAGATCAACCAAAGGACTAGTATGCATGTATATAAGCATCACCAATGGACATAAGACATTGAGGGGTTAGCGTATGCATGGGAGGGGGGCGGCAATGGGAAGATATATAACATGTAATACATCAATTTAAAAAATTAGAAAATAAAAAAAGAAATGTACTCTTTTTATTAAAATGTATTGCAAAAAAAAACCAACAATACTAATTTGAAAAGATTCATATGCACCCCTATATTCATTGCAGCATCACTAGTAAGATCCAAGATATAAAAGCAACCTAGACATCCACCAACAGATGAAGGTGTGTACATGTATACACACACATCAGAGAAATATTGAGCAATAAAACAGAATGAAATCTTGTTATCTGTGACAATATACATGGACCTAGAGAGTATTATGCTAAGCAAAGTAAATCAAAGAAAGACAAATACTACAGTGGTACCTCAAGATACAAGTGCCCTAACATACGAGATTTTTGAGATACGAGCTGTCGAGGGAGCGATTTTTGCTTTGAAATACGAGCAACATTTGAGATAAGAGTAATCGCGAGGATTGGCTGGCTGCACACGACCCACCAGTTTACCGTGACTTGAGCGTTTCACAGTTTCCCATGCCTCAAGATTACGGAACGAATTAAATTCGTATCTCGAGGTACCACTGCATATGATTTCACTTATATGTAGAATCTAACAAAGAGAGAAAAGAATAAACAAAATAAAATGGAAACAAACACATAGATATACAGAACAAGCTGATACTGCCTACTAAAAGGATGAGGGGCAAGGGATGGGAATTTAAATAAAAAGTTGGTTAAAAATATGTATGTAAAATGACAACTTACACCAGCCATATTAATAAATGTAAGTAAATGGGCTAAACAAACACAGTATTTAAAAAATGCCTGATGGAATTCTGTATTATTACATATTCATCAACTAGTGGTCCAGTGCATGAAATTCATGCACGGGCGGGGGAGAGGAGGGTGTTTTCCCTCAGTCCGGCCTGCACCCTCTCCAATCCAGGACCCCTCCAGGAATGTCTGGCTGCTGGTTTGTGCCCGCACTTTTAATGGATGGCAGCTCCATTGTTGTTTCTTTCTTTTCATGCTTAAACCCATTGGAATTAGTAGGTATTCAAAGTGTGTATACATTTTGGGGGGATACCCTGCATATCTCTAGTCAGCGGTGGAAGGAACCAACAGCAGATTTGAAACCCCCAGATAGGGAATCTTGCTCACTCCCCAGATATCTCCCCACTCTACTTTCCACCTTCACAGTCAGCTCTCATTAACTTGGAAAAGCATGTCCTGTCACCCACTGTCCGATAGAAGTGTGCTAGGCCCCAAGCAAGCACGACACAGTCAGGGCAGCCTTCGCTCATGGGTGCTGGCACCCAAAGTGCACATTTCTCCTCTGTAATCACCCCAGCTATTCCACTGTTTCACTGAGACGATGGAACTCCTTACCTCATCTGGGTTCTCGATCTTGAATGCTGACCGAAAGCACCCCAGGGAGGATCGCCCATGGCCACCAGGTGTGTCTGTCCACACCTGCTCCCGCCTCAGCACCTGCATTAGTCCCACAGAAGTGGTCTCTCATTGCTGCACTGGCCTCTGTGAGAACAGGGCATCACCACTCCGCCCTGTCACTGTCATCTCATAGGCGCTCACCCTCAGCAACCAGAACACCTAGACACTCTCCAAAGGATGGGAGAGTGCCAGAGGGAAGGTGCACATGTCCTGTGGGGATATAGGTATGCTAGAGGTGATGGAAATGTGGCGGAGGTGCAGGGGAGGGAACTTGCGCATGCAATGGTCTGGGACTATTGCAGATGTGTGTGGCTGACAGCGTGCTGGGGGACATTTGCACGCGGGGGAGAGAAGAGGATGTATGCACCGGAGGACTGCCATAAACCCCCATGGTGCGACCAGGAGAACGTCAATCTGGCCCGCCACAGAAGCTATTCCTGTGATCTCGCACCTTCTGAGGCGGGACTTGCAAAGCCAATGCTTGGTGATGATGGCCTGCAGGTGCTACTTCAGCTCGGCCCACAGGCTCCAACTGGTGCACTCATGGCTGCCACTGCCACCATGTGGGGAGAAGAGGCTGTCCTCTGCAGGCCCACTTCCCCCTCCCAGAGGCTCTCTTCACACACTGCTTACTGGTCCAGAGTGCCCCGCCCTGACTCCACGCCTCCACATGCCCACAGCCCATCTGTGGGTGGGGTGGAAAGCCTATGTTGTCACCCTGGCCCGGCCACCACCATCTTTGTCACGGAGTAACCTTCAATTTACATATCCCCTCCTTATTGGCTGTGGGCACTTCCATCTTTATTGTGGAGATATGGTCAATTTATATATTCCCTCTTTATTAGATGAGATATATTCTTGAAGTAGGCTGGTAGAATTAAGGTATAGAAATTTTCAATGGCCATGTCTTCCAAAGTGCTAAGTGGTAACTTCCTTTTTGTTTTTTAAATCCTCACCAGAGGATATTTTCCTATTGATTTTTAGAGAGAGTGGAAGTTAAGAGGGCTAGCAGAAAAAAATATCAAAGTGAGAGAAACACATTGGTTGTTTTGCTTCCTGTAGAAGCCCCGACTAGGGCCCAGGCTGGGGAGGAGCTTGCAACCGAAGTACGTGTCCTTGACTGGAATCACACCCGAGACACCTTTTGGTCCACAGGCTGGCACTCTATCCACTGAGCCAAACCAGTTAGGGCCTAACTGGAAACTTTATAACCAAAAAAGAAATGCTTTGTTTTAGATTAGCAGCAACTGTGAATTTATGGTTATTCTCTTCTTCCCCAATGAGACAGAATTTTATATGTAGATCAATTAAATTGATCCCTTTTGCCAAAAGTAATAAATTCATTATAACTAGTCATTTTGCTTATGACTTACACAAGTAAAAATTAAAACTTTTAAAAAGTTAAGCCATTTAGAAATTTTAACAGTTAAGTCACATCTTTGGTGCTTTGTTCTGAATAAGAGTAGGATGGTATCTGGTACTAATGAAACCACTTGCTTCTTGCATACTTGACAAACAAATCACAAACTGAATCAAATCTATACATGTATTGTATAAACAAGGGTGAATCAGAACTTTTGCTGCACAGCTGCTCAACTGAAAGACTATAAAAACTTAGTTCATAACAACTGTATTATTCTTCAGATATCTCAAAACAGAATAAAGCAATTGTTATTTCTCACTGACAACACAAACCAAAAATGCTAAATAGAGAACTTGAGGAAATAATAAAGAAATTCCTGTTCTGAATCAGAATGCTTGCTACTATGCTTTACTGTCTGGCTTCAGTAAATGGATAAAAACAAAGATGAAACTGTTCAGAAATGGCAAATAGATAAAGTAGGATTTTTAAGGTTAGAAATATTCTCTGTAGCTCCATTTTCATAACAAACAGTAAAGCTAGAAACTATAGTGCTATTGGCAAGCCTCCTCATGTTTTAAATTTAAAATAAAACTTCCCCCAAAATATACACTTAATGTTTAATTAAAAAAAAAAAAAGCCAAACCTAAATGTCAAGGAATGCCAAAATTAGGTTAAGTAAACATGTATTGCCCTAACTGTTTTGCCTCAGTGTTTAGAGCGTCGGCCTGCAGACTGAAGGGTCCCAGGTTTGATTCCAGTCAAGGGCATGTACCTTGGTTACGGGCACATTCCCAGTGGGGGGGTGTGCAGGAGACAGCTGATTGATAGTTCTCTCTCATCAATGTTTCTAACTCTCTATTCCTCTCTCTTCCTCTCTGTAAAAATCAATAAAATATATTTAATAAATAAATAAATAAATAAATATGTATCAGGTAAATAGTAACACTCAGTGAAAGTAACATTTGTGACAGATTTTACTGATACTGTTTGATGAAAATCTTTCTCATAAATTTAAGCTGACTCACGGAGAGGGTACCTTTGTGTTGAAAACCTCTACTAAATCCTCTGCTTAAAGGAATGAATACATCTGCCAGAGGAATAAAACTCACTCTGGGGTGAAATGCAGCAAAACTGTTCTACAGTCCAAAAAGACTATTAAAATACAAATACACTTACACACATATACTTTGATCAACTACAAACAACAAATGAACCATTTAGGAACCGGAATGTAACTGCTTTGGCCAGAAAGCAAAATCTCAACGTCTGCACAGAGTTTCCAGGTGATGTTACAGAAACCAGTCTCCAATATCAAGTGATGTAGGCTCCCAGCATCATCTGTCATAATGCCATTGAGGACCAGGAGGGGTCAGCGCAGAATGGCGCAGAATGGTAATGGGAACTTTAGTTTTGTCCATCCTAACACAAATATTAGAGAGTGTGCTAGATCAGAATGCCAAGTAGTTTTGGTGAGAAAATACCCCTTTGTATTTTCCCCTAATCCCCTTTAGAGGAAACTACTTAGGGTGGAGGGATACTACCAAATATAATTGAAACAAAAAAATTCTAACAAGCTCGGGACCATGATGAAAGTAGGAGTCAGTATTTGCAAACTCTGAAGTATGACAAACTAGCTTTGAGCAGGTCATGATTTCTGATCTTGCCCCTGACAGTCTGGCAGGAGGTACCAGAACCAGATAGATTCTAAAATCTAGTTCTGCTAACCATAGTCAATCCAACCAATTCTACCTATACGTATAAAGTGTCTACAACACATTAGGCTTCTGTTTTTGCTGAGACGCTGAACCAGTAATTCTCCCTATTATTTTGGAAATTACATTCAAGTGAAAGAAGTCAGACAAAATAAATGTGGATTATACTTAACATATGTCATCGTTAAGAGGAAAAAAAAAACCACACAGGAAGAAGACAAGGTAATGGCAGGAAGGTTGCTCAGTAGGTGAGCCATGCAGATAACCTAAAAGAACAACATTCAGCCAGGGCGAGCTGACAGAAACCACAAGAGGCAGGAGTGTGCTGAACTGTGTACGATGAACAGTAAGAAGGCCAGGGAGGTTCAAGTGGAGTTAACAGGAAAATAAAAAAAACTAGGAAGAAAAATAAAAAAAGACCAAGTTAGGAGGGTAGGGGAAGGGGTGGGAAGGCGAGGATTATTTAGCGCCTTATAGTCATACCATATAGACAGAAGCCATGGAAAAATAATATCTGTTTTACATTTCAGAATTTTGACTCCAGCTACTTTGTGGAATTCGAAAGAGTAACTGGCAAGCTACTGTAATAATCCTATGAGAGATTATGTCACTTGGAGTGATTAATGTGTAGAGATGTTGAGAAGTAGCTGGATTTGGAATCTTAAAGGAGTACTAATAAGATTCCCAGATGGGCTGAATGCAAGATATGGGAGAAAACAAAAAATGTAGGCTAACCAAGGTATTTTGGCTTGAGAATTTGAAAGATGGAGTTGACACTTACTGGGATGTAAGGGCTCATTTTTAAAAAAAAATGTATTTTTATTGATTTCAGAGAGGGAGAGAGATAGAGACATCAATGATGAGAGAGAATCATGTATTGGTTGCTTCCTCCACACTCCCTACTGGAAATAGAGCCCAAAACCTAGGCATATGCCCAGTCCGACCAGGAATCAAATCGTAACCTTCTGGTTCATAGGTAAACTCAACCACTGAGACACACCAGCTGGGTGAGTTAATTTTTAAACACATTACGAGAAGATGCAGAATAGACCATTTGATTCACATATCTGGGATGTGGGCTAAATATAGAAATCTGAAATCTGTAAGCATTAAAAGTTATTAAATTTATGGGATCATGATAGAAATTAAGCAAGGATAAAGAAAGGAGTTTGAGGGCAATCCTGAGATCCTCAAATATTTAGAAAATAGAGTTGCAGAATACAGAACATTATAGAGAAAGAATAAGGAGTGATATTGAAGGAGAACCAAGAAAGTGGTATCCCAGAAGCTAAGAGTTTTAAAGAGGAGGATGGTTGATCATGTATAATGATCTTAACAGATTAGATGTGAAAGAGTGGTACTTTAGCTATGGAGGAAAGAAGATATTGGCATCCTTTCCACTGAAACCACAACCATAAAACTTGACAAAGATGTCAAAAACAACCATTTCAGGGCTCTGGAAATGCAACAAAGACAGTAAAAGAGGCAAACAATAATTTGAGAAGCATATATTCATTAAAAAAAAAAAAACAACTGCTGAACTTTGGGTATATATAAACAATGGAAGCTGGTAGCCTTGCTACCTGGGGCTGTTCCTCACCACAGCATGATAGTTCTGCCCCCGTGAGACTGGCCTTGAAAGCCTGCAACTTAGCTGTCAAAGAAACTAACTTGATTTAAACCAAATGACAGAAAACCCATGCCAAAATAGAGGTATAGGCAGGCATAAACTTAAAGGAAGATCTAGGAAATGCAATAGCCATCAAGGAGTTTGCTGAACATTCGACATGTCCCCCACACAGATTGGACACTTCAGGATCTAGTACACTGCAAAACCTAGGGCTGTCCTCTCTGAATGCACTCCCAACCCAAACACAAATTCTATGCAGAGTTTGGAAGCCATATGGGCTCAAGGTGTTCTACTACAATTTTTGATCAAAAGATGACTCACAATAAAATATGCAAACGTGGAAGAGTGGTACTTCAGCTATGGGAGGAAAGAAGACATTGGCATCCTAGGAAGGCAGGTCAAAAAAATAAAGATAAAGAACTAGGGTAGAGGATCTGAAGAGAAAAGTCAGTGGCTACACAATCAAAGGGAGTAACACAATTCCTAGGATTACATTCAGACAAGCAACTCAAAACACACATACACTCACTCAACAAAAATAATAAAAAAACTTCAGGAAAAAAAAATTGTAAAACACACATATAACCACAATAAAGTATGAACCATACTCAAAAATAAAAACAGTCAATGAAAACCGTCTCTAAGTTTACCTATAATTTGGATTGGCAGAAATAGATTTCAAGTCAACTATTAACACACCTTTTTAAATGGAAGGAAACCATGTTTAAAAAATTAAAGGAAAACATAACAATAATTACTCATAGGAAATATGAAATAAACTGTCAAAAGAAAACAAAAAAATTCTAGAGTTGGAAACTACAATAACTGAAATGGAAAATTCAGCACATGGGCTTAACAATGAATGTGAGATAGGAGAAAAATAAGTAAATTTTTGAGAGATTTAGACTTTACCTGAATTAAAGAACAGAGAGAAAAAGTATTAAGTAAAAAAAGAGGAACAGAAAAAAATAGTTTAATAAATAACGACTGAAAATATTCCAAATGTGATGAAAAACAATGATTTATAAATTCAAGAATCTCAACAAAGCTCAATTAATATAAGCACAAAGAAATCCTCCAAATAAACCATCTTTCAAAAATGAAGGCAAAATAAAGACATTTCCAAATAAATTATACTGAGAAAATCTACTTGCCTAACAAACATACTAAAGAAAATCTTTTAGGTTAAAAGGAAAAGATTCGAAACAGTAATGCAAAAGGAAGAGCACTGGAAACAGTAAATATGTGGGTAAATATTGTGGTTTTTGTCTACTCAATTTCTTTAAATAAAACAATACTGCATAAAGCAAAAATTACAACAGAAATTATGTTATAATAATATGGTGTCCCCAGAAGTGTATGCACATACTTCAAATAATTACAAAGGCAGAGTTTATTAAAATACACTTCATTTTCAAAATTGAGCTATCAGCTGTTTCAGTGTGTATACTTTTTGAGGGACACCCCTGTATATGGCAATAAGACAAAGAAGGGTAAAATGCATACATTGGAATAAAGGTGATATACTGATTGGAATTAAAGTGTTATTAACATAAAATGGATTGTGATAAGTTAACCAGTTAACTGCCACAGTATTTTAAATTTAATTAAAAAGGTCCATTTCTTGAATCTATAGATGCTTATGAATCAATCCTTAGAGAAATCACTATAAAAATAACTCAAAACCATATAAATTAATATGATAAAGGCAATAAACATTTAGCATAAGACAAAGCAGGAATAGAAAGACAAAAACAATGAGATAATCAGAAAATTAGCAAACTGACTAACTGAATCCAACTTTATCAATAATTACATGAAATCTGAAAGAACTAAACACTTGCAACAGCAGAAGTTGTTAGACCAGATTTTAAAAAGCAACTATATTCTATCAATAAGAGACTCATTTTTGGTTTCAAAGATGAAAACCTGAACCCTATCAACCAACTCAGTCTATCTGACATTTACAAAACACTTCATTCTTTTCAAGTGCACACAAAACATTTATCACAATAGATCATATTCAAGGCCCTAAATCACGTTTCAATAAATTTGAAAGGATTTAAGACATAAAAAAGGATTCTTACCTAGACACTATATATTGGATATTTTCCAAAATTTGATATCAAACAACACACTGCTAAAAAATTTCTCACTGGTTAAAGAAAGGAGTACAGGGGAGATTAGAAAGTATTTGGAATTGAAACAAAATGGACACATATAAAATATTTACAGAAGCTATAGCTGGTTTGGGTTAGTGGATAGAGCATCTGCCTGTGGACTGAAGGGTCTCAGATTTAATTCCAGCTAAGGAAACATGCCCAGGTTGTGGGCTTGATCCCCAGTAGAAGGCGTGCAGGAAGCAATTGATCAATGATTCTCTCAAATCTCTGTCTGCCCCTATCCCTTCCTCTCTAAAACAAATAAAAAATATATTTTTAAAAAATCTTATGGAATACAACTGCTGTAGTGCTTACAGGATTTTTTTTTTTAAATCTTTAAGTACCTATTCAGGAATAAAGGGGGGGCTCAAGGAGGGAATAAATAATCTAAACTTTCCACATTGGGGAACAAAAACAGAAGGCAAAATAAAAATCAAATAAAGCATAAGGTAGC
Source organism: Lasiurus cinereus (assembly GCA_011751065.1). Classification (NCBI taxonomy): domain Eukaryota; kingdom Metazoa; phylum Chordata; class Mammalia; order Chiroptera; family Vespertilionidae; genus Lasiurus; species Lasiurus cinereus. The sequence goes on from JAAGEH010000392.1 coordinate 21,915,425, forward strand.
AAATAATAAAGATCCAAGAAAAATCAATGCAACAGCAAAAACACAAGAACCCAGAAAAAACAACGCTGAAAAGATAAACAAAACTATTAAGGAAAGACCAAGAACAGACAGACCACAAAATACCAATATTAGAAATGGAAGAGGCAACAGCACTATCTACCTAACAGAAATTAAAAAGATTACGGATGTTGGTACGCTTGAAGTTGCCCAGAGGCTCCTTACATTATCTTCACATTTTTGGATTCTTTTCTCTTCTTGCTTTTCCAGTTGAGTGTTTTCTAATTCTTTATATTTCAAATTTTTTACTTGATTCTTGCCTTCCTCTAGTCTGCTGTTAGGTCTCTGTATAATATTTTTTATTTCAGTCAGTGTATGTTTAATTTCTAGTTGGTCCTTTTCGATCTCTAGTTGGATCTTTTTCATCTCCAGTGGGTTCTTTTTCATCTCCTCTTGGGTCTCGCTAACTTTATCCAACTTTTCTAGGATATTCTTGAAAGACCTTATAAGCGTGGTTTTGAACTCTATATCCAGTCATTTGTTTTCCTCCATTTCTTTTGTTTGTGATCCCTTCCCTTGTCTCGGCATTTTCACTAGGCCGGGAGAACTTCTGTGTTGGATTCAGCCTTATGATAGCAGATTTGCAAAACTGCAAAAGCGTCTCTGTTGAGCTTGGGATGGGTGGAGTCTCAGGGCTTAAGGGACCACCTTGCCTTCCAGTTGGCCCCGCTCTCCACAGCCTCTGAGTCTCATGTGACTGGGTAATCGCTGGAGTGGTCCCAGTGATGTAAGGAGCCTCTGGGACAACTTCAAGCATACCAACAGCAGAATTGTGGGGGTGCCAGAGGAAGAGAGAGAGCAAGATACTGAAAACCTATTTAAAGAAATAATGATCGAAAACTTCCCACATCTGGTCAAAGAAATAAACTTACAAGTCCAGGAAGCACACAGAACACCATATAAAAGGAATCCAAAGAGGACCACACCAAGACACATCATAATAAAAATACCAAGAGCAAAAGACAAAGAGAGAATATTAAAAGCAACAAGAGAAAAACAGTTAATTACTTACAATGGAACACCCATACGACTGTCAGCTGATTTCTCAAAAGAAATGATGCAGGCCAGACGGGAGTGGCAAGAAATATTCAACGTGATGAATAGCAAGAACCTACAACCAAGAATACTCTATCCAGCAAAGCTATCATTCAGAATTTAAGGGCAGATAAAGAGTTTCACAGATAAGGAAACGCTAAAGGAGTTCATCAACTCCAAATCAGTATTATATGAAATGCTGAAAGGTACTCTTTTAGAAGAAGAAGAAGAAAAAGGTAAAAGATAAAAAATTATGAACAACAAATACGTATCTATCAACAAATGAATCTAAAAATTAAGTTAATTAAAAATTTGATCAACAGGATAAACTGGTGAATATAATAGAATCAGGAGCACAGAAAGGGAGTGGACTGATAATTCTCAGGGGGAAAGGGGGAAGGGGTGTACAGGGAGAGACTAGACAAAAATCATACACCTATGGATGAGGTCAATGGGAGGGAGGTAAGGGTAGAGGAAATGGTGGGAGCCGGGTGGAGGGGAGCTATGAGGGGAAAAAAGAGAAACAAATGTAATCTGTATAATAAAGATTTAATTTAAAAAATATATATAAAAGGGATTTTTTCCACCAAAAAAACAAAAAACAAAAAGATTACAGAACAACTAATGTAATAACTGTGTCAGTGGAATATATTATAGGACAAAAGCTTATGAATGAAAAGGGGGTTATGTAATAAATCTGACAAGATCAATGACTGAAAGTAACCTCACAGGATGATCTGATCATAAATTCCTAACTGGACAGGTCATGATGGGTGGTCAAGCCCCAGGGCCTATAAATTCCTTAGTAAAAGGTTTGCCATAATTAAGCAAGCCCTGCCCATTGTTCTTGTACAAAACTGCCAGAGCATTGTCTCAACCTGATAGCTTGCTTCCAGATATGTCCACAGTTGCCGCAAATAAACTCTTAGATTTAGACATTCCTACATTGACAAGCCTCAATGATCATCTCAATAACCACAGATAACGCATTTGACAAAATATAATTTTATGACCAAAAACTGTCCAAAATATAGAATTTATAAGGAAACATTCTCAACTTGATAAGGAAATCTTTAAATATCTGACAGCTAGAGAGAGACCAAGATGGTGGCATAGGTAAACACCTAAACTTCTGCTTTGCACAATTTCAAAACTACAACTAAAATACAAAACAGACATCATCCAGAACCACAGGAAGGTTGGCTGAGTGGAAATTCTACCACTATAAGGAAAGAGAAAAGCACATTGAAACTCAGAGGAGCTGCAGGAGGCAGAGGTACTGAGACGCATGTGTGGAGAGGACTGGCAATTGAGCACACGGCTGGCTTTCTCAAGAGTGAGGGAGATAAAAGCTCTCAATGCTCTGAACTACAGTTCTGGGCAAGACTCTGGGGACCCAGACTTATTTAGGGAGAAACTGGACTGTCTGGCAGCGGGCGAAACTCAAGGGCAGCTTTCTCTCAGAGGTACTTGCAGTGATTATTACGGGACACTAAGACCCAGGGGCCTCATAGTGTAGGGCTGATGTAAAGCCATTGCTGTCTGCTTCTCCCTGAGACTCTGCCCCATCCAAGCTAAGCACAGAGGCTTCTGCAAGTCTTTTTTCATAAGGGCGTCTCCAGCACAGAAATTCTCCCAGTGAAGATTCAGCTGATCCTCACAGCCAATTGGCCTGGAGGTCAATTCCTCCCAGATAGCAACAACAATCAAGGCTTAACTACAACAAGACTGTGCACACACCCCACAAAAAAGTGCATCAAGAGTGTCCACCTCAGGTAACTGGGGAGGCTGAGCCAGTGGGCCTTATAGACACCTAGCACACAAAGTCACTCTATCAACTCAGGGAAGCAGCCAAAATGTGAGGATAAACAAACAGGTCACAAATGAAAGAAATAAAGGAAAGCAAACGACTGGATATAGAGTTCAAAACCACGGTTATAAGGTTTTTCAAGAAAAGGCCGAGAAGTTTATCTAGACCCTCAAGGATATGAAAAAGGATCAATTAAAAATTAAGCATAAACTGACTGAAATAAAAAATATTATACAGAGATCTAACAGCAGACTAGAAGATCACAAGAATCAAGTCACAGATTTGAAACACAAAGAAGCAAAAAACACTCCCCCAAAAAAGCAAAAAGAATCCAAAAATATGAAGATAGTGTAAGGATCCTATGAGTCAACTTCAAACGTACCAACATCCGAATAATGGAGGTGCCAGAAGAAGAGAGAGAGCAAGATACTGAAAACCTATTTGAAGAAATAAAGACCTAAAACTTCCTCTACTTGGTGAAAGAAATAGATTTACAAGTACAGGAAGCCCAGAGAAACCCAAATAAAAGGAATCCAAAGAGAACCACATCAAGACACATCATAATTAAAATATCAAGAGCAGCTGAAACCAGTTTGGCTCAGTGGATAGAGTGGCAGCCTGCAAACTGAATGGTCCAAGGTTCAAATCTGGTCAAGGGCATGTACCTTGGTTAGGGACACATTCCCATAGGGGGGTATGCAGAAGGTAGCTTATCGATGTTTCTCTCTCATCGATGTTTCTAACTCTCTATCCCTCGCCCTTCCTCTGTAAAAAAATCAATAAAATATAAAAATAAAATAAAATAAAATACCAAGAGCAAAAGACAAAGACAGAATATTAAAAGCATCAAGAGAAAAATAGTTCATTACCTACAAGGGAGCACCCATACAATTGTTAGCTGATTTCTCAACAGAAACTGTGCAGGCCAGATAGGAGTGGCAAGAAATATTCAAACTGGCGAGACCGGTTTGGCTCAATGGATAGAGCGACGGCTTGCTGACTGAAAGGTCCCAGGTTCGATTCTGGCTGGGAGCATGTACCTTGCTTGCGGACACATCTCCACAGTGGGGTGTGCAGGAGGCGGCTGATCAATGTCTCTCTCTCATCGATGTTTCTGACTTTCTTTCTCTCTCCCTTCCTCTCTGTAAAAAATCAATAAAATATATTTAAAAAAAAAAAGGAATATTCAAACTGAAGAATAGCAAGAACCTACAACCAAGATTACTCTACCCAGCAAAACCATCATTCAGAAATGAAGGTCAGGTAAAGAGCTTCACAGATAAGAAAACATTAAAGGAGTTCATCACCACCAAACCAGTATTATATGAAATGCTGAAAGGTATTCTTTAAGAAGAGGAAGAAGAAAAAGGTAAAGATACAAAATTATGAACTACAAATACATATCTATCAACAAGTGAATCTAAAAATCAAAGTGAATTAAAAACCTGATGAATAGGATAAACTGGTGAATATAATAGATTAATTAGGGGCATAGAAAGGGAGTGGACTGCCAATTCTCAGGGGGGAAAGGGGTGTGGGAGGTGTGGGAAGAGACTGGACAAAATCATATACCTATGGATGAAGACAGTAGGGGATGGAGGGGGATTAAGGGCAGAGGGTGGGTGGGAACCAGATGGAGGAGAGCTATGGGGGTGGGAGGAGGAACAATTGTAATCTGAACAATAAAGATTTATATAGAAAAAAATCTGACAGCTAATATCTCAATTAATGTTAAAGGCTAAAGGCATTACCTTAAGTATTTCGAAGCAAGATATCCTTCTTTCTTAACACTCCTATTGCCCATCATACTGTGGGTTCTAGGCAGCACAAATGATACAGACTAGAAATAAAGTAAAACTGCCTTCATTTGTATAGATTGTCCACCTAATGATTAAACCAAATCCCAAATATTCTCTTCATTTCTGACTCAAATTGCAAGAAAAAAACTAAGGAATCTACAAAATAACTAAGTGAAGTTAATAAATGAGCTTAGCAAGGTTGAAGGATACAAGATGATATATAAAAGTCAATTGTATTTCTATACAATGGCAATGAACATTCCAAAAATGAAAATAAGAAAGCAATCCCACTCAAAATATCAAAAATGATAAAATAGCAATCAATTTAATTAAGTTCTAAAATTTTATCCTGAAAACTTCAAAACGTTATTGAGAGAAATTAAAAATCTAAATAAAAAGGACCTACAGGCTTCCACTTGAGAGAGGTACATAGACCTCCTGTGATAGGCCCTACTGTGCCACAGTGGTAAAGAGATAACCAGTACTCTAGTGTGTATTCAGAGGCTGGGAGAGGAAGGCGTTTAGGCTGAGGATTATGGGATATGGAAGAATTTCAAATACTTTATATGCATACCCAATGTAGTTTGGGGTCATGATGCTGCTTGAAATTTGTGACTAGTTGCTAACTGCAAGGTTACTGATTCTGGATAAGTAAGACACGGGGCTTTGTGTCTTCAGATTTTTTGTTGCCAGCTCTCTTCTCTTGGACTAGACCCACAAGTAATACAGGGGAGCAGGATCCCCTTCTAAAGCAGTACTAACAGTTAAGGTTGTTCAGAAGGTAAGTATTAACCATACAAATACCAGTCTATAAAGGTGGAAAATATCACCATGCTATTTTATAAAATCAGCATGTTGCTACAGGCCTGACTTATCCATGCATTAGCCTCAAATTCTCTATTCGAGTTGAATTCACATGATTTTGCATCATAATTTTGCTCACTTTACAGGACCAAAGCCAACTACATCCTAAGACTGGCTTTTGCTGTAGAGAAGTAAAGAGAATATGTTCTGTATGTGACCAAAATAAAGTTTGTGCATTTTTATTTATATCCAGAAGCAGCTCTAAGCTATGTGCCCTGTTCTTCCATTATCAACCCCTTAGCTCTGGTACTAATGATATACTAGTGTAACATTCCAGTTGCAAACAGATATATACTCCCAGTGCTTTGTTTTTTAATGTCTTTCAAGTCTCTATTCATAAGGAATATTGCCTACCAGGAAGATTTCCCTTGCTTCATTCAAAAGCAGTATTTTCACTACTCTCCCAAAATGTGGTAGTGGTGTGTGTGTTTGTTGTGTGTGTGTGAAAGAGAAGAGGAGTGGGGGAGGGGGGATATCTATAATCTGATTGTACACCTAATGATTAACCTGAATATCACGCATTCTATATGAGACTAATATGCAAATAGACCATGTGCTGACCACCAGGGGGCATCAGATGCAATGGATGGTGGAGCAGCTGAGTGGGGGTGCCAGACCAAGGTGGAATGCCGGTTGCTGTCATTGGGGGAGCCTCTGATGATTATCGAAAATTCTTTGCTCCCATGCACGGTGATTCCGCCTGGCGCTTGCACGTGCTGCTGGTGCCCAGTTCTGGCCCTGGTCACTCAGAGCCGTCAGTGGGTGCAACCTGTGGCTGCTGGCCCCAATCTCCCTTCAGGGCTTCCCCAACTCCCCTTGTTCCTGAGGGGTAATTGGGGCTGGCAGCCACCTCTCGCACCCATAGCCAGCATCTGCCCCCCCCCCCCGTTCGCACCCGCTGATGGCACTGGTCCCTACTATTTGGCACCATCTGCAGGTGTGAGCGGCGGCTGCTGACTCTGATCACCCCTGAGGGCTTCTCCACCTCTCCCAGCTCCTGAGGGGCGTCCTTGCATCCGATGCCAGTGCCAGCCCTACTTGCACCTGCTGTTGGCTCCAACCCCAATAACTCCACACCATCGGAGGGCATGAGTGCAGTTAGTACCATTAGTGTGTGGGAACTGTGGTGGTGGGAGCATGGCTGTCAGCAGACAGGGAACCAGGGGCCACTGCAGAAGGGGCAGGGCAGGGGCGCAAAGGATGGGCCAAGACCTGCACCTGTGCTTACCGCAGCCTCTCGGTCCAGTTCCTTTAAAACAGCGGTTCTCAACCTGTGGGTCGCGACCCTTTTGGGGGGTCGAACGAACTTTTCACAGGGGTCGCCTAAGACTATTGGAAAACACCTATTTCCCATGGTCTTAGGAACCAACACACTGCTCCTCGGTGTAGCAAAATGTAGCAATGTAGTTTACTGTTGTCATATTAAGACTGTTACCCATGCTACACCATGATTCAAGACAAAATTTCATTTATTTGTAATTAGAAATAAATATTTCACAATATATAATGACATATCGTTTTTTGTGATTAATCACTATGCTTTAATTATGTTCAATTTGTAACAATGAAAATACATCCTGCATATCAGATATTTACATTACAGTTCATAACAGTAGCAAAATTACAGTTATGAAGTAGCAACGGAAATCATTTTATGGTTGGGGGTCACCACCACATGAGGAGCTGTCTTAAAGGGTCACGGCATTAGGAAGGTTGAGAACCACTGCTTTAAAGGTACACACATGAATTCATACCTCTAGTATGATGAAGGTTGAGAACCACTGCTTTAAAGGTACACACATGAATTCATACCTCTAGTATGATGCAGTTGATACTGAACAACCCCCTCCATATTTCACCTCCAGTATACTCCTCTAACCACTATTTCAAATATAATGTTATTTTTGAAAAAACATACTACTCACATGTCTCTCTCTCTCTTGTAACATCTGCATTTGACTCTTAACAACACAGATTTGAAATGTTTGGTCCCACTTATACACAGATTTTTTTCCCAATAAATACCTGTACCATTTTCCATCTACAGTTGGGAGTATGCAGATATGAAGGGCCAACTGTATGCATTGATTAATCTATGTCATTTAATGTTTTCACTTTATTTTAAATATATAAATATATGTGTATAGTATATGTTTGTGTGTATATATATATATATATATATATATATATATATATATAGTGTGTGTGTGTGTGTAATTTGATTTATTGATTTCAGAGAAGAAGAGATACATAAGTGATGAGAGATAATCATTGATTGGCTGCCTCCTGTACATTCCACACTGGGGATTCAAGCCCACAACCTAGGCATGTGCCCTGACTGGAATTGAACCATGATCTCCTAGTCTGTAAGTTGACATTCAACCTCTGAGCCATGCCAGCCAGGCTATGCCATTTTACATAGGGGACTTTGAACATCTGAGGATTTTAGTATCGAATGGTATCCCATCCCTCGTGGATACCAAGAAACAATTTTAGTTTTTGGAGAATCTAAAGTTATATACTAGGATATTCTACTGCATGGAGGCGCTAGGAGTAGGGGTGGAGTTTGGTGTGGGGGGCTGGGGTCAGAGCCCATAACCCCAATATTGTTCAAGGGTCAACTGTAGAATCATTTTGCATGGTTTCAAACTCTATACAGTGGTACCTTAAGATACGAATTTAATTCGTTCCATAACCTTGAGGCGTGGAAAACTATGAGACGCTCGAGTTGCGGTAAACTGGTGGGTCGTGTGCAGCCGGCCGATCAGCGCGATTACTCCTATCTCAAATGTTGCTCGTATTTCAAAGCAAAAATTGCTCCCTCAACGGCTCGTATCTCAAAAATCTCGTATGTTAGGGCACTCGTATCTCGAGGTACCACTGTACACTTTTATAATCTTCATAAATGTTTTTGAAATTAATCCATATTCATGTAGATCTAGCTCACTCAGTGTAAAGGTTGTGGAATATTCCACAGTATGAATAAAACACTCATCAATTTACTCATTCTCATGCTGATAGTCATTTGAGTTGCTTCCAATTTTTCTGATACAAACAATAATTGAACAAATATCCTTGCTGGTAACTCATTATGCACATGACTAGTTCCATAACGTATACATCGCAAGGAAAAACTGCTAAATCAGATTGTATAAGCACCTATAACTTAACTAAATATCAAACTGTACCCTAAAGTGGTTAAGTATTTACATCCTAATTAAGCATCAGTTTCTTCACATTCTCATTAACAGATTAATATTTTATATTATTTTTTTTTAATTTATTTATTAAGATATTACATATGTGTCCTTATTCCCCCATTATCCCCTAACCCCCATTCATGCAATTACTCCCCCTGTTGACTGTATCCATTATATGCATGTATATAAAAGTCCTTTGGTTGATCTCAGATTAATATTTTTAAGTCTAACATGTATTTCAGTCATTTTTCCCATCCTTTATAAATTCTATCATTTTATGTTTTTTCAAAGAACTAACTTTTCTTGTACCATTGTTTTAGGGTTATTTTCTATTCTTTATAATGTCACCTTTTTTCTTTCAAATTTTCAAAAAGCACAAAATTAGAAATTCAGTTTCTAATTAATAAATTATGATCTTGCCCTAGCTAGTTTGGCTCAGTGGATAGAGTGTCCACCTGCAGACTGAAGGGTCTCAGGTTCAATTCCGGCCAAGGACACATCCCTGGGTTGCAGACTTGATCCCAAAGTAAGGGATGTGCAGGAAGCAGCTGGTTAATGATTCTCTCTCATCATTGTGTTTCTATCTCTCTCTCCATTCCTCTATGAAATCAATTTTTAAAAAAGGGAAGTGACCATTTAAAAATAAATGATGATCAGATAATATCCTATATAATAAAGAGCTAATATGCAAATAGTCATCACGGCCTCACACTGTGACACCATAACGGCTCAGATACTCAACACAGGGGGGAGAAGGATGGGGACTGGCCAGGCTGCAGGAATGGAGAGGGACAAGCTGCCAGCCCTGCAGGCTGAGGAGCCAGCAGCTGCAGCCCGAGCAAAGCCACTCCCCCACCCCCGCCAGGGGAAGCTGGCCCAGGTAATGAGTGCCTGCAGCCATCCAGGGGAAAGGGGCAAGGCAGAGGCAGTTAGGGGCAATCAGGCCAGCAGGAGAGGAGTTAGTAATAGAATGACATAAGGAAATAGCAGGTAATTGGACTTAATGTATTATTAACATAGCAAGTGTCAGTATTTACCAAGCACTTATTTGGCAACCACTATTTTAAGTTCTCCACATGAATTAACATTTTATTCTTAAAAACTCTATGAGATAAATCATTATCTATCATGTCTTTTTTTACGGAGGAGAAAATGAGGCAGTCTTACTTCAAAACTAGGCAGTCTAATTCCAAAGAGTATACTCTCTACCTTCATGTTGTGGCCTTCAATTTTATATATATAGTTAATCCTCATCCAAGGATTTTTAGAGAGTAGAAGGGAGTGGGCAAAATGGAGAGAGATACATCAATGTGAGAGAGACACATCAATTGGTTGCCTTCTGGCAAAGGCACCAACTAGGGCCTTCGATCAAGACTGCAACTGTCCAGTACGGGCCCTGGAAAGGAATTGGACCCGAGATCCTTCAGTCCACAGGCCTTGCTCTATCCACTGAGCCAAACCAGCTAGCAGAAAGCTCTTCTTTACAAAATAATTGTACCTTCTAAATATAGAAGAAATTATAGAATCAGAAAGCCATCATATGGTAACAGTCATTGAAGATACAGAAAGGAAGGTTAGTGGCTTCTAAGTTCACATGTTGAAACATTAATGGAAATGAGATTTCCCCCTGGTGCTACATGTTGCCCCACCACATTATCTAAGATTAGAGAGAAATGTATTCCTTTCACAATGGAGACATTACTAGCGCCAAGCCACCAAACTCGGCATGCAGAAGTGGACAAAATACCACCAGGGGGCCCAGTGTAAGAATGTGAGACAGCACAGGGTAGTTAGACATTAACCCAAACTTTCAATTTATAGAAAATATAAAGCATAGAAAAATAAGTTACAAAGAGAAAAACCAAGATGGTGGCATAGGTAAACATCTAAACTGCTGCTGTTAATGGCAATTTCAAAACTACAATTAAAGGACAAAATGGACATCATCACGAACCACAGGAAGGCTGGCTGAGGGAAAATTCTACAACTAGAAGGAAAGAGAAAAGCACACTGAGATTCAGCAGAGCTGCAGAAGGCAGAGGTACAGAGATGCGAAAGCAAAGAGAACTGGCAACTGAGTGTGCAGCTGACTTTCTCAATCAAGAGGGAGACAAAAGCTCCCAACTGCACTGAACTCCAGTTCTGGGCAAGACTCTGGGGAGAAATTGGACTTTCAGGGAAGAGAAAAGCACACTGAGACTCAGAGAAATTATGGAACGTGCTTATGTGCATGCAGAGAGGGCAGGCAACTGAGTACACGGCTGGCTTTCTCGAGTGGGAGGCAGACAAAAGCTTGCAAATGCTGTTAACTCCAGTTCCGCGCGAAACTCTGGGGATGCAGACTGATTCAGGGAGAAACTGGACTGTCTGGCAGCGGGAAAAACTTAAGGGCAGCTTTCTCTCAGAAGTGCTTGCAGCGATTACCCCGGGACACTGAGATGCAGGGGCCAATTAGGGCAGGGCTGATGGGAAGTCAAGGTTGTCTGCTCCTCCCTAAGACTCTGCCCCATCCAAGCTGAGCATAGAGGCTTTTGCAAGTCTTATCTCATAAGGGTGTCTCTAGCACAGAAGTTTTCCCAGCATAAACACAGCTCATCCCCATAGCTAATTGGCTAGAGGTCAATTTCTCCCAACAACAATCAAGAATTAAATTACAACAAGGATGTACATACAGTCCACAAAGGGGTGCACCAAGAGAGTCCACCTCAGGTAACTGGGGAGGCAGAGCTACTGGACCATATAGGACACCTGGTACACAAAGCTACTCTACCAACTCAGGGAAGCAGCGAAAATGCAGAGACAAAGAAACAGATTACAAACGAAAGAAATGGAAAAAAGCAAACAATGATATAGAGTTCAAAACCATGGTTATAAAGTTACTCATAAATTTTCTAGAAAAGGCTGATAGAGGGAGACTCTCGAGAATATGAAAAAGAACCAACTAGAATTTAAGCATACAGTTAGTGAAATAAAAAATAATATACTGAGATTCAATAGCAGACAAGAGGATCGTAAGAATCAAGTCAAAGATTTGAAATACAAAGAAGCAAAAAACATACAACCGGAAAAGAAAAAAGAAAAAGGAATCCAAAAACGTGAAGATAATGTAAGGAGCCTTTGGGACAACTTTAAGCGTACCAATATCAGAATTATGGGCGTCCCAGAAGAAGAAAGAGCAGGATACTGAAAACCTATTTGAAGAAATAATGACTGAAAACTTCCCCCACCTGGTTAAAGAAATAGACTAACAAGTCCAGGAAGCACACAAAACCTCAAACAAAGGAATCCAAAGAGGACCACACCAAGACACATCATAATTAAAATACCAAGAGCAAAAGACAAAGACAGAATATTAAAAGCATTAAGAAAAAAAAAAGTTAATTACCTACAAGGGAGCACCCATACTATTGTCAGCTGATTTCTCAACAGAAACGATGCAGGCCAGACAGGAGTGACAAGAAATATTCAAAGTGATGAATAGCAAGAACCTACAATCAAGATTACTCTACCCAGCAAAGCTATCATTCAGAATTGAAGGGCAGATAAAGAACTTCACAGATAAGAAAAAACTAAAGTTCATCAACACCAAACCAGTATTATATGAAATTCTGAAAGGTACTCTTTAAGAGGAAGAAGGAAAAAAGGTAAAGATAAAAATTATGAACAACAAATATATATCTATCAACAAGTGAATTTAAAAATCAAGTGAATAAAAAATCTGATGAACAGAATAAACTGGTGCATATAATAGATTAATCAGGAGCATAAAAAGGGAGTGGACTGACAATTCTCAGGGGGAAAGGGGTGAGGGGGCAGGGAGAAACTGGACAAAAATCGTACCTATGGATAAGGACAATGGTGGGGGAGGGGGGCATTAAGGGTAGCGGGAGGAGTGGGAGCCAGGTGGAGGGGACCTATGGGGGAAAAAAGAGGAATATCTGTAATAATCTGAACAATAAAGAATTATTAATTTTCAAAAAGGAAAGTTACTATTCTTAAATAAATATAAAATAGCACACTGTGTTCATTAGTATCATTATCACCATAGCTTAAGTGTAACGTCATTGCAATTGCTAACCGGTATTCAGCATCCTCTTCCCAAGTATCAGATCATCCCCCAAAGTTGATTGCTAGTCTTCCATGGTTAAATATGAAGAATGATGGCTACACATTTCTACTAAAACAAGGCTGAGAACGCCTGAATATATGCACAGCCATATTCTTAGGCCTGTCAGTATCAGTGACTGCCCAGAAGAATTTTTAACAAGAGGCAGGTGGATGCAATGCATTCTTAAATGCAGTGAAGTTAAACAGGAATTATTGCTCAGTTTGGGGTGGTGGTGGTAGTGTACGTTCACAAATGATCTCTGTTTCTAACTTCTCAAAGACCCCCAAATGTGAAGACAATGCAAAAGTTCACTCCTAATCCACAGGAATAAGTAAACGTTTCCAAGAGCAGAGACTCTCCAATATGGTAAAGTGTTCATGCTTCCTCTAGAAAAAATCTTCAGCAATACCAATAATAAAAGCTAATAAGAATCAAGCACTTTAAATATATCTAAGTGCCAAGCACTGAGTTAAGTCTTTAATATGGATCACCTTGTTTAAGTCCCACAATCCTCTATATCCATTTAGATAAGAAAACTAAAAGTAAAAAGAAAATAACTGACTTGTCTAAATTAAGAAATTAGAAACAGAGAGCTCTCAAGTGGTGGTCACAAATCCCTTTCTAACAAATATGATGTCCCCTTGCTTTGAAAGTGAACAATGAATCACCCTATAAGAACTATATCCACTCATCTAATGCTGTCATTGTCATCCAAAGTTTATATAATTGTTCTCATTGAACACAATTATAAATTTACAGCTATAGTAGAATTTTTCTAAGGAAAGGAATTCCACTAATACTCTTAAAATTATCCTTATAACACAAAAGAAATTACTATTTTAGACGGCCCCAAAACCATTAATGGGAAAGTAAATTACACTGCATTTCCTCATTACAACATTTACTAAAATAAACTTTTTTTACTAAAATATAAACTTTTCTAGTTAGTCAACAAAAGGTCACCAAGCTGAACTTGCTAATAAAATATAACATATAGCATTATGAGGTACTAAATCCTATTATCTCTTCAACTATACCACATCCAGAATAAGAGATTTTTTTTGTGTCTATTTAAAATCTAGCTATTTCCCTAGTACCTAGCAGATAGACATTCAATAAATATCTACTGAATTAATCACGACAATGGCACTTAACATGTAGTGTTCTACTGCAGTGCTTCTCAACCTGTATCTGTGTTTTCCGATGGTCTTAAGCTCTACAGCAGTGGTTCTCAACCTGTGTGTCATGACCCACAGGTTGAGAACTGCTAGCAGGATCGCCAAAGACCATCGGAAAACACAGATATTTACATTACGATTCATTAACAGTAGCAAAATTACAGTTATGAAGTAGCAACGAAAATAATTTCACGGTTGGGGGTCACCACTATATGAGGAACTGTATTAAAGGGTCAAGGCATTAGAAAGATTGACTGCTGTTTCCTGTTTATAATTCTGGTACCCTCAAAAAGCATTTATATTTTTTGCAGGTAATCATTCATATATGCTTCCACATTACTTATTTTGCCAAAAATCAGTATTATCTGTTTTAGTAACTGGCCTGTCACTTCACATTTTTAACAAGATTCAATACCATTACAAAGCTTCTCACCTATAAAATAATGCTTTATGCAATTGCTGATTTTAAGGAACAGTAATACTTAGAGATTAAAAATGGCAACAGAGTATGTGGATGCTGCACACACATGCTCCCAGGAACAAAATGGTATTAAACGAAATACAGAAAAACTTCCTGAATAATCAACGGAAACTCTCAGGAGTGGACCCTGATACCCCAGGACCGAAAGTAGAAACTGCAAAGAGACTGTTTCCCTGATATGTGAATGTTTATTGTATGTAATGTGATTATATTTAAAATTGTTTTTCTTGAAATATTAATGTCCTTTGCATGTAACATTATATTTAAAATCGTTTTTTCTTTAAATATTAAATAAAATAAAAACAAAAAAAAAAGATGGGGGAGGGGGGAGAGACAGTAATACTTGACTAGGGTAATTTAAAACAGCTGTAACCAACCTTTCAGACCTCAGGGACCAGAACTTGACAACTGCTAATTTAAGAGATTAGGGACTAAGGCAAAAAGAACTTTATCTCAGTGGTTGGCAAACTCATTAGTCAACAGAGCGGCAAACTGATCTAGATGTTCCAAAATAAATCAGGACACTTAAACAGACTTTTCTAAGGTAAATATAATCAAATCTAAAATGTGATCAAGAAAAAGAATTGAAACAAGTTAATGACAACTAGGGCCTAATATACTAACGTACTATATTTTAAATCTTTGCTGTTACATAAGACATGTTTAGGAAAATTAGTCAAATATTATTAACGTAGGAAATAATAAGATTCAAAATACCCTATATATGTAGTCTTCTGCCCCTTGCCTCCATCACCTTCACAAAAGAGCAGGCCAAACTACATGGGTGACCTAAGAGGCTTCAGAGAGAAGCCTCAGGCAATCACTTCAAATGGTCATCCATACAACTAAGGCTTGTTGACAACACTTATCGCATCCTAAAAATCAAAGAAAGACTAAAACATCAGAACACTATAATCACACAACTGAAACTGTCCTGTTCTGCTTGTTAGTTTCCAGAAAGAATTCCTCTCCTGATCCAAATATCTGCCTTTTCATTAAATCAAATGAAAAATTCAGATCATGCTCACAACAAGGATTCTTTCCTACCTGGAAGACCTTCACTGTTCTAAAGAAGAAGCTGTGTGCATTGTTCTCACATGAGGGCTTATAGTGTGCATTTGTCCAAAGATAACATTTTTGTTCTTTGTCTTCAAAGAAGCAGCAGAACACTCTTCCAGCAGATGCCGACCTTTGTGAAGACCCTCACTGATAAGACCATCACCCTCGACGTTGAGACCACAGAGAATGTAAAAGCGAAAATCCAAGACAAAGAGGGCATCCCACCTGACCAATAGTGTCTGATTCTCGTGGGCAAACAGTTGGAGGATGACTGCACTCTCAAACTACAATATGCAGAAAGAGTCAATTGGTGCTTTGTCTGCAGGGTGGCATCATCGGGCCCTTCCTTTGCCAGCAAGACCAGAAGTACAACGGCGAAGAGATGATCTGCAAATGTTAGGCCCACCTGGGCTCCGCACTGTCAACTATGGCAAGAAGTGCGGCCACATCAACAACCTGGGGCCCAAGAAGGTTAAATTAAGGCCCCTCCAACTGTTTCCTCAACCCACAGGGCACCTTCTGCCTGAACTCATGGCCCTGGGGCCTCATTAAAGTTTCCCTTTCATTAATTGGACAAGTTTTTTAAAAAAGAAAGAAGAAAAAGTGTATTTTAAAAAGTAACATGAAGTGTAAGTCTGACTCTATATATTAGCAACCGATTGTATGGAAAAGAACAGCATAGGCTATTTTATTTCAGTTTCAGAAAAACTCCCTGATTTCTACAGAAATTTGCTGTTGAAAAAAATTTAAAGCATCTAAAGACCACTTTGCTGTACTCGAACTTTACTATAAAGTTCATTCTTCATTAAACAAATATTGAAGGGCCTATTATTTGTCAGACACTGTTCTAGACAATGAGATATACAATGGACCCCCACCCACCACCAAATATATATATACTGCCTTATAGAGATTATACTTTTTTTTAGAAAGCCTACTATATTTCAAAGAATAGGTAATTACAGTTAAATCTTACTAAACTTGAATATTTATAAGCAATATAATGCTATTAACCAATGTTCTCCCAATAAATTTAATACGAAGTTTCAATATTGCTCATTAACCTGAATTCTACCAGATCTTAATTAAAAGAATGGTATGGCTCAGTGACTGAGCATCAACCTTTGAACCAAGAGATCTGTTTGATTCCTGGTCAGGGCACATGCCAAGTTGTGGGGTTGATCCCCAGTGTGAGGTGTTCAGGAGGCAGTTGATGCCTGATTCTTTCTCATCATTGATGTCTCTATCTCTCCCTACCTCTCTGAAATCAATAAAAATACATTTTAACATAAAGAAATTTAAGTGTGAAACATGTCCAACTGACACAAACTCTCAGAAAAGCTTGAGCAGAGAGGAAGGGAGAAGGATAGAGAGTTAGAAACATCGATGAGAGAGACATCGATCAGCCGCCTTCTGCACGTCCCCTACTGAGGATGTGCCCAAAACCAGGATACATGCCCTTGACTAGAATCGAACCTGGGACCTTTCAGTCCGCAGACCGACTGCTCTTATCCACTGAGCGTAACCGGTTTCGGCTGTCCTTTCAGTTTTAGTTAAGTATTATGGTTCACCATCACATTAAAATAAACCAGTTTTGGTTTAAAATATCTCCATTTTGCCTGTCTTGATTCTGCTGCAATCTCATCTGGTAGTGTGCAAGACACAAATGCAGTGAACAGTGCTCTCATTTTACCATGTGGCTAAATTAAACCTAACTGTCAACCAATGCCCTAACTGGTTTGGCTCAGTGGATAGAGTGTTTGCCTGTGGACTCAAGGGTCCCAAATTCAATTCCAGTCAAGGACACAATCCCCAGTGCAGGAGGCAGCCTCACTGATTCGCTCTCAGCTTTGATGTTTCTCTCTCGCTCCTCTCCCCCTTCTTCTCTGAAATCAATAAAAATGTATTTTTTAAAAAAATTTTAAAGTAAAATAAAATAGAAGTCAATCAATAATAAAACAGCTATTTTTCAAACCCTTGTCAGGTCCAAGATAACTAACACTCCCTATCTTAAACCATGCAAGGTAGTTATTGATGGAACAGAGTATACTACTGACTCTTGTGAATAAAATATGGGAAAGAGTTACATGCAGAGGGTTAATCTAACAGTTCTTAATTTAATGATTTTTGTCATTCATTGAATGGTATAACTCTATATTTATTTTACTGGTTACTTTTATTTTGCAATAAACAATTTTATTAGCAACAAACTAGAAGTTAAATACAGATTTAATTTAAAGATTTATTAAGTATTGAATTTCCATTTCTTAAGAAAATTAATGATAAGTGTGTAATTTGCAAATGTTCATATCCACATTTGTCATGCTCTGTGGGATACCACTCATATAAATGGATCTCTGTACACTAGAAAACATCTATTGATCAAACATCAGCATCCAACTTTAAAGCTGCTAAGATGACAGTGCCCAGAACTCATTACAGAGTGCAACTACAGAAGAATTTTCATTTACACAATTACAGCATTTACATTTCTTTCTAAAGCATGACTTTTCATTTAGGTCAAATAAGTATCCTACTTAATTGCATTCATTTTTCTCCCTAAAGTTTCTCCTGCACATATAAGAGAGGACACAATAGCTGTTAAAATTGGCTCCTTTAGCTATAGAAGGGCTTACTTAATAAGCAGTTAGATCGTGCCAGTTTACAAATAGAAAATATTTCATTAGTGGTTCTATTTGTTTCATCCAATTCATGAAAAAAGGGACAGCAAAGTATGACATGCTGGCCAAACCCTGCCTGCCACATGTTTTGGCATGTCCTACAAGATAAAAATGGTTTTAACAGTTCTCGTTGGCTAGGAAAAGGTAAAAAAGATGTAATTCATGATATATGAAATTCACATTTCAGTGTACATAAATAAAGTTGTACTGAGACACACTAACACTCACCCACAAAATATAAAACATTTTCTATGTGGATCTTTACAGAAAAGGTTTGCTGAATTCTGTCAGAAGGTTAAACATCTGGATATTTCAACAAATAATACAAAAGCTCAATGTAGAACATTATTTGTTTTTGTGATTTTAATCTGAATACAGATTTTCATATACTACACACAGTGACAACCAATTTCTGAAATATTGCCGAAAATGGTTTGGCTCAGCGGATAGAGAGTCGGTCTGCAGACTGTAGGGTCCCAGGTTCGATTCCAAGGGCATGTGCCTTGGTTGCGGGCACATTCCCTGTGGGGGGCGTGCAGGAGGCAGCTGATCGATGTATGTCTCTCTCTCATTGATGTTCCTAACTCTCTGTCCCTCTCCCTTCCTCTCTGTAAAAAAAAAAAAAAAAAAAAAATCAATAAAATATATTTATTTATTTTTTATTTTTTAATGGGGTTTAATATCTCCCCATTGCCCCAATAAAATATATATTTTTAAAACAATTTCTGAAATATTTCTGAAAGCCTGAAGTTGAATTAAAAATACTTAATATAAATCCTTTTTCTGCTGCTCACTTGCTTAAGCCTTTAAGAATCTACCTTGAAAATCAATCCAATTACTACAAAACCATACGAATGTTTTTGGAAGTCTTCAAGCATTAGTCAAAACTTTCAACAAATAGATTTTTTTTTTAAGGTCAGCTTTTGAAGCTTTTGGCAAACCGCAATTATTAAAACCCAAACTTGAAAATAAGAAGACAGTAAAATCAATCCCTATAAAAGTAAGCAAAGATCTTTAAAAAAAAAATCAAATATTCAGAATTGTAAAAATAAGTACTATAACTGAAATTCACTAAGTATGCTTTGGAATACCCAACTTATCCAAAGAATCATTTAAATAGCATTCCTGTTTTTAAATGGGTAACTAACTATATTCTGCACACACACAAAGAAAGGAATTAAATTGAAACATTAAAAAATTTGTAGAATCTAAATTTAAGCAAAACAATCAAAAGAATCAAAGAGGCAATTATGTGACAATCTTTGCCTTATAAAATTTATTGAACAAAGGTATTCTGAATAGAGGTTTAAAAAAAAACCCAGTTCTTATGAAAATATCTGAGACATCTCTCATCTCAGTTTTTAAGAATCTGAAAATACCTTCCCCTTTAGCAGAAGTTGCTCTGGAAGCACCAAGCGTATTCTTTCAATTGGCACACAGAATAACTCAAAACATCAATAATCTCAAACTTAGCAACACATAGAAAAAAACCTTTAAGGAAGTTTTTAGGTAATATGATGAGAATTTTAAAAATAAAGCCATGTTGGAAAAAAAATATATTTGTCAGAATAACATCAGTAACATGGCACATGATAAAAGTATGTGAAGTTATACCAAAAATAAGAACTAATTTTTATAATATTTAAATGACCAATTTAGTTATTTAATAACACAGAACTTTGCTTCTTTGATAATTTTGTTTTTGAAAATATTTTTTAAAGTAGAATTATTTTACAGGTCTATCATACAATAAATTTCGTCAAAAACATTTAGAAGATTATATAACAACTGGAGGCCCAGTGCATGAAATTCATGCACGGGAGTGGGAGGCATCCTTCAGCCCAGCCTGCTCCCTGTCCACTCACTCTGGGACCCCTGGAGGGCAGTCAGACATCCCTCTCACAATCCAGGACTGCTGGCTCCCAACTGCTCCCCTGAATGCCTGATTGCCCCTAACCACTCCCCTAACAACCTGATTGATGCCTAACTGCTCCCCTGCCAGCCTGTTTGCACCTAACTGCCCTCCCCTATGGGCCTAGACACCTCTAACTGCCCTCCCTTGCAGGCCTGGTCCCTCCCAACTGTCCTCCCTTGCTGGCCATCTTGTGTCCACATGGGGGTACTCATCTTGTGTGTTGGAGTGATGGTCAATCTGCATATTACTCTTTTATTAGATAGGATAGAGGCCTGCTGCACGGATGGGGGGCCAGCTGGTTTGCCTTGAAGGGTGTCCTGTATCAGGATGGATATTCCCTTGGGGCATGGGACGGCCTAGGCGAGGGGCCTGTGGTAGTTTGCAGGCTGGCCACGCCCCCCCGTGATCCAAGTGGAGGCCCTGGTATCTGGGATTTCTTTATCTTCTACAACTGAAACTTTGTAGCCTGGAACAGAGTCAAGTCTTCTGCTCCCACCACCACTGAAACTTTGTTTTAAGCGGAGGTCTCCACTGGCCAGGGTTTGCAGAAAACTTGGCTTCCTCCATCACCAGGGGCAACCTAAGCCTCCCTCCTGCTCTGTGGCCATAGCCATCTTAGTTGGGTTAATTTGCATACTCACTCTGATTGGCTGGTAGCCATGTCTGGTGGGCGTGGCTAGTAGGTATATTGGAAGTGTGGTCAATTTGCATATTATTCTTTTATTAGATAAGATCTTTAGTCCTTCTTTTGCTCTCACATGCCTCCATTTCAACTGCTGCCCCCTTGCTGGCCATCTTGTGTCCACATGGGGGCAGTTATAAAACCTTATGAGAAGTGTGTGCAGAGTCAAATAATACCAGTTGCAAGCTACATCCCCGAACATGTGACACTGCCTAATCAGTCCATGCCTCAAAAAATGTTTCATCTACCTGATCTGAACACTTATCCATTCAACAAGAAGTGTCAATATACTGGGGAAAGAAATGAGCAACAGAGACACTGGGCAAATATGAGCAAACACACAACCCACACCCACCATTACATGTTATTAGGTCCACTCACAGGAGACAAATTGCATTTTGTTCCATTGAGTTTCCTTATCCCCAGTTCTCTCCTTACATCCAGGACAAGGTCTACAACTCATAAGGCCATTTCTAGCAAGGAGGAAGAAGTAAAAAAGGTACTCTCACTCCAGTTCTTTTTCATCTTTCCCCCCATCAGTACTGGCATCTTCTCAAGTGCATTCCAAGGCTCTGTCAATCATACTATACACTCAGTGGCCAGATTATTATGATCTCTGAACACATAGTAATCTGGCCACTTAGTGTATATCCTATATAATAAAAGGCTAATATGCAAATTTCCCCCTCAACTAGGATTTCCACCAGCAGGCAGGCCAGCCAACTGCCCATGTCCCCTACCCCTGGATAGGCTGGCTGGACCCCATTCATGCACCAGGCCTCTAAAATACACACACACACACTGAGTGGCCAGATTATTATTCATTCAGAGATCCTAGTAATCTGGTCATTCAGTGTAGACCAGCACACTTAGAACTTCTTAGGTCAGATTTGGTCCAAGATTTTATCTTTGCAGCCATCCTTCCTTTGCATAACATTATGTACAACCTATTTTTCCCATTGCACAATAGTGTAAACAGAACATTTTTTTCAACTCTCCCTAACAGATTTTTAAAAATTTTACTGAGAAGTCCTTTAAAAGACTTGTAATGGACAAAGTGTTTATTGCAGAAACAGGAAAGATGGTGAGAAACATGCTCCAGAGTGGGTACATAACAATGATATCACTGGAAAAGGAAAGCAGAAGGTTTAATTCCCAGGACCTTTGAGGGAAATTTTAAAAACAAAGGTAAACCAAAATTACACTCATTTAAAAATCCCAGCTCCTTTGTCCTCTGCCCAGACTCAGTTGGCTGGAGCATTGACCTATACACCAAAAAGGTTGTGGGTTCGATTCCTAATCAGGGTGCATACAGGAGGCAACAAATCGATGTTTCTCTCTCACATCAATGTTTTGTGGTGTGTGTGTTTTTCTCTCCTTCCTTCTCTGCCTCAAAAAAATAAAAAAAAAAATGAAAATACTAAAAAGTCCCAGCTCTAAGAGGCTTGAAAGTCTGAAAGCACCTATATAAAGTATCCTATATAATAATAGAGGAATATGCAAATTATCTGGGATTCCCTCACTAGTAAAAACAGGCAGGAGTGGGTGAGGCTGGGGTACGTGAGGTTGCGTCAAATAAAATAAAATGCGTTCACATGCCCTAAAATACAAACATCCCAGCAGATAACTCAATGCACAATAAATCACAATGATGATACAATATTGATTACACAATAAACTTAATTTCACTGAAAAAAAAAAGTAACATCTTCATTTAAAGATGCCCCAGTAAGGCTGCTGAGGCTTTCATCTGTCCCCTTCTACACTGAAGACGACAGGGTTCGAGGAGGAAGGGCTCCAGTTTAGTGTTCTCAGCACCCACCTGGGAGGCCTCCCTGGGGCGGCGCTCCGCTCCGAGCCCTGGCAGGACGGGCGCTCCGCTCCAGCCTGGAGCCCTGAAGGAAGGCGGAGTGAAGGGCTTTCTCTCCAGGACCCTGCTCTCCCTGGGAGTTCGGAAATCCGCCTCCTGGGGAACCTGCACAGCAGCCAGGCCTGGCGAGCCGAGGAGAGGACAACCTACCTGTAGGGATATGTATGCTGTCGGAGGCCACACAGCTGCCATAGTTGAAGTTTCCTCGATGGAGGACTAGGGGTAGTGGGGATCTGTCAGCCATCTTGGCAATGGAACCTCAGCTCCCCGCGGAATGACTAGAGCACATGGACCTCAACGGTCCTCAGTTACTTCCTGAGCAGCAGTCAGCCCCGACCGGGGATCAAACCCGAAACCTAAGTAGGTGCCCTGACATAATGGAACCCAAACCTTTGCTGTGGCAGAGGAGCTCCAACCCACAGCAGGGGCGAGGGCACGCCCGAGGAGTTTTGTTGAGGGGCCCTGACAGGCAGCCCACAGTGCAGTGGGTTACAACCTCCTCCTGATACAGCAAGGTTGCGGGTTGGGTCCCTGGTCAGGGCACAGACAAGAAGCAACCAAGAGAGCATAGTAAGTGGAACAACACACTGGTGTTTCTCTCGCTCCCTTCCTCTCTCTAAAATAATAAATAAATAAACATTAAAATAAAAAATAAACCCTCTGGCTTGCAGAGTTGCTAAAATAGAAAGCAAAGTCCCATCCCTTCCTATTCATTCAATAAATACTTCATATGCTCCATCAATAATCACACTGGGGATGGGTGTTGGTTTGTTTGTTTGTTTGTTTTGGTTAATCCTCACCTGAGGACTTCCCCCCATTCCCCCACCGAGAATGGAAGGGAGAAAGAAAGATAGAAACTAATGTGAGAGCCATCAATTTGTTTCCTCTTGCTGAATCCCTGACCAGGGCCCCAGATTGAGCCTGCAACCCAGGCACCTGCCCTTGATCAGAATCCAACCCAGTACCCTTCAGTCCGCTTGCAGAAGCCTATCCACTTAACCAAACCAGCATATTTTTCCTTTGTAAGTCCTCCTCTGATATTTTTTTTCATTGATTCTAGAGAGAGAGGAAGGGAGAGGGAAAGAGAAAGAGAAACATCTATCAGTTGCCCAAGCAATCCAACAAGGATGGAACCCACAACCTGTGTATGTGCCCTCACCTGGAATCGAACCCATGATCCTTTGGTGCATGGGAGGACATTCTAACTACTGATCCATACCGACTAGGGCCTGGAGACACATTAAAAAAAAAATTGTTTTTTTTTTTCAGATATGCCCTGGCCAGGTGGCTCAATTGGTTGGAGTCGCAACCTGTACACCAAAGGATTTCCTGCTGGATTGTAGGTTAGGGCACATACTTAGGTTTAGGTTAGATCCCGGTGAGTCAGCAGGTACAGAGGCAGCCAACTGGTATTTCTCTGTCACATGGATGTTTCTCTTTCTAAAAATCAATTTTAAAAAACATCCTCAGATGAGAATTAAGAATATATATTAAAATTTTTTCAGATCTAAAATTTTATTTGTTTCTTTTCTACATTTTATTTTTCATTTACGGTTCACATCCAATATCCTATCCTATATAATAAAATCCTAATATGCAAATCAACTGAATGTTGGAATGGCTGGTCATTATGAACTGACCACCAGGGGGAAGATGCTCAACGTAGGAGCTTCTCCCTGGTGGTCAGTGCACTCCCACAGGGGAAGCGCCACTCAGCCAGA
This sequence comes from Lasiurus cinereus, assembly GCA_011751065.1. NCBI lineage: Eukaryota > Metazoa > Chordata > Mammalia > Chiroptera > Vespertilionidae > Lasiurus > Lasiurus cinereus. Next base: position 21,939,885 of record JAAGEH010000392.1, read on the forward strand.
AGCCAGGCTGATGGCTGTTGAGTGCAGCGGTGGTGGCGGGAGCCTCTGCAGAAGCACTAAGGAGCAACAAGCTGAGTGGTAGGGAGCAGCAAGCAGGTGGCAGTAAGGAGCGAGGGGTCCCGGATTGTGAGGGGCACAGGCCGGGCTGAGATACTCCTCTACCCACAAGTGCATGAATTTCATGCACTGGGCCTCTAGTATTAATTAAAACCCACTTTTGGTTCCACAATTCTCTTTTCTACTTTACATGGTTATTGGTAGCAATTGTAGCTGACTTGGAAACCTAAGTCTTATGAATTACACTGATTTAAAAGTTCCCAGACCAAAACCATCAGTTAAAAAAAAAGTTTTGGAACACAAACCATTTATGAATTGTGGAGTGTCTGCAAGTAAATGTGACTGTCACAATGTATGTAACAATGTAGCCTGACTAAAATACAGCAGGGGCTGATGAAGCAAAATTACCTCTGTCATCCCAGATTTAGATTTATGGTAGAGAAGTAGTTCCCAAAGCATATATAACCCACTGATAGTATACAGATGACTTTTAGATGGCACAAAGGTGAGCAGTTAAATTTATTATCACTACATTTATTTCAACATATAGTAAAAAAAAAAAAAAACCATAGCTAGCATCAATTGTTTAACATAAATTAAAGGAGTAGTGTGGTCCCACCTAGGCAGACCCCTTGAATTATACAAATAATTATAGGAATGGTTATTATGCACACCATTAACTTTTAAAATCATGAGTGACCTTCCATGACAACCATTCAGAAGCACAGACAAGCTCAAGAAAATGGCAGGGTAGTCCTGGCTGGATAGCACAGTTGGTTAGAGCGTCATTCCAATATACCATGGCTGTGGATTTCATCCCCAATCAGGACGCATCAATTAATAAATGCATAAATACATGGAACAACAAATGGATGTTTCTCTCTCTCTAATCAATATGTAAAAATATTAAAAATAACAATAAAAATGGCAGGACAGGCAGTTTGTACTTCTCCTCGCCCCTAACCCCCAAAACATCAAAAAACAAGCAGAAACTGTTAAGAACCAACTTTATCAGAACCCTAGAAAGAAGTCAATAGCTTATAGCAAACAAGTGAACACTACATCATGAAAAATTAGGAAAGCTTTGTGCTACTTGTTCTTGCCCCATCATATTCCCAGCAGTCTTAACAAAGGCAGCTTGCATGTTGATCCCCAGTGTGTGGGCCCCTGATTTCTGGTTCTAAAAAGAGCAGAGCAGTCTTTATTCACAAATCATGTAGGTTATGTTCTAACTAAACAGGTTACCTACAGGATTGACACAAGACACTTGAACTTAGGTCAGAGAAGTGGCAATGCTCAAAATCACTGCAAGTGAACTAACAACAACCTACAGACACACAGAGCAAAAGATTATGGTTAAAGAAACTTCCATAAAGCCTATAAGAAAAGCTAGGGAGAGAAATCAGGACATTCAAAAGTATTGTAAGTGGGGACAGAAAGCCATCCACATGCCCAAGGCAGGATGCATGCTCAGAAAAGACCTTAGAAGACCTGCAACTTTCACTTCAGTGAAAACCTAAGTGTTGAAAGAGTGCCCTGTCAGAGAGCCAAGATGCAAAGACTAGGAGAGGTTGTGCTTTGTTTGTTCAGTTCCAGGCATCCAACAAAGTATCCATCGAAACACTAGCTGAACACAAGCTAAGGAACAGAGACTTCAGTGGCCATATATCAGGAATCTTTGGAAATAGTAAAACCAACAATGAATAAGCCAAGACATTGGACTTATTAAAACAATAAAAAATATTTTTTAATGTTTTTATTGAGTTTAGAGGGAGAGAAAGGGAGAGAGAAAAACATCTATGAGAAAAAGACACTGGGGATCAAAGCTCTAGCTCGAACACTGAGATTATCTAAGCTGGGGACATTTTAGCAAAAGAAACTCTAGACCCAATAATTAAAAATTATAAGTAATTCTATATATTTCTATTAATCAATATAAGCAAAATATCAGCAAACCTCAACATTGGCTGAGATTTATCATAAAACATTGAATTAAATAGATATTAATAACACATATATTTAGAAAAAACTCTCAAGAGTTACACAGAAAAAAACCAGAAAGCCTTTTTTTAAAAAGGTAATACTTTGATTATCAAAGAATTTATCAATTTAGATTTAAGAATAATACTCAAATTCCCAATATTCATTTTTGTGCAGTTGTGAGAGAAGCATTCCTAATTCATAGGGATCTACACAGAATATGGATTTACCCAGCTCTTGTATTAACTTTCATAATATATATATATGAGTCCTGGGGGAAAGTGGGAGGGGGGACAAATCCAAAAAAACCTCAAGATCCGTTTTAGCCACCTGGCAAAGGAATGAAACTCAAGTTAATATGATTTTTAAACCCGTGATTTCAGTGCTAAAAGCCTGTGGTAAGAGTTGGCTTTTATGTCTTCCCAACTTAGGGTTTTTACTAAGAAATATAACTGCTTTATTCCTCCTAAAGAAGGAAAGTTAATATGGTGATAAAAGTTCCCAGATAAAGTCCAATAAGCAGAACGTGATTATGAAAACAAAACACTAATAAAAGATTTGCTGTGCTCATAAAGACAAATTATGGCTCAAGGTCAGTAAACTCTACACCTTTAATGAACAAATCTTCTACCTCAAATTTACGCTGGAGAAAGAAATGATAACACCCCCACTTCCCAAACAATTCACTAAGGACAAAAAACTATAGCCTAATTCAGCTGAACATTGTCCATAAATTATACAACATGAACATGGAGGACAGTCTCAAGCATTACTTCAAAGGGCTTCAAAATCCCTCCGTTTCTTAGGAACAAATTAGCTTTCTTACTTAAAAAGGTTGTCAATATCATTTCTATTACTCAATTCCATTCTTGGTGTTTCCTATTTTAAATTTAATAGTACCTAAGGATATAAAGATTAAGAAAATGTAATTTTAGCAGTAACCATAAAACAAGAATTACTTTTACTTAAACAAGCATTTTTAACACAAAAAGTTATTTTTTCTAAGTTCTTTTAGAGGAATACTTTGTCCCAAGAAATGGACTACACAGATAAATTCATCTAATTTTGATTTAGCAAACCAGTCCAAAACAGATCATAGTACACACAGAAATTTAAACTTATGGTAAATAGGCATGATGAGTCAAAAATAATACTGGAAATACTGCCTAATCGGTTATGAGATTTATATCTTCAAGATACAACACACAAAAAATAAAGTTCAGATAGATAAATTAAAATTTTAAAGGTTTAAAATGGTAAGAAAAAAATACTAACTTTACATTTGGAGATGGACTGTTCAAATTATAAAGAGAAAGACCAATGAACCTGCCTACATGTTAAAAAGTAAAGTTCAGATAAATAAAAAACACAGAAATATGAGGAAAATGAGAAAATATATTTGTCACAAACGATTAATACTCTTAATATAAAGAGTAAGAGAAAGTTCCCAGCCAGTGTAACCCAGTGGTTGAGCGTTAACCCATGAACCCCCATGAACCTGGAGGCCTAGGTTCAATTCCTGGTCTGGGGGAAAGGAGGGAACACATGCCCAGAATGCGGGCTGGATCCCTAGTTGGGGAGAAGGGGAGAGGCACATGCAAGAGGCAGCTGACCAATGAATCTCTCTCATCACTGATGTTTCTATCTCTCTCTGCCTCTCCCCCTTCTTCTCTCTGAAATCAAAAACAATTTTTTTTAAAAGTCAGCAAAAAGTAATTTAAAAATCTAACTAGAAAAGAACTAATAAAAATTTCAAAACCACTTGGCTCTAGTGATTTAAGAAATGCAAATTAAAAGGTAATAGTTTCCTATCAAGTAAATTAAGTTTTCTATTTTGTTTGCTGTAAAATACTCGGTGCTGATAAGGGAATATTGGCCCTCTTAAATACTACTGGTGGGCGTGATAGGTGGCTCCAGTAAAAATCTAAAATCTCCATGACTTCTAATCTAGTAATTTCACTGTTTAAAAAAAAAAACAAAAAAAAAAAAAAAACCCTTCTCTTAAAGGGGGAAGGGGAATTGTTATCAGAAGTAGGTTACAGTATTACTTAACTGTGTAAGTGTATAATATCTTTTAGGGAAAGAACAACAGTTCCATGCATGAGTATTAGAAAGTCTCTAGTTGAAATTAGATGGTTCCCAAGTGTTACTATTTATTGTTTCATAACTCATGTGACATACTCTTGCATGTATCACAATTATAAAAGAAAAATGTAATAAAATCAAATGCCTATAAAGGTTGAAACAGTATTAAGAGGAGAATACAAACATTTGCTAGTTACATTTATAGAAGAAATTTAATGATATGGGGATATGGTCATATTTGTAAAAAGCAGGACCCCAATATAATGTCAACAATGCTAAATATGAGTGTATACAAACTAGGTGTATTCATGGAGGGAGATTACAACCATGATTGTTATCTCAAATCTATACTATACACAATCTATACTGTCTCTACTAAAATACATAGTTGTTGGCTTGCTACTATTTTCTTATAGTCACACAATCAGGCTAACTTTGCTCACTGAGAAATGAAGGTATAATTGCTTCTGTAACAATACTTACAAAGCACTTAAAACACTATTAAGCACATGAAAAATAAATCCTAGGTATTAATTTCTCAGAGATCTTTACATTTTATCGTTGTAAAATATATCCCAACCCCTTTACTACTTACAAAATCCAAAATAAAACTTTACACACACAAAATTAGCCAAGAATAAAACTGAGGTAGTCTTACTCTTACATTCAAGATTATCAAAACATTGTAACACAAAAATAATTAAAACTGTGATGTTATTTTGGAACAGATCAACTAGACTCTCAATTCCAATAATTACAGGCTGTTGTGATTAAGCCCTTATTCCAGTGGTTGGCAAACTCATTAGTCAACTGAGCCGCTAAACGTGGCTCGTGAGCCGCAGTTTGCCGACCACTAGACTATCCAATGGAGGTAAAGGAAACTTAGGAACTTTTTGGAAATACAGTATATGCAAGGTTGGTAGCATTTTCAAACAGAAAATTCAATTAAGTGTTAAGATACCTGCATATTTTATATGGGAAAAAAAAAGTTCAATCTCTATGTCCCTATACTGTTCACAGTGCTATTTTCCAGTAGGACAATCTAAGTAAGAGAAAACAAATTATAAAAATATTAGAAAAAAATACAGGAGAATGTTTATAATACTGATATGGGAAAGAACTTCTTAATCAAGACACAAAAGTAAGTAATCATAAAGAAAATGACAGCTATCAAAATAAAAAAATAATTATTTTTCAAAGTTATAACAGGTAGCAAAGTAGGAAAAAGTGTCCTCATCCTAAGACTATTTATAACATGAAGAGTACCTACTAATTAATAAAAACATGAGCATGTTTTGGGAAAGGAAAAAAATTAAATGACCAAGAAAAGAAAAATTTTAAATCTCACTAGTAAGATAATCACTTACCAATTTTTGTCCATTAGATTACCAAGGGACCATGTAATAATACACAAAAGATACTAAAAACCTAGAAATAAAAAACACAAGAAGACTGTATAGCTATATTTATACTAGTGGCCCGCTGCACAAATTCATGCACATTGAAAGGATATTAATTAAAAGTATTTTAATATCGCTATTCACTCTTTCTCTATAATAGAAGTGTCAACCAAATTCACAATCAACAATGAAAAATCGAAACACACTCATGCGACTGGTGTTTTCGAGAGCTTTATATGTATTGAGCATTTGCAAGTCAAGTTAGCCTTTTATAGATATAGAATAAACTTGCTTAATTAGACCTGCTTTCTAATTTAGCTAAACTCTTTCCAGCTCAGTGACTTCAACTTCTCTTTCAGGTAATTGTCAGTAACACAGCAGTAAATATCAACACGAAGCAGATTATTATTGTAGATCACACAGGAAGAACAAAGGGTAAAATATTTAACTGCGGCAGTGTTTGACTATATTCTGCACAGTGAGAAAATCTGAAGTCATTTTCAAGGTCCACCACTTCTTACTTCTTCCCAGTCAGGTCAAGTTTCTAAATCTCCATTTTCTGGCTAATGAAAAGAAAATAAGATTCCATCAAGTGTCCTAACTACCTACTCCAAAACTTCTGTGAGGATCAAATAAGATGCTTCACAGACATTTGGTTAAAGTGTGAAATATATATTTACATCTGGCTACAATGCAAGTCATGTTCTCGGGCTGAAGAATATGCAAGGAAGCTAGCTGTCGCTAGGGAGAGGAAGCCAGGTATTACTGCGTGACATAATTACCCAGTGCCCACTGGCAGCATTTCCAGACTGGAATGGGCTGTGGGCCACATTTTGCATCATAGGGTCTTGGTGGCAATGGCTGTAATTTGGTGGGGTGTTGCTCCAGTGTGACAGTGGAGCCTATGTCCCACTTGGGGGAAGCCATGTTGCTTTGTGGGTGCCATGTTCACAATGCCATTTCTCTATGTGCATCATGGAAACTCCTGCATTGAGTGTCTGCCCCCTAGTGGTCAGTGCGCATCACAGTGATGCTTTGGACAGTGGGAGGAACACTTAGCACATAAGCCTTTTATACAGATAGATGAACTTGTAGCAAGTATTTTTTAAATCTTATCTATATACATACATATATGTAATTTCATATTTATGCATGCATGCTCTGAAAAGTTTAGGTGGAGAATGAGTAAACAGATGTTCCCTTTGTCCATCTGTAAATATTTGTTATTATTAGTATTTAAGCATATACTATCAAAACTTGAGTTTCTACTGACAGGATTAAAAATCTGACTTTGGGATTAAAGAGAGGGCAAATTGACAGCCACAAATGGGGAAAATTGGGAATGTTTTTCAATAATGGGACTGAGAGATCTGCTGTTATTATGGCTGGCTCTCTCTTTGAAATAAAATGCACTAAAACTTCACAACAAGCTGACATGAATCCCACAGGGCAGATCTATAGAATCTAGTCTTAATCCTAAATTTGTCAACTCTACTTGTGTTTTTTTTTTTAATATATTTTATTGATATTGATTTTTTTTTTTTTTTTTTTTTTTTTTTTTTTTTTTTTTTTTTTTTTTTACACAGAGGAAGGGAGAGGGAGAGTTAGAAACACTGATCAGAGAGAAACATCGATCAGCTGCCTCCTGCACACCTCCTACTGGAGATATGTCTACAACCAAGGTACAAGCCCTTGACCGGAATCGAACCTACGATCTTTCAGTCCACAGGCCGACACTCTATCCACTGAGCAAAACCGGTTAGGGCTGTCAACTCTACTCTTACAATCATACTTACTCACATTGTGTGAAGAACTTCCTCCAATTATAAGTTCTTTCATTTCTTTGTTTAGCTACGTATTTACTGAACAGGCCAATAAAATCTCTGTCCAGTTTCATTTTCTAATAGGTTCAAGTCATTTACTTACAAGACCATCCTTCATGATTTAAACTCTAAAATAATATACTAAATATAAAAACAGTTGTTTATACCAAGTTTAAGAAAATTGATCACGGAGAATCCAAGATGGCAGCACCTACACTGCTGCCTCGCACAACAATTTCAAAACTACAACTAAAAGACAAAACAGACATCATCCAGAACCACAGGAAAGCTGGCTGAGTGGAAATTCTACAACTAGAAGGAAAGAGAGGGACTCACAGAGACCCAGAGGAGCTGCAAATAGCTGAGGTACGGACACGCACGCGTGTGGAGAGAGCGGGTACCAGAGTACCTGGCTGGCTTTCTCTGGTGGGAGGGAGATGGAGACTCCCAACTGCACTGAGCTTCTTACCCTACGGCATTGAACCCCATGTCGAGTCGAAACTCATACAAGGGGAGTTTGGACTGTGAAAAGGGAGAAGTACACGGAAATTTGGGGGTGCCGCAAAAGGACAGAAGTCTGGTGGCACGCACTGTGCGCAGAGGACTGCTGATTTTGCCGCTGGCTTTCACGAGTGGGCGGGAGACAGACCCTCCCAGCTGCGTCACTTCTAACTCCACTAAACCCCAGTTTCAGGCGAGACCCTGGGGACCCAGACTCATATGGTCCCGGAGTGTAGGGGAGCCAGAAAGGCAGAGGTCTAGAGGCACTGCGTGCGTAAGGGACTGCTCCTGTGATTACCAAGAGACACGTGAGACACAGGGGCCATGTAGGGTGGGGCCGACTGGAAGGCAAGACAGTCCGTTAAGCTGAGACTCCACCCATCCCAAGCTCAACAGAGAGGCTTTTGCAGTTTTGCAAGTCTTGTATCATAAGGCTGAATCCAACACAGAAGTTCTCCTGGCATAATCAAAATGTAGAGACAAAGGAAGAGATCACAAACAAAAGAAATGGAGGAAAACAAATGACTGGATATAGAGTTCAAAATCACAGTTATAAGATTTTTCAAGAATGTCCTAGAAAAGATGGATAAATTTAGCGAGACCCAGGAGGAGATGAAAAAGACCAACTAGAGATGAAAATGGACCAACTAGAAATTAAACATACACTGACTGAAATAAAAGATATTATACAGAGACCTAACAGCAGACTAGAGGAAGACAAGAATCAAGTCAAAAATTTGAAATATAAAGAATCAGAAAACACTCAACTGGAAAAGCAAGAAAAAAGAATCCAAAAATGTGAAGATAATGTAAGGAGCCTCTGGGACAACTTCAGGCGTACCAACATCAGAATTGTGGGGGTGCCAGAAGAAGAGAGAGAGCAAGATACTGAAAACCTATTTGAAGAAATAATAACTGAAAACTTCCCTCATCTGGTGAAGAAAATAGACTTACTTACAAGTCCAGGAAGCACACAGAACCCCATATAAAAGGAATCCAAAGAGGACCACACCAAGACACATTATAATTAAAGTACCAAGAGCAAAAGACAAAGAGAGAATATTAAAAGTAGCAAGAGAAAAACAGTTCATTACCTACAGGGGAGCACCCATTCGACTGTCAGCTGATTTCTCAACAGAAACTATATAGGCCAAATGGGAGTGGGAAGAAATATTCAAAGTGATGAATAGCAAGAACCTATAATCAAGATTACTTTACCCAGAAAAGCTATCATTCAGAATTGAAGGACAGATAAAGAGCTTTACAGATAAGAAAACATTAAAGGAGTTCATCACCATCAAACCAGTATTATATGAAATGCTGAAAGGTATTATTTAAAAAGAGGAAGAAAAAGAAAAAGGTAAAGATAAAAATTATGAACAACAAATACATATCTATCAACAAATGAATCTAAAAATCAAGTGAATAAAAAATCTGATGAACAGGATAAACTGGTGAATATAATACAATCAGGGACATAGAAAGGGAATGGACTGACAATTCTCAGGGGGAAAGGGTGCAGGGGATTCAGTAACAGATTGGACAAAAATCGTACACCTATGGATGAGGACAGAAGGAGGCGGAAGCTATGGGAGGAAGAAAGAGGAACAACTGTAATAATCTGAATAATAAAGATTTATTAAATTAAAAAAGAAAAAAGAAAACAAACAAAAACTCCAAAATAACTTTATATTTCCTATAGACATGAAATGTGAAATTTCTTTTTAAAAAAACAAAACATAATTTTGAATTACAACAAAGAGAGGAACTCTGCAACTTGATATGAAAACATATAAAGCTGCATAATAAAACAGTATTATATTGAATGTTCAGGCCCTCGTTGCTTTACCATCCTGTGCACCAAAAGGTGGTGGGTTTGATCCTCAGGGCAGGTACAGGAGGCCACCTATTGATGTTTCTTTCTCACATGATGTCTCTCTCTCACTCTCTCCTTTTTTCTTTCTCAGGTCAATAAAGAACATATCTTCATGTTAAGAATGTTTTAACAATATGGAAAAATGATCACTGAAATAAAGTAACAATCAAATAGATACAGTCTCTATAAGGCAATTTAACAGGATTTTTACATTAAAAATGTCTACACCATTCCATCTAGTTATTTCATTGATTGCCTATTATACACAACACATGAAGAATTTATTCTATAAAACAAAATTCTGCGAACAACCTTAATATCCTTCAATGGTGAAATAACCAGTCATTTAAACAATACAGAAGGGGAGGTAGGAAGCAGAAATGAAAAAAAAAATAAAAATAAGACAGGCCTACCACACACCAACAAGGATAGGCCTTTAGAACGCTGTAGGAAATCTTATTGATGAAAAAAGTTACAGCACAAGATCATCTGTGTAAATTACAAATATACATTAGAAGCATTTTCTATTCTCATATATACAAAATCATGTGAGCATAAAAACCTAAGTATTCCGTTAAAATATCCTGGTTCAGTATGTTTGTGTTAATGCCTGATATTCTCTATTTCTAACCAGTTCCTATAAGATATTGCAACTACTGGTCCATGAACCACATTATTGAGTGCAGTCAAGGAACACAGATGATCTGAAAAGATCTGAAGATCCTGGTAGGATCAGACCTAAACGGGCAGTCGGACATCTCACTCACAATCCAGGATTGCTAGCTCCCAACTGCTCACCTGCCTGGCTTCCTGATTGCCCCTAACCACTTATGCCTACCAGCCTGATCACCTCCTAACCACTTCTCTGCCAGCCTGTTTGCCCCTAACTGCCCTCCCCTGCAAGCCTGTTCCCCTTCCCCCCAACTGCTTTCCCCTGCAGGCCTGGGTCCTCCCAACTGCCCTTTCCTGCAAGCCCAGTGACCCCCAACTTCCTTCCTCTGCCAGCCTGATCACCCCTAACTACCCTCCCCTGCTGGCCTGATCACCCACAACTAACCTCCCTTGCAGGCCTGATTCCTCCCAACTGCCCTCCCCTGCTGGCCATCTGGTGGTGGCTATCTTGTGTCCACATGGGGACAGGATCTTTGACCACATGGAGGCAGCCATCTTATATGTTGAAGTGATGGTCAATCTGCATACTATTTTTCTTTAGATAGGCTAGAAACCTGGGGCATGGGTGGGGGCCAGCTGGTTTGCCCTGAATGGTGTTCAGGATCAGGATGGGGTTGCCTTGGGGCATGGGTTGGCCTGGGCAAGAGGCCTGTGGTGGTTTTCAGGCTGGCAACACCCTCAGGCAACCCAAGTGTAGACCTTGGTATCTGGAATTTATTTATCTTCTACAATTGAAACGTTTTAGTGCGGAGCGGAGCCAATCCTCCTACTTGCTCTATGGCCATAGCCATTTCTGTTGGGTTTTATTTATCTTCAATAATTGAAACTTTGTAGCCTTTAATGGAGGACTGGGCCCATCAGGGCTGGTGGAAAGCCTGGCTTCCTCCACTGCCAGGGAAACCCAAGCCTCCCTCCTGCTCTCCCTGGCCACAGCCACCTTGGTTGGGTTTATTTGCATATTTGCTTCTGATTTGCTGGTGGGTGTGGCTTGTGAGTGTAGGCAGACATGAGGAGGGACAAGTTTTGCAAGCTGGGGAAAGGTTGGCTGGCCGTAGGAGGTTGGTTGTGGGAGCACACTAACCACCAGGAGTTCCTGCATTGAGTGTCACCCCCATGTCACAGTGACTGGTCGACCAGTCATTCTGATCGCTCTAATCGCTTAGGTTTTTATATACATATATGTTTTCATTTATTTTATAGGAATGATGTCATTAAGTTCTGTGTAATTAAAAGCTATTTTTAAAATATTCACATAGAATATTTTTGAGTACTACAGAGTTATTGAATTCTAAGAGCCTCATAGTGGTTAAGCACTCACAAGGGTCATTAATGCCAAACTACTCTCCTCCTCAACTACTACTTAATAATTGGCCAGAGGAGAATAGCACCTGAAGGAAATTAATTGATAAGCTGGTGTTGACAGTCATCACAATGCAGAGGTACTTTTAAAAATACAATTTAAATCAAGAGCTCTATTTTTATTGAAATGTTTTAAGTCTATAACTTTATTAAAAATAACCTCTATTCCCATATAAATATCTTTACAATATAATTTTACAGTTTTTCATATGACCCACCATGCTTCATTTCTGCCATATATCCTTCTTAATTAATCCTTCCAGAGAAAAACCTTAACTACGAAAGAATAAGCATGCAGAAATGTCCCTTCTATAATGACAGCTATTAAAAAGTCTCCAGGCCTAGTCTTTGCAAGTGAGGGGACCTGAAGCTTCATTAAGGCTAGGAAATCGGACCTCATGGGATGTAGTGTTCCCTACAACAAAAGGTTGTGGATTTGATACCCTGTCAGGGCTCATATGGAAGGCAGCCGATTGATATATGTCTCTACCTCTCTCTCTCTCTCTCTCTCTCTCTCTCTCTCTCTCTCTCTCTCTGTGTGTGTGTGTGTGTGTGTGTGTGTGTGTGTCTGTCTGTCTGTCTGTCTGTCTCTGTCTCTGTCTCTCTCTTCAATACAAACATATCTTTGGGTGAAGATTTATTTTAAAAAAGTAAATCAGCTCCCTCTATGATTGACCTGATTTGAGATGGTATGCACTAACTAGCAATTTCACTGTTTTTTGAAGGAGCTATCTATAATCTATACTAATAAAAGGGTAATATGTTAATTATACCAGGTTGACTGGACATCTTCCAATCATCCAGGACTCCTTCTGGACAAAGCCATGGTGGCAGGGGGCAAGGCAGAGGCAGTTAGGGGCGATAAGGCTGGCAGGGGAGGGCAGTTAGGGTCAACCAGGCCAGCAGGGAAAGATGGTTAGAGGCAATCATGCCAGTAGGCAGAAGCAGTTAGGGGAGATCAGGCTGGAAGACAGAGGCAGTTAGGGATGATGAGGCAGGCAGGCAGAGTGCTTGGGGGTGATCAGGCAGGCAGGGAGGTGCATGGTTAGGACCCAGTGGTCCCGTATTATGAGAGGGATGTCCTGGATTGAATAGGGTGCATGCCAGGCTGAGGGATCCCGCCCCCATGCACGATTTCATGCACTAGGCCTCTAGTCTGTATATATAAAAGCCTAAGTGACTGAACGACCAAACAACCAAAAAACTGGTCAATCTGTCACTATGATATGCACGGACCACCAGAGGGTAAATGCAGAAGCTGCCCACTGGTGGTCTGTAGCTCCCACAGCAAACTCCCTCAGTCCCTCCCACTCTGGCCAGCTAACCTTCCACTCTCCTCCACACCCTGACTGGCCAACCTCCCACAGTCCCTTCCCCCATCTAGCCAGCCAAATTCCCCTAGTCCCTCTCCCACAACCGATGCTCCCTTCTCCTTGGCCAGCCAACCCCCTGCAGTCCCTCCCCCACCCCCTGGCCAGACAACCTCCTGCGGTCCCTCTCCCATCCCTGCCAGCCAACCTCCTGTGGGACTGGACGAGACAGTACTGATCGGCCCCCATAGCCAGCCAGGCCGAGGGAACCCCACCTATGGACAAATTCATGCACTGGGCCTCTAATAATTTAATGTATAGAAATGGCCACTCAAGTTAACATTGAGAATGGAAATTCAATCATGAAATCATAATAAATTAACTGGGAGAAAAATTCTTAAGTCTAGTGATGAATCATCCCATACAGATATAGCAATGATAAAATTCAAAAGAAACTGACTTAGCTAAGAGCTACTACCCACATAATCAATCATTAAAGTATACTATGAGATTCAAACAATTTTTAAATGCAGTACCCCCTGAAATGGCAGAATTTCTTTCTTGAAACAAACTATTCTAGTTAAGAAATCATTTGGGAACTAACTCCTGAGCTGAATAGCAAGAGTAGATGTTAGAAGTATACTGCAAAAAGGGAGCAGTGTAGAGTGAGCAGCTGAGTGTTTAAGAATCGTGCATTAATTAGGAAGCTATCCTTTCGCAACAGGGAGTCATTAAATAAAAACAAGCCATAATCAAAGTAGAAAGACATAGGGGGAGAAGGCAACAAATATCACTGTGGACTGATATCCCTACCTATTAAAAACTCTTAAAAATCGAATATATAGATCCAAAGTCTAGGGTTGGGGTGGTGAGAGGGAGGAGGGAGGAATACACAAACAGGCAATTCACACACACACATAAATATATATTAATGGGAGAAACCAAGATGGCAGCATAGGTAAACACCTGAACTTGCTGACTCACGCAACCACTTCAAAACTTCAACTAAAAGACAAAACGGGTAACATCCAGAACAATGGGAAGACTGGCTGAGTAGAAATTATACAACTAGAAGGAAAGAGAAAAGCACACTGAGACTCAGAGGAGGGGCAGAGGTGTATAAGTGAAGTGTAGAGGTACGGAGGTGTACGCGTACAAAAAGAGCTAGCAAGTGAGTATGCTGTTGTCTTTTTCAATTGAGAGGGAGATACAAACTCCCAACTGCTCTGAACTCCAGTTCTGGGTGAGACTCTGGAGACCCAGACTCACACAGGGAAAAACTAGACTGTCTGTCATCAGGCAGAATTCAAGGAAGGTTTTCTCTCAAAGGTGTTTGCAGTAACCATTGTTCCTGCACAGTGTCGTGGGACATAGAGACACAGGACCTCTTCCAGGCAGGGCTAACGGTCAGCCATTGCTATCTGCTGCACCCTGGTGATTCCCTGAGACCTCACCCCACCCAATTTATAACCACACCCAAACTGTGTGCAGGGGCTTTTGCATATGAATGGCCTGGCCCTTGCAATCTGAAATCTAACGTACTGCAGGTCAAAAAGGCCCTGAGCCTACAAAAGAAGACCCAAGGGTCAACAGCAGCTTGCATTGCTTCACAGCTGAGCCTCATCTGGGCACCTCCAAACCCCAAACAAAGAAGTGAATCTGCAGATCTCTCTGTAGCTCCTGCTGGGTGGCCTCTCTCCTTGGAGACCCAAGAGCCAATGTACCCAGTGGTGAGAGAAAGACCATCCAGACTACAACTCTTCAGATCCATAAGAGACACAGTCAGAGGGCAGATTCAGTGAGCGCCAAAGCCCCACTGAAGGAAGTCTTGCCCCATAAGGGTGTCTCGAACACATAAGTTCTCCCATCAAAGATACAACTGATCCGCACAGCCAACTGGCCTGGAGGTCAATTACTCCCAGTGATACCAACAACAATCAATGCTTACCTACAACAAGACTGTGCACACAGTCCACAAAGGGGTGTCCACCTCAGGTAACTGGGAAGGCTGAGCCACTGGGTCCCATAGGACACCTAGCACACAAAGCCACTCTATCAACTCAGGGAATTAGCCAAAATGTGGAGACAAAGAAATAGACAACAATTGAAAAAATGGAGGAAAGCAGACTACTGTATATAGAGTTCAAAACCACAGTTGTAAGGTTATTCATGAATCTTCTAGAAACCGCTGAAAAATTTAATGAGACCCTTGAGGATATGAAAAAGGACCAACTAGAAATTAAGCATACACTGGCTAAAATAAAGACTAATATACAGCCCTCACTGGTTTGGCTCAGTGGATAGAGGGTCCTGAAGGGTCCCAGGTTCGATTCTGGTCAAGGACATGTACCTTGGTTGCGGTCACATCCCCAGCAGGGGGTGTGCAGGAGGCAGCAGATCTATGTTTCTCTCTCATCAATGTTTCTAATTCTCTATCCCTCTCCCGTCCTCTCTGTAAAAAAATCAATTATTTATATATATATATATATATATATATATATATATATATATATATGTAAAAGAATAATATACAGAGATATACAGAGATCTAACATCAGACTAGGGGATCCCAAGAATCAAATCAAAGATCTGAAATACAAAGAAGCAAAAAACCCAATCAGAAAAGAAAAAAGAATCCAAAAATATAAAGACAGTTAGTGTAAGAAGCCTCTGACACAAATTCAAGCATACCGGCATCCAAATTATGGGGATGCCAGAAGAAGAGAGAGAGCAAGCTACTGAAAACCTACTAGAAGAAATGACAGAAAACTTTCCCCACCTGGTGAAAGAAATAGACTTGCAAGTCTAGGGAGCACAGAAAACCCCAAACAAAAGAAGTCCAAAGAGGACCACACCAAGGCACATCATAATTAAAATGCCAAGAGCAAAAGACAAAGAGAGAATATTAAAAGCAGCAAGACAAAAACAGTTAGTTACCTACAAGGGAGTACCCATAAGACTGTCACCTGATTTCTCAACAGAAACTATGTAGGCCAGACAGGAGTGGCAAGAAATATTCAAAGTGATGAATAGCAAGAACCTACAATCAAGATTACTTTACCCAGAAAAGCTATCATTTAGAATTGAAGGGCAGATAAAGAGCTTCACAGATAAGAAAAAGCTAAAGGAGTTCATCAACTCCAAACCAGTATTATATGAAATGCTGAAGAGTATTCTTGAAGAGAAAGAAGAAAAAGCTAAGGATAAAACTTATGAATGACAAAGTGACAACAAAAACATATCTATCAACATGTGAATCTAAAAATCAAGTGAATAAAATGTCTGACGAACAGAATAAATTGGTAAATATAATAGGATCAGTGGCATAGAAAGGGAGTGGACTGACAATTCCAGGGGGTTATGGGGTGTGGGAAGATACTGGACAAAAATCATACACTTATGGATGAGGACAGTTTGGGGGGGGGGGAGCATAAGAGCAAAGGATGGGATGAGAAACAATGAGGGGAGCTATGTGGGGAAAAAGAGAATGTAATAATCTAAACAATAAAAATGTATTAGAAAAAAATATTAATGTCCATATTTTCCAACCAGCATGGCTCAGTGGTTGAGCTTCAACCTATGAACCTGGAAGTCATTGTTTGATTCCTAGTCAGGGCATATACCCAGGTTGCAGGCTTAATCCCCAATATGGGGTGTGCTGATCAAGGATTCTCTCTCATCACTGATATTTCTATCTTTCAAACCCTCTCCCATCTTCTCTGAAATCAATAAAAATATATTAATGGATATATTAAAATGTTACCAAAAAATAAAAACATATCAAACACGAAAAACTACTGAAATTCATTATTTGGGAAATTTTAAGTTTAAAACACTGATATAATACCTATTAAAATAGGGAAAAGTATGACACTATACATTCTGCTAGTGAGAATGTGAGGAAACATGTTTTCTCTCATGTTATAATACGGAAAATGTAAACTTGGAACAACCTTCTAGAAGAGAATTTTTGGAACAGCTAACAAAACTACATCTGCACACAACTTTTGACCCAGCAATTCCACTTCTAGAAACCAATACTGAAGACAGTATAAAACTATACATGCATAAAGTTATTCCATTGCAGCACTATCTATAATTGCAAAATATTGAAAACATTCTAAATTTCATACATAGGGGAGTAGTTAAATAAACTACTGTACATCTACACAGTGAAGTTCAATGCAGCTATTTTCTCCCCATTTATTTTTAGAGAGAAATGGACAGAAAGAAGGAATGGGGGAGAGAAAGAGAAACATCGATATGAGAGATACATTGACTGGTTGCCTTCTGCATGAGTCCAGACCAGGGTCTGGGATCGAACCTACAATCCAGGTATGTGCCCTTAACTGGGAATTGAACCCTCTACTGTTCAGGCCAATGGTCTAACTGCTAAGCAACAAGGGCCAGGGCATGAAGCTCTTTTTTTAAATGAAGATGATGTGTCTCTATGAACTCATTTGGGAGTGATTTACTGACAATAATATACTGACACTAACTGAAAAAAGAATATAAATGCTACTTTTGTTGTAAGAAAAAAGAGAACAAAATACACATGTCCTTGCTGATTGTTACAAAAGATATTCATGAAGGTCACCCACAGGTGAATAGAGAGTAGATAGTATGGCAGACCAGCAATGGGATGGTAGGAATGAGGGGGGAGGGACATTTTCGAATACACCTCTTTATAAAGCTCCTACTCAGATAGTCATAGTAATGTTTTACTTTCCCCAAATATAAACAATTACAATCAACTGGGATGTGGGGAAACCCAAAATAAAACTCAAGCAGTAACAAATGAACCTAACTATTACAAATGAATAACCACACAGAAGCAAGTGGGAGAAAAAATTAACTTTGGAATACAGTATTTTTACTAGGACATTAAGGCTGAATATAAAAAGAACTGTATACAAATCTATGCTCTACCATAGTGATTTTCAACCTTTTTCATCTTATGGCACACATAAACTAATCAGAATTCTGAAGAACATCAAAAAAATGTACTTTCTTGCCGATCTGACAAAAAAAAATAATAGGTTTTGAATCTTTTATACCAGACGGCTATTGTGTTGGCTGTTGTCATTTTTTTAATTGATAATCTAAGGGAAAAGAGATCAGTGCCCCTGACTAAACAGTCAGGTATTGCATTTTTTGTTATTATTGTTGTTTGTTTGTTTGTTTTAATATACTTTGTTGATTTTTTACAGAGAGGAAGGTAGAGGGATAGAGAGTTAGAAACATCTATTAGAGAGAAACATCTATCAGCAGCCTCCTGCACACTTCCTACTGGGGATGTGCCCACAACCAAGGTACATGCCCTTGACCAGAATTGAACCTGGATCCCTTGAGTCCTCAGGCTGATGCTCTATCCACTGAGTCAAACTGGTTAGGGTGGTATTGCATGTTTTAAAAATTCTTGTGGCACACCACTTGAAAATCACTGCTCTAGAGTTTAGTAGTTGGCAAACTTTTCTAAAAAAGTGAGACAATAAATATTTTCAGTTTTGCAGGCCACGTGGTCTGTCACAACTTCTTGATCTGCCATGGTAATGAGAAAAAACCTCAGACAATATGTAAACAAATGGCTAGACTGTGTTCCAATAAAGTTTTATTTTAAAAATAAAAGAAATGGGCTGGATGTGGCCCATGGGCCATAGTCCACTAACACCTGATCTAGTTAGTAAAGCTTTCACAGGGTTCCAGTTAGCATACTACTTTTATGCACATACTAGAGTTGAGTAAATGCATTCTAATAGAACCAGGTTTCTCACTGTTGGAAAAATAAGTTACAAATAAAGAAAAAAGGATAGAATGGCCCCTGACTGGTTTGTCTCAGTGTATAAAGATAGAGCCTGCGGACTGAAGGGCCCCATGTTTGATTCTGATCAGAAGCATGTGCCTTGGTTGTGGGCACATCCCCGGTGGGAGGTGTGCAGGAGGCAGCTGATTGATGTTTCTTTCTCATCAATGTTTCTGACTCTCTATCCCTCTCTGTTAAATAAATAAATACATAAATACATAAATACATACATAAATAAATAAATAAATAAATATTTAAAAATAAAAAAATAAAAAAGGATAGAATAGTTATCACACTATTGGATTGAGATTATAAAATATAAACTTTATGTTTTGAATACATACACATAACAGACACATATAAAGATGTGTAGGATTGTGTGGGGCAGTGTACAAACATACGTATATTTCCAGAACTCTGTCAACTAGGAAGATCCAGAAGCAATGACACCTCAGTTGCAACAAGCACACTTTATTAGACCTGAGTTTCTAATTGCCACTCTCCAATAAACTAAACAGAGCTTTCTGCAAAAGTGGTTGATTCCACTTCAAAGAAAATGTAAGATGAACCTGAGCACCTGTGGTGGCTGAAAATAAGGAGGGGCTCAAAAAAGTAAGGAGGAAGGGAGCATGACAGAGAACATAGGAGCCAAACATAGAAGCCACATAGGAGCTTCTTGTGGCCAGAAGTAGGGCAATCTGCTTAACAAAAATAAGAGTATTCGATTATAACCCATAGAACTGTAGAAACCTATGAGTCTGTAAAGACATAAATAATTGAATGAATAGGTAATGGGAGAAGTGACAACTTTTTCTCACAGAAAAACTCAAAATACTAAATTGGAAAGGAGGTAGAAGCAAAGGAAACAGAAAAAAATCACCATTAGGGCCCTGACTGCTTTGGCTCAGTGGATAGAGCGTCAGCCTGATGACTGAAGGGTCCTGGGTTCAATTCCAACAAAGGACACGTTGTGGATTCGATCCCCAGTAGCAGGTGTGCAGGAGGCAGCCAATTGGTGATTCTCTCTCATCATTGATATTTCTATCTCTCTCTCCTTCTCCCTTCCTCTCTGAAATCAATAAAGAAATATATATTTTTTTAAATCATTAATAGGTAAACATCACACAAGTAACTACAGAAGGCAAGATTCACCAATGGAATGTTAAAGTTACTGGGCAAAAGTTCGGGGACAAAGTATGTCACCTTCTTCTTGGTATGATACATTATGGAATGAATTGTGCCTGCCTACAACCCCAAATTTGTACGTTGAACTCCTAATCCCCATAACCTCAGAAAGTGACTGTATTTGTAGATAGAGCCTTTAAAATATAATTAAGTTAAAATGAGTTTGTTAGGTTGGGTCCTAATGCACAGAGGAAAGACCATGCAAGGACAGGGAGAAGGTGGCTGTCTGCAAGTCAAGGACAGGGGCCTCAGAGGAAAGCAAACCTGCCAATATCTTGATCTCAGACTTAAAGCCTCAAGAACTGTGAGAAAAAAACTGTTATTGTTTAAGCCACCATATGTGGTACTTTGTTATGACAGTCCTAACAAACTAATATAGAAGGAAACAACACTTCAATAGAATTCTTGCCAAAAAAAGGTATGAACCTGAATTTAATCATGAAAAAAAAAAAAAACACAGAAAATTCAAATATAGGGACTCTACAAAATAACTTACAAATACTCTTCAGAAGTATTAAGGGCACCCTGACCTGGGTGGATCAATTGGTTGGGCATCATCCCATGCACTGAAAGGTAGCCAATTTGATTCCAGGTCAAAGCACATGCCCAGGTTTTGAGATCAATCCCAGTAAGGGGCATGCAGAAGGCAGGTGATAGATGTTAATGCTCATACATCTCTTTCTCTCTCTCTCTCTATCTCTCCCCCTCCTTCGCTCTTTCCCTCTCTCCCTCACTTCTTCCTTCCCTCCCTCTCATTCTCCTACCTTCTCTCTCCAAAAATCAATATAATAAAATCTTTTTAAAAATGAAAGTGTCTGCCAAGACCGGTTTGGCTTGGTGGATAGAGTGTCGGCCTGCAGGAGTCCAGGTTCGGTCAGGAAAATGTGCCTTGGTTGTGGGCACATCCCCAGTGGGGGGTGTGCAGGAGGCAGCTGATTGATGTTTCTCTCTCGTCGATGTTTCTAGGTCTGTCCCTCTCCCTTCCTCTCTGTAAAAAAATCAATAAAATATATATATATATTTAAATGAAAGTGTCAAGTTTATCAAAAAGGAAGACTGCCAGATTAGAAAAGACGGAACAGACATGACAACCAAAATGAAAAATTACCTTACAGGAAAAACTGGCAAAAACCCCAATGTTAATTTTCTGATTTTGATAACTGCAACATGATGTTAAAATTTAGGAAATTGGAATTCAAGAGCTGACTGAAGAGTAACAAGAACTCTTTACCACTTTGCAACTTTTTCTTTAGTCCAAAATTATTCCAAAATAAAATGTTTAAAACATTGTTTTGTTTTGTTTTTTATTTTGAGCACCCTTAAGATATTTTTGTAGGAAAAAGTTAAAACCCATTTTAAATTTTAGAAGGATCACTCTGGAAACAACATGAAGGAGGCATTAACTGTTCCTCAGTTCCAAACTATCTTTCCTTTTCCTGCTTTTTGATACTGGAGCTCAATACAAGACACATTCCTCCTCTGCCTGCTAACTTGATGTTAGCCTTTGCCGACAGAGGGTGCTAGAGGAACACTACCAAAAGATATCCTTCCCCTTCCTCCTAGTCCTCCTCCTGTATCATTTTCCTAATGGCACTAGAGCAGAGGTTCTCAACCTAGCAGGGTCGCCTAAAACCATCGGAAAACACAGATATTTATATGTGATTCATAACAGTAGCAAAATTACAGTTATGAAGTAGCAAGGGAAAATAATTGTATGGTTGGGGATCACCACAACATGAGGAACTGTATTAAAGGGTCGAGGCATTACGAAGGTTGAGAACCATTGCACTAGAGGGTCAACATCCCGGTCAGGTCATTGGCAAACACTCCTCAGAGGTTAGCACTGGGTTGGCTACCCCATCACTCAATTCCTTCCTTGTCCCTCCAGTTCAGTCCCAGTGATATCTGCTTTCTGCAGGTGCTGCTTAGCCAGCTCTTACAACTAAACAACGTTATTAAAATTCCACTCCCCCCTGACATTACCAGAATGGCTTCTGACTCCTAATTGAACTTTTCCTAGTTGTTTACACCAATTATGTCCCTTCTTCTTTAACCAAATATCATTGTACTATGGAAACAGAATATATCTCTTCTTTGACAAGATAGCTAACATGAGTTATCACACTCAATTTTAGAAGTTTCATAAAGCAAAGCAAAATTTACTCATTTGTTTAAAACAAGCTAATTCACTCACTAACAGCCTATTAATAGGTTTTATCATATTAAGATACAAGTTGCTTTACATGCATTATTCTAGTCTAGGTTTTTGTTTAGTTTTGAAAATTTGATTCAATTCTTTATTCTAAGATAAAATAATTTTTGTTAACTATGAGGTTACTATTAACAATATATCCTTCTTATCATATTCAAAACAAGTAGAACTAAACTTAATATGCAATATGTCAAAATGCCAAAGAAAATCCCTGCAACCTCTCTTTTCTAAAAGAAAACCAAACAAGAAAAAGGTGAGAATATACAAAGTAAACTGGAGCACACAGATAAAGGTATAAAATTACAACAAAATATTTATGCTAAATGGGCCAAAAGTATTTTTCAATGTTGTGTTTTCATTTAAGTGATGAACTAAAAAATCCAATTATTAAGTCTAATACATCTTAAAGATTAATTTGCTACCGTAAACCATTTTCTCAAAAAACTAAGAGAGTTCTACAACTTGTATGGGATAAAGAGGATGTACCAAAGGACCATAAGTATTTTTTGTCTTTTAACAGCCACTTACATGTTAGCCAAATCTCAGAAACAGGGCTAGAAGGGAAGGCTGTTTTGTTATTTATAGAGTGATGAGTAGGTACTGCTAAGATTAATCCTGGGAGAAAACATTTTTAATTTTACTAAAAATCTGAGCAAGTCAAACAGCATGAGCCATCATATCCTATTGGTAGAGAAGGATAGGTATTATGGATCAGAACTGGGTTTTCTCTGGCTCTCAAACCACTGACTGGAATAGTACACAATAAGGAAAACACAGATCTTTGTTTGGTGATATGAATTATAATTCAATTTCACTACTTCGTTAACACTTTTCTTCAGCTCTAAAAGAAGGTGATCAATACCTGTGTTGCAGTGATGTAAGGAACATGAGTTAAACTCTTGGTCTTTCACTCAGTGATAATTCTATAGCTTCTCTTAGCCATAGTTCCCATATCCTTGTATGTACAATTGGAAAGAAAGCAGTTTAGGCAAGATTATTGACAAGGACTTCTCTTGTGATAATATTCCATGAATCTATTAAATGTGGAGAGTGACCTGTGTTTTCGTGGGTCTAATAATGAGTGTTACAATTTTTCTCTTCCTTTTATCTCTACTAATTTAGTCTCCAAGTGATTAAAAACCCAAGCTTCAAAATAATTATGGATCTTGCATTAGTTTCTTAAAGAAAAGATAGCAAATTTTTAGAACATGCACAGAAAATAAAGGTATTTCAAAAATCAAAAGAGTTAAGCTCTACCATTTAAGCTCAATGGATAGAGTATCAGCTTGCGGACTGAAGGGTCCCAGGTTCGATTCCTGTCAAGGCTTTGGTTTGACAGGCTCAATATCCATTAGGGGATATGCAGGAAGTGGCCAATCAATGATTCTCTCTCTCATCATTGATGTTTCTCTCTCCCTCTCCCTTCTTCTCTAAAATCAATAAAAACGTATTTTTTTAAATCAAAAAGAGCATAAATAGTAAAACATAAACCATAAAAGAAACAAATTTCAACAAAAATAATGAAATTTTCATTTTGACCAGTATGGTAAACAAACTAGTTAGCGAGTACCTCAAGTACAATATATACACACACAAAGCTATGTTAAGATATTTCTAAAATACTTTTAAAAGTGTATTACTTACAAGCAGGCAAGAAAGAAAATCTTTAAGAATATAAAGATGAGTGCTGGCTAGTTTGGCTCAGTGGATAGAGCATTGGCCTGTGGAGGATTTTAGATTCAATTTCAGTAAAGGGCACATGCCTGGGTTACGGTTTTTTGTTTTGTTTTTCTAAATATATTTTTATTGACCTTTTACAAAGAGGAAGGGAGAAAGATAGTTAGAAACATCGGTAAGAGAGAGACATCGATTAGCTGCCTCCTGCACTCCCCCTACGGGAGATGTGTCCGCAACCAAGGTACATGCCTTGACCAGAATCGAACCTGGGACCTTCCAGTCCACAGGCTGACGCTCTATCCACTGAGCCAAAACGGTTTTGGCTGGGTTACGGTTTTGATCCCCAGTAGAGGGTATGCGGGAGGCAGCCAAACAATGATTCTCTCTCATCATTAATATTTCTATCTATCTCTCCCTATCTTTTCTTCTCTGAAATCAATAAAAATGTATTTTTTAAAAAGAAGAATATAAAGATGAAGGGTTTCCAGTCAAGGTGGCAGTTTAGGTAAACACAGTAATTGCCTCCTCCCACAACCACATCAAAATTACAACTAACCTACAAAACAACCATCATTCAGAACTGCCTAAAATCTGGCTGAATGGAAATCCCATTACTAGAAAATTAAAGAAGAAACCAAGACTGGCTCATCCAAGCCATTTCCAGTGGCTTTTCTATGTAAGTGGCCTTTCTTGCCTCATGATTCAGACTTGTACAATTTCTCAAAAAAAGCAGCAGCTTGCCTCAGTGTCCCCATAACTCTCAATAAGTGGCCCCAAGCTCAGTACTAGTGGCAGCCTGTCTTGTTTCAAAGCTTTGGCCTCTCCTGCATACCTTCAAGCCCAAAATAAGTAGCAGGCATCTGCAGATTGCTCCGTAGTTTGTGTTGGGTAGCCCCAGGCAGTAGCTGATTTTGCACCTCCCAAGAAACTCAGACCTAGGGCACCAGGTGGTCAACTTCAGACCATACTGGATAACAACCCTACCATCTCCATAAGCAACACACTCAAGGAACAGACTCTGTGAGCACCAAACTGTACTGAAGCAATCCAGCTTCAAAGGGTCATCTCTTGCACAGCAGTTCCAGTGCTGTAGTCACAGCAGATCCTCACAACTGTTTGGCCAGGGGGTCAATCACTTCCAGTGATGCCAACATCAATCAAGGCTCAAATCAATACGACAGTACACACAGTTCACATAGGGATGCATCTGGAATGCCCAGCTCAAGTGACTGGAGAGGCTGAGCCACTGGGCCCTATAAGACCCCTACTACAGAAGGCCACTCTGCCAACTCTGGAAAACATAGCTGATCTATCTAATACATACAAACAAACACAAGAAAGCAGCCAAAATACAGGGACAAAGAAACATGTTGCAAATGGAAAAAACAAGAGAATCTAAAAAAAACAAAAAAACAAAAAAAACACAATAAATTAAATGGAAGCAGGAACATTATCAAATAATGTTCAAAACAATGGTTATAAGGATGCACAAGGAAGTTACTGACAACATTTTCATTTAAATGATGAACTAAAAAATCCAATTATTAAGTCTAATACCTCTTAAAGATGAATTTGCTACTGAAAACTATTTTCTCAAAAACTAGGGATTTATACAACTTGCATGGGATAGAGAGAATGTACCAAAGGACCATAATTATGTTTTGGTCTTTAAACAGCCATTTACATGTTAGGCAAATCTGAGAAACAGGGCTAAAAAGAAGGATCAAAGGGAGGGCTGTTTTGATGTTTATAGAGAGTGATGAGTAGATACTGCTAAGATTAATCATGGGAGAAAACATTTTTAATTTTACTAAAAATCTGAGCAACTCAAACAGCTTGAGCCATGATATTCTATTGATGGAGAAGGATAGGTATTATGGATCAGAACTGGGTTTTCTCTGGCTCTCAAACCACTGACTGGAATAGCACAATAAGGGTGACAGAGACTTAAACTCTGGGAGAAACCAAGATGGCAGCATAGGTGAATACCTAAACTGCTGCTCGCACAACAATTTCAAAACTACAACTAAAAGACAGAACAGACACCATTCAGAACCACAGGAAAGCTGGCTGAATGGAAATTCTACAACTGAAAGGAAAGAGAGGGGCTCACGGAGACTCAGAAAAGCTGCAAAAAGCTAAGGTACGGAGACACAAGCATGGAGAGAGAGGGCGGCAGACTGCCTAGCTGGCTTCCTCTGGCAGGAGGCAGAAACTCCTAACTGCACAAAACCCCTTATCTGACTGCACTGAACCCCAGTTCCTGGGAAGACTTATACGGGGGGAGTGCACAGAAATTTAGGGGAGCAGTGAAAGGTCAGAGGTCTAGGGCGTGCACACCACTGCATGCAGAGGGGATGGACTGCTGATTGTGCCAATGGCTTTCTCTACTAGGTGGGAGATAGAGCCTCCCAACTGTGCTGAACTCCACTTCTGACTGTACTGAACCCCAGTTTCATGTGAAACCCTGGGAACCCAGACTCAAATGAGTCCCAGAGCACAAGAGAGGGCTGTAGCGATTACCGAGAGACACGTGACACCCCAGGGCCATGTAGGGCAGGACTGACTGGAAGCCAAAACTGTCTGCTCAGCCCTGAGACTTCATCTCACCCAAGTTCAACAGAAAGCTTTTGCAGTTTTGCAAGTCTTCTATCATAAGGTTGACTCCAGCACAGAAGTTCTCCTGATATAGCAAAAATTCGAAGATAAAGGAAGAGATCACAAACAAAAGAAATGGACGTAAACAAATGACTGGATATATAGATTTCAAAACCACAGTTATAAGGTTTTTCAAGAATCTCCTACAAAAGATAGATAAATTCTCTGAGACCCAAGAGGAGATGAAGAAGGACCAACTAGAAATTAAATATACACTGACTGGAATATAAAATATTATACAGAGACCTAACTGGAATATAAAATATTATACAGAGACCTAACAACAGAGTAGAGAAACACAAGAATCAAGTCAAAGATTTTAAATACAAAGAAGCAAAAAAAAACACTCCACTGGAAAAGCAAAAAGAAAAAAGAACCTCAAAATATAAAGATAGAGTAAGGAGCCTCTGGGACAACTTCAAGTGTACCAACATCAGAATTATGGGGGTGTCAGAAGAAAAGAGAGAGCAAGATTCGGAAACTCTATTTGAAACAATAATGAATGAAAACTTCTCCCACCTCGTGAAAGAAATGGACTTTTAAGTCCAGGAAGCCAAACAGAACCCCAAAAGGAATCCAAAGAGGACCACACCAGGACACCTCATAATTAAAATGCCAAGGGCAAAAGACAAAGAGAAAATCTTGAAAGCATCAAGAGAAAAAGTTACCTACAAGGAAGCACCAATACGATTGTCAGCTGATTTCTCAACAGAAACTATACAGGCCAGACAGGAGTGGCAAGAAATATTCCGCGTGATTAATAGCAAGAGCCTACAACCAACATTACTCTACCCAGCAAAGCTATCATTCAGAATTGATGGGCAGATAAAGAGCTTCACAGATAAGAAAAAACGAAAGGAGTTCATCAACACCAAACCAGTATTATATGAAATGCTGAAAGGTACTCTTTAAGAAGAGGAAGAAGGAAAAAAAGGTAAAGATAAAAATTATGAACAACAAATACATATCAACAAGTGAATCTAAAAATCAAGTAAATAAAAAATCTGATGAACAAAATAAACAGGTGAATATAATAGAATCAGGGGCATAGAAAGGGAGTGGATTGACAATACTTAGGGGGAAAAAGTTGAGCGAGGTGCAGGGAGAGACTGGACAAAAATCAGACACCTATGGATGAGGACAATGCGGAGGGAGCTAAGGGCAGAAGTAGGGTTGGGAGCCAGGTGGAGGGGAGCTATGGGGGGAAAAAAGAGAAACAAATGTAATAATCTGAACAATAAAGATTTGTTAAGTCAAAAAAAAAAAAAAAGGTGGCACAGGTCTTTGTTTTGAGATATGAATTATAATTCAATTTCATCAACACAATAAAAAGAACCAGTCAGAAATAAACATACACTAATTAAAATGAAGAATTTACAGGGAGAATCAACAGTAAAGCAGAGAATACCAAGAATCAAATCAAAGATATGGAGTTTAAGGAAGCAAAAAGTACCCAATCTGAGAGGAAAAAAATTCAGAAATATAAAAATACATGAGGACCCTGTGGGACAACTTCAAGCATATCAATATCATAGTTGTCTGAAAGGAGGAGAGTAAGAAATTGAAAGCCTATCTGAAAAATAATGACAGAAAACTTCCCTTACCTGGTGAAACAAATAGTCTAGGAAGAACAGAGAATCCCAAACAAGATGAACTCAAAGAGGCCCACACCAAGACACATCATAATTAAAATACCAAAGGTTAAAGACATAGAGAAAAATCTTAAAAGCAGCAAGAGTAAAGCAGTTAATTGCCGAAACTGGTTTGGCTCAGTGGATAGAGCATCGGCCTGTGGACTGAAAGGTCTCATGTTCGATTCCGATCAAGGGCATGTACCTTGGTTGTGGGCACATCCCCAGGAGGGGGCATGCAGTAGACAGCCGATTGATGTCTCTTTCTCATCGGTGTTTCTAACTCTCCCTCTCCCTTCCTCTCTGTAAAATAAATCAGTAAAATATATTTAAAAAGATAAAAGTAAAATAAAAGCAGTTAATTACCTACAAGGGAGTCAGCTAATTTCTAAACAAAAACTTTGCAGGCCAGAAGGGAATAGCAAGAAATAATCCAAGTGATGAAAAGCAAGAAGCTTTAATCAAGATTATTCTAACCAGGAAAACTATCATTTAAAATTGAAGGTTAGATAAAGGGCTTCCCATATAAGAAAAAGCCACAGGAGTTCATCACCACCAACCAGTATTACAAGAAATGTTAAAGGGTCTTTTTGAAGAGCAACAAGAAGAAAAAAGTGGAGGAGGCGGGGGAGGGGGAGGAGGAGAATGAAGATGGGGAGGGGAGGAGGAGGGAGAGGGAGGAGGAAAGAAAAAATATTAAAAACATGAACAAGGAAGAGGAATCCAAGATGGCGGCATAGGTAAACAGCTACACTGCTGCCTCGCACAACAATTTCAAAACTACAACTAAAAGACAGAACGGACATCATCCAGAACCACAGGAAAGCTGGCTGAGTGGAAATTCTACAACTAGAAGGAAAGAGAGGGGCTCACAGAGACCCAGAGGAGCTGCAAAAAGCTGAGGTATGGAGACTTGTGCGCTGAGAGAGCGGGTGCCGGAGTACTGGGCTGGCTTTCTCTGGCGGGAGGGAAACAGAGACTCCCAACGGCATTGAACCCCTTATCCTACGACACTAAACCCCAGATCCAGCCGAAACTCATATGGGGGGAGTTTGGACTGTGAAAAGGGAGAGGTGCACGGAAATTTAGGGGAGTCGCAGAAGATCAGGTCCGGTCTCGCACACGCACAGTGCTGCGAGGAGGACAGACTGCTGATTGTGCTGCTGGCTTTCGCGACTGGGCAGGAGACAGACCCTCCCAACTGTGCCACTTCTGAGTCCACTGGGCCCCTGTTTCGGGCAAAACCCTGGGGACCTAAACTTGTGTGGTCCCAGTGCGCAGGGGAGCTGGAAAGGCAGCGGTTAGAGGCACCGCGGGCGCGCGCACAAGGACCGCTCCAGCCATTACCCAGTCACGTGAGACTCAGGGGCCGTGGAGGACGGGGCCGACTGGAAGGCAAGGCGGTCCCTTAAGCCCTGAGACTCCACCCCTCCCAAGCTCAACAGAGGCTTCTGCGGCTTTGCGTCTGCTATCATAAGTCTGAATCCAACACAGAAGTTTCCCCGGCATAGGGAAAATGCCGAGACAAGGGAAGGGATCACAAACAAAAGAAATGGAGGGAAAAAAACGACTGGATATAGAGTTCAAAACCACACTTATAAGGTTTTTCAAGAATATGCTAGAAAAGATGGATAAATTTAGTGAGACCCAAGAGGAGATGAAAAAGGACCAAATAGAAATTAAACATACACTGACTGAAATAAAAAATATTATACAGAGTCCTAAAAGCAGACTAGGGAAAGGCAAGAATCAAGTAAAAAATTTGAAATATAAAGAAGCAGACAACATTCAACTGGAAAAGCAAGAAGAAAAAAGAATCCAAAAATGTGAACATAATGTAAGGAGACTCTGGGACAGCTTTAAGTGTACCAACATCAGAATTGTTGGGGTGCCAGAAGAAGAGAGAGAGCAAGATACTGAAAACCTATTTAAAGAAATAATGACTGAAAACTTCCCACATCTGGTAAAAGAAATAGATTTACAGGTCCAGGAAGCACACAGAACCCCAAATAAAAGGAATCCAAAGAGGACCATACCAAGACACATCATAATTAAAATACCAAGAGCAAAAGAGAAAGAGAGAATATTAAAAGCAGCAAGAGAAAAACAGTTTATTACCTACAAGGGAGCACCCATACGACTGTCAGCTGATTTCTCAACAGAAATGATGCAGGCCAGACGTGGCAAGAAATATTCAACGTGATGAATAGCAAGAACCTACAACCAAGAATAATCTATCCAGCAAAGCTAACATTCAGAATTGAAGGGCCGATAAAGAGCTTCACAGATAAGAAAAAGCTAAAGGAGTTCATCAACTCCAAACCAGAATTATATGAAATGCTGAAAGGTACTCTTTTAGAAGAGGAAGAAGAAAAAGGTAAAAGCCAAAAAATTATGAACAACAAATACATATCTATCAACAAGTGAATCTAAAAATTACGTGAATTAAAAATTTGATCAACAGAATAAACTGGTGAATATAATAGAATCAGGAGCACAGAAAGGGAGTGGACTGATAATTCTCAGTGGGTAAGGGGTGAGGGGTGTACAGGGAGAGACTGGACAAAAATCATACACCTATGGATGAGATCAATGGGAGGGAGCTAAGGGCAGAGGGAGGGGTGGGAGCTGGGTGAAGGGATGCTATGGAGGGGAAAAAAGAGAAACAAATGTAATAATCTGAATAATAAAGATTTAATTTAAAAAAAAAAAAAACATGAACAAGCCCTAACCGGTTTGGCTCAGTGGAGAGAGCGTCAGCCTGTGAACTCAAGGGTCCCAGGTTCGATTCTGGTCAAGGGCATGTACCTTGGTTGCAGGCACATCCCCAGTGGGGAGTGTGTAGGATGCAGCTGATCGATGTTTCTAGTTCTCTATCCCTCTCCCTTCCTCTCTGTAGAAAATTCAATCAATAAAATATGTATGTTAAAAATATATATATGAACAATGAAATGGCAATAAATACACATCTACTAACAACTGAATCTAAATATTAAATTAAGTGAGCAAGCACAACAGAAACAGACTCATACGGTAGATAGAGGCAATTTGGACAGCTACCTGCTGGGAAGGTGGCTGGGGGGAATGGATGAAAAAGGTGAAATGATTGAGAAGGACAAATTAGTAGTTATAGTATAATCATAGGGATGTAAAACACAACATAGGAAATATAGTCAATAATATTCTGATAACTATGTATGGTATCAGAGGGATATCAGATTATTAGGGATGGTCACTTAAATTTTATAATGTCTAATTACTGGCATGTGCATCTGAAACTAATGTAATACTGTATGTCAACTGAAATTGAAAAATTATAAAATGATTTAAAAAAAACACACACACAGCAGTAATATGTACAGATGTTTACCATTAAGTGGCTGAATAGTGATTAAGGAATAAATGCAAAAACAAATGCTACTAGATGAAACCTCCAAACAAGTCTATAAGCTATACAGTTTGTCATTTGTGTAATGTTTTCAGCCACTTACTAAACTGATTTCATCGTTGGATTCCCCACTAGCCAAAAGAATTCTAAACTATGAAACACAAAGTTTGATTATACTTAAGATAATATTTAATGGGGAAACGCTTTGTAAACCAGATGACTGTCTACCTAGTATGTTGCACACTTGAAACTAATACAAAATGTTGAATGCAAACTATAATTGAAAAATACATTTTTAAAAATTCTTCTTCATTACAAAAAAAAAAAGGAAAAGAACATGAAGATGAAAATCCAAAATCAAGGTTAAACAAGATCTGAAGCTAAATAATACGTTAAGGCACCTACTGGTGTTTGGTAATCTAGAGATCAGGAGAGAAAGTCTGTGTGAGGTGTGAAGTTATATCAGAGACTCACATATACAGGCAAGATTCAAGGGTAACCAGGAAAAAGAGTAAGGAAATGCACTTATCTTAATTAATCTTGGCTATAAAAAGTTGGTGAGAAAATGGGGAGAGAATTCTCACCTACATTCCAGCCTTCAAAGTAGTTTAAGAGCCATGCTTCATTTTAGGACTGTAAAAACCATTTGAGAATAAGGACAGCAAGAGTTTTTCAATCTCCCCAATTACCCAATAAAAAGAAAAAAAAAATCTTCAGCTAATAGCCAAAAGAAAACTAGGAGATCAAAACCACAAAATACTATTGAGAGGGGACAAATGACCAAAAGCTACAAGACTCAGATTTATCAGGAGCAGTCTCTGATGGATGAAAACAGAAGAACCTCATCATTATCAAACAGGTATTCAAATGAAAAACTGAAAAAGTGAGTCACTGTGAAAACAGCAGCCCAAAGTAGAAGTAACTTTTGCACATTTGCTTCACACATGAGCACAAGAAATCCAAAGTTAAGTCTAAAAGGAGTAGAGCTGCCTAGTCCTTAAGGATTCTCAAAACCAACCAGCTAAAGTTGCTTTCTACTAAGAAAAACTACTGGGACAAAATACAACTTGAGCAGGATGGGGACAGTTGGAGCAATGGAAAGGGGCAGTCCAAATGAAAGTGGAAGGATATTTAGCGCACAGGTCAGAACCAGATCTTGGAAAGTACCAGGGAATATTTTCAAATATGACAGAAGAGGAAGATCTGAAGTTGGAACTTTAGAAAACCTCTCACGACCCATTCTTCTACCCCTAAAATGCAGAAACACTGATTTCAAATAAAAATGAATAAAAAAAGGATAGAAGTTGGATTTCATACAAATATTTTACAGGACAAAAAATGATAAATAAATTAACTCTACAAGCAATGAAACCACAACAGAAAGGCGTGCTCACGAAATAATTGAATTGCACCTTATATTTCAAATAATCTATAATACTAAGAAGAGTCAAGAAATCAGTCACACGAACACCAACAATCAGCATTTATGAAAACATAATTTAAAGACAGTGTTTACAAAAGCCAGGAAAAGAATTAATTCTCAAAAACTACAACCCTAAGGGGGATAAGAATTGTGAATATGTGGCTAGCTCTCAAACCCATAGCAAAAAAAAAAAAAAAAGTGGCAGAAAATCCAGCTTAAAGTGCCAGGTATTAGAGTTCAGAGTTGGGGAAGCAACTAGAAACTCAGAGCTTTCTGACAGCACAGAACTGTAAGAGTGAGAAACTCAGAGAATAAAATGCTGAAATTCCTGGCTGACAGCTGAACTACATATGTTCAGAGGAAATCACAAACAGCATGAAAAAATACAGTTAAGGACATGAAAGAAGTATTTTTAAAGAATAACTTGGAGCCAAATCTGTAAATTTCATGGTCTTTCTCAACTGTGTTCAGCTAGGGTGGCAGAAAGCTTGAAATGTTAGACTAGGGTCCAAATTTGGTAGAATAGTTATAACCCAGGAAAATCTAAGAAAGAAAGTCTCAGAGAGAGTAGTACGTCTATTTCTATCAAGCTGATTAGCCAACTTCCAAATCTTATAGGCATAGGGGAGACCCATGAACACCAAACATCAGTGGGAAGATATAAAAACAGAACACAGATATAAGCTGTTACCTATCACAGAAAAAACAAAATTTATACTTTGACTCTAAGCAGTTTAACTGCTTGTTACAATATAAACCTAATAATCTTCAGAAGAACACTAGAATTCAGTCACAACAATATGTCAAATTTTCATCTAGACAAGGAAAGTAACAGTAAAGTGCTTTTATATACAGATAAAAAGACAGTCAATAGAAAACGACTCTAAGTCATAATGATGTTTAATGTAACACTTTAAAAAAGCTACCATAAACATTTTAAAGAATTTGAAAAATATGCTCAAGGAAAATATGGTATCAATGAGTAAATACATCAGACAATGTCAACAGAGAAACAAATGAGTAAAACATTACTAAAATAACTCTAGACTGGCTAAACGATAAGTTGATGTTTCCTTCTTCATCTGTAATGAACTGGAACAAAAAAAAATGCAGTGGTACCTCGAAATACGAGTGCTGTAACATATGAGATTTTTGAGATACGAGCCGTCGAGGGAGCGATTTTTGCTTTGAAATACGAACAACATTTGAGATAGGAATAATCGCGCAGATCGGCCATCTGCACACGACCAACCAGTTTACCACGACTCGAGTGTCTCATAGTTTCCCACACCTCAAGGTTACAGAACGAATTAAACTCCTATCTTGAGGTACCACTGTAAATTGAAGAAAAGAAAACGAGGACAACAAATCAGTAGAATACAAAGACGATTAAAAGAAAGCAGCACACTAATTGAAAAGCCAAAAGAAAGGAGAAAAAAATTTGTGAAAATGCAAAACTAAAAAAATCCCCGCAAAGCTCAATGTATTTTACACAAAATAAACACAAAGAAAACTACTAAGACCCATCTTAATCATACTGCAGTAAGCCAAAACTAAAGAAAATCTTAAAACAGTCAAAGAAAAATGACATGTTATATACACAAAAACAATTACAAGAAAATACATTGATTTCACATTAGAAACTATGCAAAGTCTAAAGACACTGGGACCACAAACTCAAATTTCTAGAGTGGGGAAAATCTTGTCAACCAAGAATTCTAGTATCCACCAAAATTGTCTTTAAAAAATAAAAGCGTCCTGGGTGATTTGGCTCAATGGACAGAGTGTCAGCCTACAAAATAAATTATCTCAGGTTCGATTCTGGTAAAAGGTACAAATCTGGGTTGTGGTCTCGATCCCCAGAAAAGGGCATGCAGGAGACAGCTAATCAATAATTCTCTTTCATCATTGATGTTTCCATCTCTCCCTCCTTCTCCCTTCTTTTCTGAAATCAATAAAAATATACAGTGGAACCTCAAGATACGAGTTTAATTCGTTCCATAACCTTATTCATATCTCAAAGCAAATTTCCCCATTGAAATCAATTGAAATGCCGTTAATCCATTCCAGCCCCCAAAATGCCACCCCAGTTGTTCTTGTTACGTTTTTGAATAAGAAAAATGTATTTATAAATGACAAATATTGTATAAAAACATAATAAAAGAGAATGTAAAGGAATAAACTGGTTTTATAAAGTGTATTTACCTACTCGTTATACTCTTAATGCTACACTTTATCCCTAAACTGAATGTAACTGAACTAGTCTTCACTGAACTTAATTGCTATTGGTCTTTGCATTTTTGGCCGATTTAAAAAAAAAACATGTCCAACGGGGTCTGCCTCTTCCTCCCTTTCAGAATGTTTCTGAAATGGGTGAGGCAAGTTTCATTGAACAGCTCCGATGCACGACCAGTAGCAACTTTTTCGGGGTGTTTCTTTTCCACGAAGTGTGACACTCTCTCCCACATTCCTAAGATCTCCTTTATCTCACTTGTAGAGATCTCCTCCACCTCTGGCTCCTCCTCCAAACCAATTTCTTGGAGAACCTCCACATGTTGCTGAGACTGCAACTCTTGTAATTCCTCCGTGGTGAGTTCCAGAGAGTGCTCCTCCACGAGCTCATTCACGTCTCTCTCATCCACCTCCAGGCCCATGGATTTTCCCAGAGACACGATCTCCTCCTCCACTGGCACCTTGGGTTCGAATCTTTCGAAGGTCCTTTTGGCTACGGCCTCAGGCCACAGCTTCTTCCATGCAGAGGTCAAAGTCCTCGTTGTAACACCCAGCCAGGCCTGATCAATAATTCTGAGGCATATCATGATGTTAAAGTGGTTCTTCCAGAACTCTGGAAGGGTGAGAGTTGTGTTCTCCGTCACCTCAAAGCAGCGCTGGAACAGGTGCTTGATGTACACCTTTTTAAAATTAGAAATCACCTCCTGATCCATGGGCTGCAGGATAGGAGTGGTGTTGGGAGTAGGTAGACAACCTTTATAAACTTGAACTCTTCGAGGAGTTCATCTTCGAGGTTCGGTGGGTGAGCAGGAGCATTGTCGAGGACGAGGAGGGCTTGCATGGTTAGGTTGTTTTCCTGTAGATACTTCTTAACAGAAGGGCCGAAAACCAGGTTTACCCACTCCACCAAGAACTGCCTGGTGACCCATGCCTTCGGGTGTGCCCTCCACATAACTTGCAGTTTATCTTTTAAAATCTTATGTGACATAAAGACTCTGGGGTTTTCCGAATGGTATATGAGCAGAGCAGAGGCTTGATCTTGCAGTCGCCACTGGCATTGGTGCACAATGCAAGAGTTAGCCTATCCTTTATGGGTTTGTGGCCTGGCATCGCCTTCTCCTCTGCCGTTATGTAAGTCCTATTCGGCATCTTCTTCCAGAAAGTCTCGTCACAGTTGAAGACTTGCTGGGGGATATATCCTTTGGCTTCTATCAGTTCGGAAAAAGTTTTGAGGTAATCCTCAGCTGCCTTCACATCCGAACTTGCTGCCTCACCATGCCTGACGATGAAGTGAATGCCAGACCTTTTCCTGAAGTTATCAAACCAGCCTCTACTGGCTTTAAATGAGTCTTTCGATGCTTCGTCCGTGGAAGTGCATGGGGTCTGCTCCAGCAAATCACCATAAATCGCTCGCGCCTTCTCACATATGATGCCCTGTGTTAATGTATCTCCTTTAAGCTGCTTCTCCGTCACTCATACCATCAGTAGATTCTCCATCTTTTCATGGAGAGAGCTATGGAGTTTAGAAGTTATTGTAACGCCCTTAGCTGGCGTTATACCCTTTATCGACTCCTTCTGTTTAAGCACAGTGTATATCGTTGAAGTACTATGCCCGTATTGCCTCGCCAAGTCATCTACTCGCACACCTTGCTCATATTTTTCTATGATTTCACGCTTTCATTCAATAGACATCATCCTCTTCTGAGCACTGACCTTTCCACTTGCTTTCTTCGGACCCATGGTTATAAAAAGAAATGTGATAAAGTATGTAAATGCACAAAAGATGTTTCAACAACGAGGTAAACAAGCACACTGAGTGAGGCGTGAGAAACTATGAGACGCTCCAGTCGTGGTAAACTGGTGGGTCATGTGCAGCTGGCCGATCTGCGCAATTACTCTTATCTCAAATGTTGCTCTTATTTCAAAGCAAAAAATCGCTCGCTCGACGGCTCGTATCTCAAAAATCTCGTATGTTAGGGCACTCGTATCTCGAGGTACCACTGTATTTAAAAAATAGAAACAAAATAAAGATGAAATAGGAAAACTTCAAAAATAAAACAATATATCACTCACAGATAATGTGGTACAAGAAATGTTAGAGAAAGTTTTCTAATCCAAATGGAAATTACATTAACTGGGAACCTGGATGTACAAAAAGTAATAAAGAAAAGGCAGAAATGGTAATTATGAGGATATATCTAATATATAAATTGTCTTAGTTTCTATAAATAATAACCACTTAAAGAAAAAATTACAACACTGTTGATGGGTTTACAAAGTACACAGATGTAACATGACAATACTGAGAATAAAAGGGGAAATGGAAGTATATTACTGAACAAAGTATACAGACATAATACATATGACAATAGTATTTATAAGAAGAGGAAATGGAAATACACTTGGAAAAATGCTGTATTTTACCTCGGACAAATGAACTCTAAGTAGATTGTGATAAAGCTAAAATGCACCTTGCGATTTCTAGAGAGCACCACTACCACCATCACCACACCAAAAAAAGCAAAGAAATATAGTGTTGGACAGGAGGGGGGCAAGGGGCAAGGGAAGATGTCAACAGAAAAATTAAAAATGTTTGACTAACATAAAAACCAAGAAGAGAAATAAAGACAAAAAAAAAATCTCTTCCTAAAGGAAAATACAAAATGACAGACCTAAATACAACTTCTATGTAAATGGACTAAATATTCTCATCAAAAGGCGGGGTCACCTCTGAAGACATAACATCTAAAAAAAATCCCCCAAGATGTCAACATCATAGTGACATAAGGAGATTCCTTTGTTTCTCTCCTTAAAATTACAAATCAGAAAACTATATTTCAACAAAATATCCCCTGCTAAACACAAACTCATCTTGAGATCAACACATAGAAGCATCTGAAGGTGAGCATATTGGAATGAACAGGGAAGTTGGGACAGGACATGAGAGAGACAGACCACATCTGGCACCTGCCCTGACCCCAGCTGACAAATACCAAAGAAGAGTTTGCTACCTCAAATGTACAGAAAGAGAAACAACCAATCAAGTACCATGAGTAACCAAGGTAATAAAGTAACTAAGAAAGAACATGAAGTCTCCAGAAACCAAACTCAAAGAAATGTAAGACTGGTTTAGATCACAGAGAATAAGATTGCAGTTATTTATAAAACTCAATGAAATACAAGAAAACTTAAGATACAAGAAAACTCAGAAAGGCAATTAAATAAGTTCAGGAATAATTTGCATACTCACTCCTGATTGGTTGGTGGGGTCACAAAGGTATGGTCAATTAGCATGATACTCTTTTATTAGATAGGCCTACCTTGACAAACAAAAGAAATCTCAAATAAACAACTTAAAATTATACACTAGAGAACTTGGAAATGAAGAACAAATGAAGAGCAAAGTTAGTAGATAAAAGGAAATGATAAAAAATAGAGCAGAGCCTTGGTGGAGTGGCTTTGTGGTTGGCTATCATCCTGTGCATCCATAGGTTGCCAACTGGATTCCCCATCAGATTATATGCCTGGGTTGTGAGCTTGAACCCTGGTAGGGTGCATGCAGGAGGCAGCCAACTGATATTTCACCCTCACATTGATATTTCTATCTTTCCTTCTCCCTTTCTCTTTCTCTAAAACACAGTAAGAAAATCATAATTTAAAAAATAACAGAAATAAGTGAATTAAAAAACAAAAAAACAGAAAAATTAATAAAACAAAGATCTAATTTTAAAAGACAAAAACAATCAACAAACCTCTGTCTACACTCACTACGGAAAAACAAGACAAATAAAATTAAAAGTGAAAGAGAAAAATTTATAATGATACCACAGATACAAAAAGGATTATCCAAGAATTCCAAAAGGCTATATGCCACAAAATTTGCAATCTAGAAGCAATGAATAAATTCTTAGAAATATAAAACATTCATAGACCGGATCATGACTAACTTAAATACACTGATCACTAGTAAGGAATCTGCAACAATAATTAAAAAACCTCCCAAAAAACTAATATCCAGGACCCAATGGCTTCACTACTGAATAGTACCAAACATTCAAGAAGATTTAACACCAATCCTTCTCAAATTCTTCCAAAAAATTTAGGAGAATAATTGCTAACTCATCTTAACAGGTCAACATTACTCTGATACCAAAACCAGGGAAAGACAACTCAAAGAAAGTTACAGTTCATATGTCTAATGAACACAGATGCAAAAATATACTAATTGTATCACAATTGAGTGAGGTTCATTTCAGGGACACAGGATGGTTCAACATGTGAAAATCACTCAATGTAACACACAGCATTAAAAAAATAAAAATCATCTGATCATGTCAATAGATGAAGAAAAAAACATTGATGAGATACAGCTCCTTATAATAAAAATAATCAATAAAATAGATATAGAAGAAAACTGCCTCAACTATAAAGGCCTTATATAATGACAAACCCTTGGCTAAATCATACTCAACAATGAGAAACAGAAAGCTTTTCCTCTAAGATCAGCAGCAAGACATGAATGCCCACTCTCACCATTGTTATTAAACACAAGAGGGGAGAGCATTTTCAGTTTCCATCAGAGAATACATTTACCAGTTTGAAAACCGTTTTCCTGAATAAAGTTTCTCCTTTCAGATTTGAAGTTGCTGTTGGAATGGCCTTGGGGTCAATTATCTTCTGTTGACAACAATAATGTCCTAAGCTTTTATGTTTGCTCATCTTTCACTGACTCACCCAGAGCAACTTAGTCCTACATGCTCCATTCATGGATGCGGAGACCATCTTGAAGGGGAAAGTGGATGTTATCAGAAGCCTGAAAATCTATAACTACGGCACACACTGAACAGCTGCATACCCTAGAACACCAGTCCCCAATTGGCGCAAACCCTCATATTCAGAAGAGCCCTATATTCCACAAGGAAAGGTCAGATTTCACCTGGGATAAGGAAAGACAAAACTACATAACCAGACACCCTGAGAAAAGACACCATGGGAAGAAAAGGAAACAGCCCGCATATGAAAGAAAAACAGCCATCACCAGAAAAGGAAGTAAATGAAATGGAGGCAAGCAACCTGTCAGAGAAAGAATTCAGAGAAATGGTCATAAGTGGCTGAAAAGAATAGAAGACAAATTTGACAATATGAGTAAGAAACAAAAAGAAATGAAGAACCAAGAAAAAATGACATTGCTACTATAAAAAACACAATAGGAAGCATCAAAAGTAGATTATAAGTATCAGAGGACCACATCAATGAGCTAGAAGACAAGGTAGGAAAATACCCAGGGAGACCAGCTTTTAGAAAAACAACTTAAAAAGCAGGAGAAGAAAGAGCCTAAGGGAACTTTGAGACAACATGAAACAGAACATCAACATAATAGGGGTTCCAGAAGGAGAGGAAACTGAGCAAGGAATAGAAAGGTTTTTGAAGAAATAATTACAGGAAATTTCCCTGATAGGGAAGAAAAAACCTACATAAATCCAAGAAGCTCACAGAGTCCCATGCAAAATAAACCTAAAAAGACCGACGCCATGAGACATTATAATTAAATTGGCAAACACCAACAACAAAATAAGAATCTGAAGGGTTCCAGGTTCGATTTCAGTCAAGGGCACATGCTCAGGTTGCAGGATCGATACCCAGGGGGGTCGTGCAAGAGGCAGCCAATCAATGATTCTCCTCATTGATGTTTCTATCTCTCTCTACCTCTCCCTTCCTCTCTGAAATGAATAAAACTTTATTTTAAATTTTAAGAAAATCTACAGAAATGAATATTTTGTCAACACCTGTTTTCAAACTGGTAAATCGAACCCTCAATCTTCTGGTGTGTGGGACAACATTCCAACAAATTGAGCCACAGTGGCCAGGGCAATAAGCTGCGTTGTTTTTGTTTTTTGGTTGTTTTTTTTAATGTTGATTTTGAAAAGTATAAGTAATAGACAATAATCTTAATCTAGTGGAGGTGAGGTTGGAGATTTCAATAAACAATTAATGGTGAGCTGTCCTTGCTATGTCCTCAAGGAAGAGAGATATAACTTAAATAACTATTAAATACATACCTCTCCCCCTATTTTGGGACATTGAGAAAAAATTTAAAATTCCCGCAGAGGATAAACGAAAGAATAGATATATGCAAAAGGTAAAGAATGCTGACACCCATGGCACATTTCAAAAGAGAATTACTAAATAATCTGATTATTCAGAATAACAGTTCAGAAGAACTTAAAAGAAATTAAGGGTAAGCACAAAGTCAAAGAACCTGTAACTTCACACTAGCAATAAACAGGCCAATCCACACAGAAAAATCTCTAAAACCAATAAATGCTGCAAAGAAAAAATAACTAAGCAAAGAAGGATGATAAACAATAAACATTAATAAATCCAACCATTTCAGAATTCATAAAAATATTCAATCCATAGAAACATTATATTGACATGTTTAAACCTTGCCATCATTGCTTGCAAGAGACTTCCAAACAAAACCAAACTTTTTTATTGCTTAAAGTATTACATGTATTAGTATATATATCGTCTTCCCTCCCATCTCCATTTACCTTGCTCCAGCCTCCCCTACCCTCTGTCACATATCCTCATCCCACCCCCCATGGTTTTGTGTCCATAGGTGTGCTTATATGCATGCATACAAGTCCTCTGGTTGATCTCTTTTCCTCTCTCCTCAACACTCCCCAGCCTTACTGCTACAATTTGACAGCCTGTTCAGTGCTTTACTGCCTCTCTCTCTATCTTATTATTCATCAGGTTATAATGTTCTTTATTCTCCATAAATGAGTGAAATCGTGGTATTTTTCTTTCATTGCCTGGCTTATTTCACTTAACATAATGCTCTCCAGGTCCATTCTGCAAATGGTAAGAATTCCTTCTTTTTTATAGCAGCATAGTATTCCACTGTGTAAATGTTTTTCTAGTCCACTCATCTGCTGATAGGCATTTAGACTATTTCCAAATCATAGCTATGGTGAATTGTGCTGCTATGAACATAGGGAAGCATATATCCTTTCTGATTGGTGTTTCTAGTTTCTTGGGAAATATTCCTAGGAGTGGGATTACTGGGTCAAATGGGAGCTCCATTTTTAGATTTTTTGTGGAAACTCCATACTGTTCTCCACAGTGGCTACACTAGTCTGCATTCCCATCAGAAATGCAAAAGGGTTCCCGTTTCTCCGCATCCTCACCAACATTTGTTTAGAAATTAGCTGACAGGTGTGAGATGGTACTGTATGATCATTTAGATTTTTCTCTTGCAGATAATTAGTAACTTTGAGCATTTTTTCATGAATCTCTCAGGCTTCCTTCTGTCTTCTTTCTAAAAGATTACACTGAGGTCCGTTGCCCATTTTTTTGATTGGGTCATTTATCTTCCCTTTATTAAGTTGTATAAGTTGCCTGTGTAAGTTGGAGATTAAACCTTTCTCAATGGTAACATTTGCAAATATGTGTCTTATTCAGTGGGTTTTATTGTTGTTTTGTTGATGGTATCTTTTGCTGTGACAAAGCTTTTTATTTTGATGTAGTCCCATTTGTTAATTTTCCCTTTAGCTTCCATTGCCCTAGGAGCACATCACTAAAGAAACTCCTTTGGCACATGTCTGAGATTTGGCTGCCTGTGGATTCCTCTGGTAATTTTATGGTTTCCCGACTTATGTGTAAGTCCTGTATCCATTTTGAGTTTATTTTTGTGTATGGTGTAAATTGGTAATCTAGCTTCATTTTTTTGCATGTATCTGTCCAGTTTTCCCAACACCATTTATTGAAGAAACTGTCTTGATTCCTTTGTATGTTCATGCCTCCTTTGTCAAATATTAATTGAGCATAGTGATTTTAGCCGATATCTGGATTCTCTATTTTATTCCATAGGTATGTCTGTTCTTGTGCCGTTACAAGACTGTTTTGAGCACAGTGGCCTTGTAATACAGATTGAAATCTGGTATTGACATCTCACCTACTTTCTTCTTTTTTTTTTGGATTGTTGTGACTAATCAGGGCCTTTTTTTAATTTCAGATGAATATTTGGATCCATAGATTGTTTTAGGTAATATGGACATTTTATTGATGTTGCTTCTCCCAATCCATGAGCATGGTAAGCTCTTCCATCTATTAACATCTTCCTCTATCTCTTTTTTCAGTGTACTGTAGTTTTCCTCCTATATGTTTTTTACCTCCTTGGTTAAGTTTATTCCTAGATATCTTAATTTTTTTTGGTGTGAAGGCAAATGGGATTTCTTTTTTAGTCTCTCTTTCTGTAAGTCCACTATTAATGTATAGAAATGCCATACATTTCTGGGCATTAATTTGTATCCTGCTACATTGC
Source organism: Lasiurus cinereus (assembly GCA_011751065.1). Taxonomy (NCBI): domain Eukaryota; kingdom Metazoa; phylum Chordata; class Mammalia; order Chiroptera; family Vespertilionidae; genus Lasiurus; species Lasiurus cinereus. Next base: position 21,983,486 of record JAAGEH010000392.1, read on the forward strand.
TGAATTCATTTATTAAGTGTATTAGTTTTTTGATGGAATTTTTCAGGTTTTTTTATGTACAGTATTATGTCATCTGCAAATAAGGACAGTTTTACTTCTTTTCCAATTTGAATGCCTTTTATTTCTTCTTATCTAATTGCAATGTCTAATGTTTCCAGTACTATGTCAAACAGGAGTGGTCAGAGTTGGTATGTTCTTAGGGGAAATGGTTTTAGCTTTTGCCCATTGAGTATGACACTGGCTGTGGGTTTGTCATAAACGACTTTTATTATGTTGATGTATGAACCTTCTATTCCCACCTTGCAGAGAGTTTTTATGAAGAAAGGGTGCTGGATTTTGTCAAATGATTTTTCTGCATCAATTGATATGACTATGTGATTTTTCTCTATTTGTTTATGTGATGTATCATGTTTATTGATTTGTGGATACTGTAACATTCTTACAGTCCTGGGATAAATCCTACTTGGTCATGGTGTATGTTCTTTCTGATGTACTGCTGAATCCGATTTGCTAGAATTTTGTTGAGGGTTTGGGCATCTATGTTCATGAGAAATATTGGTCTGTAATTCTCTTTCATTGTGTTGTTTTTATCTGGTTTTGGTATTAAGGTGATGCTGGCTTCACAGAAGGCGCTTGGAAGTGGTTCCTTCTTCTTGAATTTTTTGGAATAGTCTGAAGAGGATAGGTTTTAGTCCTTCCTTGAATGTTTCGTAAAACTCCCCTGAGAAGCCATCTGGCACTGGGCTTTTGTTTGCTGGAAGCTTTTTGATGACTGCTTCAATTTCTTCCATAGTTATTGGCCTATTGAGATGTTTAGACTCTTCCTGATTGAGTTTCGGAAGGTTATATTTTTCTAGTAATATGTCCATTTCCTCCAGGTTGTCAAGTTTGCTGGTATACTCATTCATAGTATTTTTTAACAATCCTTTGTATTTCAGGGAGGTCTGTTGTTACTTCACCTCTTTGATTTCTGATTTTATTTGTATCTTCTCTCTTTGCTTCTTGGAGAACCTGGCTAGAGGTTCATCAATCTTATTTAACTTTTCAAATAACCAGCTCTTGGTTGTGTTGATCTTTTGTGTTTTTTTTTTTGTTTGTTTGTTTTTGTGGTTTTTTTTGGTCTCTATGTTGTTTATCTCCACTCTAATCTATATTTTCTTTTTTATGCTTACACTGGGCTTTTCTTATTGCTCTCTTTCTAAATCTTTTGAGTTGTAGGGTTAGGTAATTTATTACCATTGTTTCCTGTTTTTGCAATATGCTTGTAGAGCTATGAACTTCCCTCTTAAGACTGCTTTCACTGTGTCCCATAGCTTTTGGATTGTTGTGTTGTCATTGTCATTTGTTGCCATGATGGTTTTTATTTCTTCCTTGATCTCTCAGGTTACCCAGTCATTGTTTAATAGCATGATATTTAGTCTCCCTGTGTTTGATTTCTTTGGATTATTTTTATTGTTGTTGATTTCCAGTCTAATGCCACTGTGACCTGAGAAGATGCTTGATATGACTTTTATTTTCTTGAATTTGAAGAGACTTTACCTATGACCCAACATATGGTCTATCTTGTAAATGATCCATGTGCACTTGAGAAGATTATATATTCTGTGGCTTTGGGGTGAAATGTTCTGAAGATGTCAATTCCATGTGGTGTAGTCAGTCATTTAGGATTGATGTTTCTTTCCTGATTTTCTGTTTAGAGGACTTGTTCAATGGTTATAGTAAGGTATTAAAATCTCCTACTATGATTGTATTGCTGTCAATCTCTCCCTTTATATCCTCCAAGCTTTTTTTTATGTTTTTGGGTCCTCCTGTATTGGGTGCTGTATGTTTGCCAGAGTTATTTCCCCTTGTTGGATTGCTCTCTTTAGTATTACGAAGTGGCCTTCCTTATCTCTTGTTATGTCCTTCACTTTGAGATCTACTTTGTCAGATATAAGTATTGCTATCCCAACTGTTTTTTTTTTTTCATTTCCATTGCCTGAAAAAACTTTTTTCATACCTTCACACTCTCAGTCTGTCTTTTGTTCTGAGGTGGGTTTCTTGTAGATAGCAGATTTATGGGTCATGTTTTCTTATCCAATCTGTTACCCTATCCTTTTGATGGGGATATTTGATCCATTTACATTTGAAGTTGTTATTAATAGTTACTTATTTGTTGCCATTGTTATTTTTTACCCCTGTATTCCTTCTTCGCTTCCTATTTCTTTTTTTTTTTTTTAAACACACTCTTCAGCATTTCTGGCATTGCACTAGTTCAGTGATAATAAATTCCCCTAGTCCTTTTTTTTAATGTGAAGCTCCTGATTTCACCTTCAATTATGACTGATAGCCTTGCTGGGAACAGTATTCTTGGATTCAGACCTTTCCTTTGCATAACTTTGTATATTTCATTCCATTAACTTCTGGCCTGATGAGTTGCTTTTGAGAAATCAGTCGCTAGTCTGATGGGTGTTCCTTTGTAGTTAACTTTCTGTCTCTCTGGATGCTTTTAAGATTCTTACTTTGTTGTTGGTTTTTGCCAATTTAATAATGTGCTTTAGCATCAGTCTTTTTCTTGGAACTCTGTGAGCTTCTTGGAATGGTGTGGGTTTTTTCTTCCCTATCAGAGAAGTTTTCTATCATTATTTCTTCAAACAGGTTTTCTATTCCTTGCTCAGTTTCCTCTCTTTCTAGAACCCCTATTATGTGAATGTTGTGTTATTCGTGTTGTCCCTATGTTCTCTTAGGCTCTCCTGCTTTTTAATTTGTTTTTCTAGAAGCTGGTCTCCTTGGGTATTTCCTACCTTGTCTTCTAGGTCACTAATATAGTCCTCTGTGTCTTCTAGTCTACTCGTGGTGCTTTCTATTGAGTTCTTTACAGCAGCGATATTTTTCATTTCTTCTTGGTTCTTCATTTCCATGTGGTTCTTACTCATATTGCCAAATTTGTCATTCATTCTTTTCAGCCACCTTATGACCATTTCTCTGAATTCTTTATCTGACAGGTTTCTTGCCTCCATTTCCTGGTGATGCCTGCTTTTCTTCCATATGCGGTTTGTGTCTTTGTCTCCCTATGGTCTTTCTTCGGGTGTCCAGTTATGTAGTTTTCTCTCTCCTGCGTTGATTTAAAGGCACAAAATACAACACGACAAGGTACAATGTAGAAGGCACTGAACAGAAATGTATTCACAATATTAATAACCCAAATAAAGGTGATCACCAGAGAAAGGCAAATTAGAGGATAGGAGAGAAAGAAGAGGGAAAAAAAAAAAGAAATTAAGCAGTGCATAAATGAAATTGGGGAAAAAAATAAAAGAGAAAAGAGAAGAGAATAAGAAAGAAAAGTGGAACAAACTATATATTGGTGGAGAAAACTCCAATAGAATAAAACAGCCACTAATTCCAACAAATGCCAGCAACAAGTACCTGTAGATAAATACAAACTACAAACAACAGCTAATATTAAGCGAGTTGAGGGAAACAGAAGCAAAAACAAACAAAAACAAAAACAAAACAAAAAACAAGACAAAAGCCGAAACCGGTTTGGCTCAGTGAATAGAGCGTTGGACTGCGGACTGAAAGGTCCCAGATTCGATTTCGGTCAAGGGCATGTATCCTGGTTGCGGGCACATCCCCAGTAGGGGGGCGTGTAGGAGGCGGCTGATCTCTCTCTCTCTCTCATCAATGTTTCTGACTCTCTATCCCTCTCCTTTCCTCTCTGTAAAAAATAAAATGTATTTTAGAAATAAATAAATATATATTTAAAAAAAAAACAAGACAAAAAATAATAGGCAAACCAATCTCACAAGCATAAAAAATCTATATAATCAACATTGACATAAACAACAACAAAGGGACACAGAGAAAAATTATTTTTTGGATAGTGAAGAGAGAAGAGGGAGGTGTGTATGGACTTGGAGCAGGGGATTAGAAATTATATATATATAAGTAGGGTGAAATTTTAATAGGAGGTAAAAAGAAAAATTAGAGAAAATCTAAAGTAAGGGTAAGAGAAAGAGATCAAAAAGTGGGAAAAGTTAGAGAGTGTTGGCATAATGGCAGAATTAAGATAGAGTAAAATGATGCTGAAGGAAAGATGAAAATAGAATGTAGAACTCTAATCACAAAGTAAAATAAAGAGAAAATGACACTTAAAGGTAAAATGACAATAAAACTGTAATCACTAAAAAGGTAAAATCAAGTGAGAAAAAAAGAAAAAAATAGTTTAAGTAAAAGATGAGAAAAAATGTAAAAAAAAAAATAAAAATGAAAAATAAAAAATTTTAAAAATGTGCCTTAGTGAAGGTCATATTCACTTCCTCTATTTTTTCTGTTTGGCACGACTGTTTCCCAGTCAGGACAATATTGCAGTTCCATGCATTCCACTCCTCCCTTAATGATGTAAGCCCCTCCTGATTTTTAAGCAGGTAGTGTGTCTTAATTTCTTGTAATGCTTTATTTGTGATTACCCAAGAATCACTTTGATTCAACCCCTCGGTGGCAGTGTTTTTGGATTGACCTCTGGGTCTATAGGTCATCTCTAGTCTGTGCTCAGACCCTGCTTTTCCTGTGGCACTCAATACTGGTTTGTGGGAATGGGTTGCCTCAGAGCTGGTTCTTTGATGGTTATTCCCCACTCTGTTCCCCAGGTTCCAGAAAAACAACTTTCCCCTGCAGTCTCTTAGGACGTCCCCAAATGGGTGATCCTATGTAATCAGAAGCAAGGATTGAAAGAAGAAAAAGCGTTAAGTGTGTGCACTCTGGGACTGTGCGCAAGTCTGTGAAGTGTTTTTTCACCCTGTGTCTAAGCAGCTAACACACACTTTTAAAATTTTTAGGCAATCCTTTTGCATCAGATCAAAATTGGTTGCTTTTTAAGAGAGCACTTCTGTTGGCAGCTCTGAGGACCCCCTTCCACATTCACAGATCACGCCAGCCCCAACTGCCACAGATTTTTCTAGGCGCAGACTTCCTCCGGTCTCCAGCACCCACAGTGCTCATGTTTCTCTGTCCTACCAGGTCCAGAGACCTCACCTAATCTGATCTTTCAGTGGTGGAATGGAGAGCTCCTCTGAATCCTTGTGTTTGTGCCAATTGGGGACTGATGTTCTGAAGTTCGCAGCTGTTTGGTGGGTTCCGTAGTTGTAGATTTGCAGGCTTCCGATAACATCCACTTTCCCCTCCAAGATGGCGCGGTCTCCATGCCTGAGCCAGTGGCTTCAGGAGGGAACCCAGCAGCAGTGGGGGCTGCCAGGTCAGGGGAGCCCCGTCCGGCAGTCCTCCACCATCTCCTGGAGTATAGCTGTCCCTCAACTCACCAGAAAACACTCCCCATGTGACCCTCACGAGAAGGCTTGGGAAACGTTTTCTATTCCATGGCCAATTTTTTGAGTCAAAAGACTTTAATCTTAAAATATTTAAATTTTAAAAACAAACAAAATCCTTGTTGCTATAGTTTTTAATATTTTTTTGGCTTTTAAAATTTGAATATTCAAATATGTTTTAAATACACAAAAAGAAAAATCTAAATATTAAGACTGAAGAAAATAAACCTGTAAGATATGGCTAAAGTTGTATGTATAGGATAATTTTATAGCCATTGTTAAAGATTAAGATGAGCTAAGTTCAACTCAATAAGCTAGGAAAAGAACTAAATAACCTAAAGAAGGCAGAGGAAATAGAGTTAGAAATAAAAAGGTAGAAGACAAAGATACAATAGAATCAATATATTAAAAAACTGATTCTTTAAAAGTTTAAAATAAGAAAAACATCTGCAAAAAAAAATAAGTGCGTAAAACATGAGGCATATTAAAGGTATAGTCATAGATATAGATTTTTAGATATCCTAAGAATATCTATAATAATAAAAGTTTAATATGAAAATTGATCGAACGGCCATCAGACATCCTTCCAGATGGACAAAGCTGGGGTTTCAGCCATGGGATTGAGGCAGCTGCCATAGCTATGAGGGAGGGACTGAATCAATGCAGCTGCCTCGGCTGCAAAGGCTTACTCTTGCACAAATTTCATGCATCAGGCCTCTAGTTTTAATATAAAAAACTTCAGGCCATTATTGACTTAAAAAATAGAAAGCATTACTAAACCAACAAGAGCTAGTTCTTTAATGGATAACCAAATAGCTCCACTCCTATCTTAAGAGGCAAAAAAGGCTCAGATGATTTTATAGGCAAGTAAAACAAAATCTTTAACCAAAAAGAATTTAAAAAATCTAAAGATTTGGCAAACTGTTTGAGACTAGGAAAAAATACTGTTAGTTTCTTCTCCTTCAAATGACTATAATAATTTGGAGGAAACGGACTGAATTTGCACAGATGAATGAAGACAATATGCAATCAAAAGAAAAGGGACTAGCCGAGACCGGTTTGGCTCAGTGGATAGAGCGTCGGCTTGCGGACTGAAAGGTCCCAGGTTCGATTCCAGTTGAGGGCATGTACCTTGCTTCCGGGCACATCTCCACTGTGGGGCGTGCAGGAGGCGGCTGATCGATGTCTCTCTCTCTCATCGATGTTTCTGACTTTCTATCTCTCTCCCTTCCTCTCTGTAAAAAAATCAATAAAATAAATTTTAAAAAAAAGAAAGAAAAGGGACTATTGTATGTATAAAATTATTTTTTATGTATACACGAATTCATGCACCTTGAAAGGAACTGTGGGCCATGAGGCTGCAGGGATCACAAGGGTGGGTCTCAGCCCCTCCTCCGTGCCCAAGTCCAGCCCTGTCTCCTCTCTACTGGCAGCTCCACTCCCACCACTGCCACTCACACTCGACTATGCAGAGCAATTGGGGCTGGCAGCAGCAACGGGTGCAAGCAGGGCCAGCGCCAACAGTGGGTACAAGTGGTGACTGCCTTGATCCAATCCCTTCCTCAGGGGCAATTAGAGCCAGGAGCCACCACTCACACCTGCAGATGGCTCTGAGTGATCAGGACCAGCACCGGACACCAGGAGCAGGTACAAGTGGCGGCTCTGGCACTGGCTGAGGGTGTGAGCCGGGTTGGCACTGGCAGTGGGTGTGAGCAGCAGCTCCAGCATTGGCAGAAGGCATGAGCAGTGCTGGTGCCAGGCAATACGTGTGAGTGCCGGACAGGACCGTGGCGCGTGAGAGCAGAGGATTTCCAGTAACTTTTAGAGGCTCACTCATATGAAAGCAACCAGCATCCCACCTTGGTCTGGTGTCCCTGCTCCCCTGTTCCACCATCCACCACAGCAACACCTGCCATGTTCTGCATTCGCCCCCTGGTGGTCAGCGCATATCATAGTAACCAGTTGTTCAGTTGTTCTGCCACTTGGTCTATTTGCATATTAGGGTTTTATATAGATAGGTAGGTAGGTAGGTAGGTAGGTTATGAGAAGAATTGAAGAATGTACAGAAACAACCGTGCCTAAGCTCAATTTATCCTAAAAATACAAGGGCTCAACATCAAAGAATATACATTTAAAAATTAAAGAAAAGAGGGAGTAAATGACACTCTTTAAGAAATGCAGAAAACACATTTGGTACAATTGAATGTTTTACAATTTTAAAATCCCTCACAAGCCAAAAATAAGAGGGAACTTTACCCAAATATTTTGAGGTATAGAACAAATCTCTACAGCTTTTACTTAATAGTAAAATGTTATGAAACTTAGAAATAGTGGTTATAACATATTAAACATTATACTGGATAGTCCCAGCCAATGTAATAAAAGAAACAGAATATAATTGCAGAAAACAATATAATTATACCTATTTGCACAAGATATGATTGTCTACATGTAATCTAAAAGAATCTACCAATTTTCAAATAAGGTTGTGTTAACCAATTAGAAAATGTAACTTTAAAGAGATTCCATTAATAAGAATAACCAAAAATACAGTGTCTAGGAATAAATCTAAGACAAGTTACATGAAACTTCTGGAAAGTTCCTAACAAGATATTACTAATGGACCTAAAGGTGGGGAGAGGGAGAGACTGAGAAGAGAGAAAGAGACCTGGGTAAGGAAACATTTGCCCTGCGCCATGACCTTGGATTTACTTCCCTCTTGTCAACTTAACTTGGGTAAATCATTCCAGCTACTGCTCTTCCTCCCTCTCCTGATTCAATAATTTTCCCTTACAATAATTCTTTCCTATCATCACACAGCATACTGTAATTTCTCCTATCATAAAGCAACCACCTCACCATCTTGGTTCCCATTTCTCAGCACTGCTCTTGATAGTTACCTATAATCATCATCACCTCCAGTTCTTCTTTTCTCATTCTCTCATGAGCCTATAGCAGGTAGTCAACAAACCCCACCAGAACAGTAGTTGCAAAAGGACCTCTGTTCCACCAAATCCAAGTCAATTCTTAGTTCTCAGCAACAGCCCAGAATTCAGTAAACCATTCCTTCTTCTTGAAAATGTCTTCACCTAACTTCCAAGACACCACTATGCCTTGTTTGTTGTACTTTCCTGCCTACATCTCTTCTCAGTCTCCTTTCCTGTGTCTTTATCTCCCCCAAGCTCTAAAATTGCTCCCAAGATTCAATTTTCACCTCTTTTCTTTCCCTAAAACTTACCCCTGCACTCCCCTCTCCATGATTCAATTCTCTCATGGCTTTAAAAACAATATGTAATACATTGTTATCTCCTAAGATTATCTCTGGCCTAAGCATATGTGCTGAATTCCAAACATGTAGCTTGTCGCTCTTCAACACGGAGATGTCTAAAAGGCACCTCAAGCTTAACATGCCTATAATCCAACCCCTATTTATCCACCTACCAGCCCTCTGCATAATAAAACCAAAGATGCCTCTTAAATTTCTAAAACCTATTATAAAACAGTATGTTGTGATCAAGACAAACACACACAGAAGAAACTGACCCACACATAACTGAAAACTTCATATGTGGCACAAGTGGCAAATTAGTGGGAGAGGGACAGACTATTTAACAAACGGTACAGATTATCCATATTTAAAAAACAAATCAGACCCCAACTTCATACCATATGCAAAAACAAACTGAAAGTAGACTAAAGTCCATTCTGTAAGAAGCAAACCTTTTAGATGAAAAAAGAGAAGACAAATGATCTTGGAGAAAGGAAGGATTCTCTAAACAAGAAGTAAAATTAAGATAAGTTTGACTACACTAAAATATAAATTTCATCAATTTGGCAGATGAAATATGTAACTACAGTGGATCCTTGAACAATTTTGAAGTTTGGAGGAGCCAACTCACCATTCCCGAAAATCTACAGGTAACTTAACTTCCCCCAAATTTAACTATGGTCAGCCATTCACACCCCCAGAATACCCAAGACTACACGTGTCTTAGAAAACAACATGTCCAACACCTTAAAGTAAATCCTAAAACTACAAAGTTACAAAGTAAACCCTAAACCCTAAATTCTTCAGTTTTTATGTAGCATGCAAAAGGTCATCTACATATACTTAAATATAGTACTAAGTCACATTATTATTAATTGTTCATTAAAGTTTATTTATAAGGTTTTAATTTAAGCAAGCTTCACTTTTAAATGGTTTCATCAATAGTAATTATAAACTCTTTTCAAGAAATCTTTCGAAGACCACTTTTAACAAATATAAATCATAAGGATGTTTATTAAATATCTTCTTGCTAAAATATATCCAAAACAGATAATGAGGGAGAAAAGTAAATTTTTCTATACATTTGTTGCTCCTTTGTATCATTATTGATGTCTTACACATACTAAGCAAAACCCTGACTAGGTGACCTGCTCTAAATTGATTATGATGTACAGAAGGGAGAAATTCATTTTCTACTAAGGACAAAAGGAAAAGGAGAGAAGATGAAGCAAATAAAACTCTAAATTATTTTAATTTGAAAGTTTACTGTAGAAAGACATAATGATTCTATTACTCATCTGATTTTTTCATAAACAGGAAACTAAACTTTCTAAATAGTTCAATTCCATATTCTATGATGAAGTGCAGCATACAGGAGGTAGGGCTCTAAAATAGGAGGTGGGTTGATAAGAATGACAGCAAAAGCAAGTAGATGGAAAAGATACCAACCCACTTAACTTCATTTCCCTTGACCCAGATTTAGAAAAGGCCAGAAATTAAGAAAGCTGGAGAAAACAAAAGGAAATTGACAATAACTTTGATTGATCCTACAACTTTTCAGTGACAGGAGCTTCTGATATATACCTCCCTTCAAATACTAATAAACTGCTGCACATGACTCTTGAGCCATTCTTTCTACTTAGGCAGTAGCTGCATTGGTTTGAATCTTAAGAGTTTCTGCCCACTGGGATTGAGAGAGATGCTTAGAACCGGAAGGCTTACCAGAAATGTATCTGGCCCAGCAATAAAGCCTAGTGGGTATGCTGACTGTGAGCACTGCCAAGTCTTGACCCCTGGATTTCTCTTTCCCCTTCCTGGGATAGAAGCACAACTGAAAACCAAAAGAGTTTCTGAAGAAGCAGTACTACCTGCTTTACTATTCCTGTAACAAAAGTGAGAAGCATGCCTTCACTTCTGCTCAGCCCCCATAGAACTTCAGAGAACTTAATGGCTTGAGTTGACCTCCTATTACCTGCAGAAGAAAAGTTCCAACCCATTTAATGTAGGACATAGCAGACATCCCTCCTCCCAAGGCATCGGAGTAGATAAAGTCAGCAGTGGTCCTAACAGGCGGCACTCCCTGTTAGGCCAGCAGATGATTCCAAAGAAACTCAGATCATACTTTTGAGTGGTAGGAAGGGCTGGTAAAGCACAGGAAGGGTGGAAATTTCCCCATCTTATTTTTTAGCTCCCATCCCAATCACCCAGCAAAGTCAGGGATTCAGGAATACAGCATGGCACTCCAATCTAGTCTACACAGAGGAAAAACAAGAGTTCTGACCCACCTTCATGAAGTAGGTCACATTGACGTCTTTACCTGCTCCAATGTTTGCTCCTCGAATTCTAAGGGAAGCACTGTTCTTTAAGGAGAGACCTGTTCCACTACAGAAAAAGCTTTTAAAACAGTTCCGCAAACTCCAAGGCAGGTCCCTCTACTGCAATAGAATTCAGCCAAGAAAAGAACCTAACGTTTTCATTTTCCATTTAGTGGATTATGCCTACAAGACAACTTGAATTTTTGGCCAATCCTTTCCCCACTCCCCATATGATTTTGGTCTTGTTCTCTCCCAGGCTTCTTCTTGACAAACATGAGTTTGGCATTGCTGTAAAACACCTTACTCATAATCACAATCTTTTGTTGTTGTTGTTGATTTTTATCAGACTGCTGGGTAAGCAAAATGTGTCTGATCTTAACACTTTATACACATCTCATTTCCATCTAATTCTACATAATCATTGCAACCTCATCATTTTTAAACAGTCCCAAACAGGAGCTACTTAGAAAGAATTGTTTCCCCTAGGAATACATTTTCTCTTTCAGATAGGCATCTACCAATTTATTCAAGACATTCTCAAAAATTTACTTATGAGCTGAAGCTAGTGGTATCGACTGATGATAGTATTTAAAATAATTCTAGAGGAAATTTCACTCAAACCTATACTCCAAAAGAAGAGCACTACAAATCATTTTTAAAAAACTTCAAAAAGTAACTAAATAACTATTTACCTCTTTTTAAGCTCAGAAACTCATCTATCTGTATTATAAAAGGCCAGTGTCCCTAACGACCGCTATGACCTGACAGATGACTGGTCACCATGAGGTGCATTGAGCACCTCTTGGTCCCTACTCCACCCATCCAAGACCACCAGCTCCCAGCACAGAAAATTCCAAACAAGGTCTAGGACTGCAGGCAGTAGATCAGATTTTAAAAACACTACTTTTGTGACACAAATGTGGAGATGAAAAAGCAGTCCGGGGTAGGCAGTGTCTCTCACCAGAACGATCACCATGTGTTCCTCGTCCATCTTGCCCATGTCCTCAGTGCTAACTGGAGGTACTGCTGCGAAAAGCTGGGTTACTGTGGCTCCTGGCGGTGGGCGTCCCAGTGGACTGCTGGGCTACCAGCAGCACGGCAGGCCGGCTCTTAGCAGCAGCAGCTCGGCCCTCCTTTACACCGTCCCACCCAGCAGTGGGGGAGGGGAAGCCTCCCTCCTTTCCAGCCCAAACATCCTTCCATACCCTGGGAAGAAGTGCCAACCCACCCAGCCGGGACCAGTGCCTCAGGCTCCCCATCCTCACGAGCACACACCCGGCCAGGCCAGTGGCTGCCGCTCCCCTCAGCCATCAGCCCGCCAGCAGCTCGGGAGGAGAAGAGGAGAGGAGGAGAGGAGGGGAGGGGAGGCGGGGAGGAGAGGGGGAGGAGGGGAGGAGAGGAGGGGAAGGGAGAAGGGGAGGAGGGGAGGGGAGGAAGGGAGGGGAGGAGGAGGGGAGGACAGGAGGGAAGGGGAGGAGAGGGGGGAGGGGAAGAGAGGAGGGGAGGAGAGGGGGGGAGGAGAGGGGGGAGGGGGGAAGGGAGGAGGGGAGGGGAGGAGGAGGGTTGGTGCGACTTTGTCAGGTTGCCCCTGTGCCACTCTGCTTCACCTCTGCTGGCGGGACCCCGCCCCTGACGCAAGTTTGTGGGTGTTGCCGCCATCTTGGGAAGGTCAACACCCGCTGACTGCCAAGGCCTCAGGCAGTACACACCCTGCAGTCGCCATGACGGGTCATGACACTGCCTCTGGTTGAAGCAGATGCTGTGGGAGCAAAGGGGCCAAAAAAAATGGTTATGTCCAATAGCCATCTAAGTCCACATGTGGTGTACGAATTAGTCTTTATTAGAACCGAATTTAGAACTGGTGTGCCCCATTTTAAGAAGACCTCCCCCCACCCCCCTAGACTTACCATGTTGAGAATTCACTTTACTACAGAAAGAATAAACAAGAATGAGCTCTACCTGTTCATTCCCTCAGCCTTATGCTTTGCACAAGTCTCAATAAAGAGATGGAGCAGAAGAAAAAGTAATGCCTCATGGCACTGAAATTTATCAGTTTCTTCCACAAACTTTTTATAAAACTTGTATTAACTTTGTGCCTGTATTATAGAAACACAATACAGCTCTGCCCTTATCTTCAAAAGGCTTAAATAAAGACTGAGTTCCCCGGTGAGGTAAACCTGTAAATAGCCAAAGAAGGAGCAGGTTCCAATACAATTCTTATTATTAAAATTACTGAGTAAAAAAACTGTCCTCACTCTCCCTCTAGAACAGTGGTTCCCAACCTTCCTAAGGCCACGACCCTTGCATAGTTAGTTCCTCATGTGGTGGTGACCCCCAACCATGAAATTTTGCTACTGTTATGCACCGTGATGTAAATATCTGCATTTTCCGATGGTCTTAGGCGACCTCCAAAGGGGTCGCGACCCACAGGTTGAGAACTGCTCCTCTAGAACAAGAATTAATAGGAGCAAATAAATATAATGAATAAATCCGAACTCCTTTGGGGACCCCAACCCTCAGAGACTAACACAGGTTTTGGAACCTAAAGGACTAATTTCAGGAGGGGCGGGGGGACCCCCACGGGGCATAAATAAGGTTAAAAAAAATGACTTTATTTAGAATAAGAAAATAAATTACAAATAACTTTAGGCTTTGGGAATCTGTCCCTTTCTCTGTTAAATCATTTCAGGCAGGTTACCCAAAATGCTACTGGTTGCAACTTGCTTGTTCTCTCCTGGAGAACAAATCCAGCCCTCACAGGAACTCTGAAGTTTCCTTAGCTTTACCATAAAAATAAAAATACATTTCAACAACACTTTCTGGACAAAATCCTTTAAATTTTTTAATGTTACCATAGTAGTAAATACATAGTGCATAATATATCTTTTTCCCCCTAATAGGTGTGTAGTGTAATGGTATATCATTGTTGCTTTTATTCTATTGTTGACACCATTATAGATGCCTCCCATTTCACCCCCTTTACCCTCCTCCACCCAGCCCCCACCTCTGGCCATCACCACACTTTTGTCTATGTCCAACCCCCTCCCCTGACCTCTGTTAGCACTCCCATCCTAATATGCAAATCGACCAAACAGTGGAACAACCAGTCACTATGACGCAAACTGATCACCTGTGTGATCAATGCAGGAGCTGCCACCTGGTGGTCAGTGCACTCCCCCAGGGGGAGTGCCACTCAGCCAGAAGCCCTGAACTGGACTCACTGCCGGCAAGCAGAGCAGCAGTGGCAGGAGCTTCTCCTACCTCCTTAGCAGAGCTAAGGATGTCTGAGTGCTGGCTTAGGCCCGCTCCCCCAAGGATATCCCCTGAGGGCTCCAAACAGTCCAGGCTGAGGGACCCCAGCTGTATGCACATTGGCAGTGACCAGGCTAGGAGGGGAGGGCCATTAGGCAGGTAGGCAGGTAGGCAGGCAGGCAGGTGAGTGGTTAGGAGCCAGTGGTCCTGGATTGTGGGAGATGTCTGACTGCCAGTTTAGGCCCGCGAGATCGGGCCTAATCTGGCAGTCAGGCATCCCCCAAGGGGTCACAAATTGGAGAGGGTGTAGATCAGGCTGAGGGATCCCCACCCCCAAGACCCCACCACCACCATGCAAAAATTTTGTGCACCAGGCCTCTAGTCCACACTACTAAAAAGGTAATATGCTAATTAGACCAGGAGACCAGACATCTTCCTACTGTCCAACTTCCTTCTGGACAAAGCCACGATGGTGCGGGCCAAGGCAGAAGCGGTTAGGGGCAATCAGGCCAGCAGGGAAGGACAGTTAGGGAAAATGAGGCCAGCAGGGGAGGGCTGTTGGGGCCATGAGGCCGGCGGCAGGGGAGGGTAGTTGGGGGCCATGAGGATGGCAGGGGAGGGCAGTTGGGGGCCATGAGGCCAGCAGGGAAGCAGTTATGCGGAGATCAAGATGGTAGGGAGGCAAGTAGTTAGGAGCTGACGGTCCCAGATTGTGAGGAGACATCCAACTGTGGGATGGGGTCTAAACAGTCAGTTGGATATCCCCCAAGGGGGTCCCAGATTGGATAGGGTGCAAGCCAGGATGAGGGAACCCTCGTGCACGAATTTTATGCATCAGGCCCTAGTGTATATATATAAAAGCCAAAGCAACTGTTATGACCAGACAGTAGCTATGATGTGCACTGACCACCAGGGGGAAGACGCTCAATGCAGGAGCTATCCCCTGGTGGTCAGTGTGTTCCCACAGCCAACTTCACACAGCCAGCCAACCTTCCGCAGTCCCTCCCCACAGCCAGCTGGCCCCAATCAGAACTGGGTGAGACAGCCCTGATGAACCCTAATTGCCGGCCAGGCAGAAGAACCCCACTCACGCATGAATTCATACATTGGACTTCTAATCCTATATAATAAAAGACTAATATGCAAATTGTCACCTCAGGAGATCATTTGACTGGGAGCTCGGCTAGGAGACGGGGAGTTCAACCACTTCCTATGATGTATGCTGACCACCAAGGGGCGGTGCAGAATATGTCGGGTGTTGGCGACACACGGCTGACAACGGGCGGCAGTGGAGGTGCTGCCAGCCCCAATGGGTCCCGATGAGAGTGGAACTACTGCAAGATGGTGGAGCAGGTGAGTAGGAGGTGCCAAGCCAAGGCAGGTGCAAGAAGGGGCCCAATCACCCCGCAGTGACTAGTGATAGCAGTGAGAGGCAGGGTCACCACCTGGCTCCCAGGTGCAGAGGGAACCAGGCAGGGGGTTCAGCCCCAATTGATCACCCAGCAGGTGGGGTGGTGGAGCAGGTGAGGGAGCAACGCAAGGCCAAGGAGGGAGTACCAGGCGGGGTGCAGGCTGCAAGGCTGGGGCATAAGCTGGGGCTATGAGGCTGGGGTCACAAACTGTGGCCCTATCTTTGCAGGCCATCCCAAGAGACTCCACTCATGCACAAATTCATGCACTGGGCCTCTAAGCCTATCTAATAAGATGGCAGCCATCTTGTGTGCACATGGGTAGCCATCTTTGATCATATGGGGGCAGCCATCTTGTGTGTTGGAGTGGTGGTAAATTTGCATATTACCTCTTTATTAGATAGGATTAGAGGCCCAGTGCATGAATTTGTACATGAGTGGAGTCTCTTGGGGTGGCTCAGTGGTTGAGCATCGACCTATGAACCAGGAGGTCACAGTTCGATTCCTTGTCAGGACACATGTCCCGGATGAGGGCTGGATTCCCAGTGGGGGGGGTGCAGGAGCAGCCAATCATAATTGTCTCTCATCATTGATATTTCTTTCTCTATCCCTTCCTCTCTGAAAGCAATAAAAATATATTTTTTTTAAATGTCTGATTACTCAATTCAAGTATTCTCATTTACATATCCAATATCAGTTAATATTTCCCTTACCTAGCATCATTATGGAAGATAACACAGTAAGTCCCTGTTCTTAAACCAGGGCACGCATATATAGCAGGAGATGAAGGGCTGTATGAAGACGCTAATTCATGGCTCATCTTCCTAAAGTAGTGGTCAGCAAACTCAGTCAATATGTTGGCAAACCGCTGTCCTAAATCATCAACCTGGTCCCCAAATATTTATGGAGAAGAGTTACCTGGTAAGTACTTCTAAAACACTCAATAGCAAACAAAAAAATATTCACAAAGGCTTTAGATAACATGAGAATTCAAAAGCAAGCCAGAGCCGAAACCGGTTTGGCTCAGTGGATAGAGTGTCGGCCTGCAGACTGAAGGGTTCCAGGTTCGATTCCGTCAAGGGCATGTATTCTGGTTGCGGGCACATCCCCAGTAGGGGGCGTGCAGGAGGCGGCTGATCGATGTTTCTCATCGATGTTTCTAACTGTCTATCCCTCTCCCTTCCTCTCTGTAAAAAATCAATAAAATATATTAAATAAATAAATAAATAAGCAAGCCATACTTACAATCCCCTTTCCCATCTCTATTTCCTAATTAGGACACTTGCTCTCTTTCTTCTTCTGTTAAAAGCACTTAGGTGGAAACTTTGGAAAGCAGTATCATAAATTTAATTTTGTCACATGCCAAAACTTTTTGAAAACGATTTTTGATAGCTCTTTCCAACATGTTTTAGTAAACATGCTCCTCAGATGCTCTATGAGGCTCAAGGGTCCATGTAATCCATGACCCAGAGGTACAATAACCAGATCCCCTCTACAGCTCATCTCAAAAGCAAAGTTACTGTCTACTCACCTGCCTTTAGCAACTCCCTTTCCTTTACCAAATATCTGTTTCTAACACGCTAAGGAAGCCAGTTAAATCCAAGCATATCATGCCTAAATAATAAAGGTAAAGAGTCTTCGAGAGAGACCAGAATCATTCAAAGTGTACAGAACAAGGCTTTTTCTTTTTGGGGTCTTTGTTCTCACATATTCTAAATAACTGAGGCTTCCAGATTGGTTACATGCTAACATAAGAAATGCTAGTGTATCCAACTCTGTCATGCCCTGAAATCCTATATAGTAAAATATTGGTGAAAAATTGGTACATTTTAACCAAAGATATTCATTATGTACTATGAACATTGTTGGACTTCATCAACAAATGCTAGGGAACTACCAACCTCTTGAAAACTTCACATGGCAGAGCCCACTATAAATGGAAATAAGGCAAAAATAAAGACATTTCATAAATATATTGTGGCTTATCCAACTACAGAATACTACTGTTAAACATCCACCCACATTTTTCACAATATCTAAACATAAATACTATTACCAACATTTCAAATACTCTTTCTAAGAACACAGTTTCCCTCCAAATTATTTGTATCAAGTTTAGAAATAATTTCCTCCAAGACATCATGTAGGATTTTGTCAAACACGAGGGCTAAGTACATGGTTCTCACATATATGGTATAACTCCAAATGCTATAACTCTAGTCACTATAATTGTAACTAATCTATAAATCAGGATTATTGATTGCTCACCACATTCATGTCCTCAGAGAAGCACTGTGATAAACGAAAAAACAGACATGCAACCAACCATTCCAGAAGAAAACATACTATGTAATATTTATAGAAAGTAATGCATAAGCAGTGTACATTAATAATTAATAGCACAAAATAAAAAATAAATTAGTCACACAAAATTTGAAGGGGAGGATTCCTGTTAGCAGCGAACTCAAATAAGGTCCTGAATGAGGATTGACACTGAAGCTGACAAGTAGTTGAAGGATCTACCACCTACTGGAAAATAGCAATGCAAAGGGGGTGCGTAGATGTGGACAAAGTAATCCAATAACTATGGCTTCACTAGCTCTGACCAATTGAAGATTGTTTATACAAGATACGGCAAAAATAGGCTTACAGTTGTTCATGTTGAAAATAATAAATATTTAATAAGTAATAGCCCTATTAATAAAAGCCTAATATTCAAATTATTTAACAGAGTTCAACTGGGAGTTCAACCGCTCACTATGAGGTGCACTGACACCAGGGTGCGGCATGGAACATAGTGGATGTCAGTGATGTGGCACTGGCAGTGGAGGCGCTGCCAGCCCCTATGGGCCCAGATGAGAGTGGGTTCATGGCAGGATGGTAGAGCAGGTGAGCAGGCAGCGCCAGGCCAACGTAGGTACCAGAGGGAGCCTGATCACCCCGCCAATCACCCTGCAGGTGGCGACCAATGGCAGCAGCGGTGGGAGGGGCCACCACACAGCTCCCAGGCACTGAGGGATCCGGGCAGGAGACCCACCCAATCATCCTGCAGATGGTCAACAGCGGCCCGCAGGCCCTGATCCCCCTTTTGGAGCCAGGACTCAGGCTGGTACAGGGAACTGGGGATGGGTAGTGACAACCAACCTCCCCTGGCACCGGGGCGGGAAGCTGTGACCTCTCACTGGTTACCTGGGGGCGGGATGATGAGGACAGAGGTGCAGTGAGAATGCAGGGTATCTGCAGAGCTCACTCTCACTCCCCCTGCTACTCTCCTCCAGGATGCTAAGGGTTGCACGCCAGGGAAGCCTCTGCACTCAGGTGCTAGGCACCACCCCACACCCACATAACCTCTTCTGGGTAAGCCAGGCCACAACCACTGGTACTGCAGGGGCCATTTGGGTACCCCATGGGTTTAAGCAAGAGCCGGTCTGTGAAGCTGGCCAGAGTGTGCTGCCTACTCAGCTTCCATGTGACGCCACTGGACAGCCAAGAAGTTCACACTGTGACCCAGCCCTCAGTGTCTGGCCACGCTTATCACATCTCTGTGTGAGGACTCAGGCGCCATGACTTAAGCAGGGGGGGGGGGGATTGTGGGATCCTGGGGGCCCAGGTGCTGTCCAGGGACCAAAGGTCAGCTAGGACCTGCCCTTCCACGCCAGATACTCATGCTTCAATCATTATCCAGGGACTGCACCCATGCACAAATTTCATGCACCAGCCCTCTAGTGTAAGATAAACTGTGTTTGGCATACTCACAACTGTGTTTTGTATACCAAAATAGGCAGAACAAAGATGTTGAACATTTTGCCTCAGAAGCATTAGTTTAACTATTATATCCATTTCCATAAACAACTCCCTTGAAACCTAGTTTATACTTTATTTTCATTTTCAATATCTTTGGGTAAATCTCAAGTGTTGGCTCAAACCTTCAATCCCTATGTTCATAGTACCACAGATTCCAAATCAATAAGGTTGCTATGGGTTCTGGTAAAAACAAAAACAAAAACAAAAACAAAACATGTTCCAAAGAGTACTCTCATTACAAAATAACTAGATCTTCAATAAATACTTTAGTGAGCTTCAAGAAGCAAGGAAAACATCCAAGTGCCCCAGTAACTCCCCCAACACAACCATAAAAGCAGACAAACACCAAAGACAAAGGAAGCAACCCACAGATTGGGATAGGGGTACATAGTGTAGAAGATTTAGAAGTAAAAATATATTTGCTGAAATTAAAAATTCAACAGTGACCTAACAGATAATTAGACAGATCTCATTAGTAAACCAGAAGTTAGGTCCAAGAAAAGATCCAGAATGCAAACAAAACAAAAACAAGGACATGGAAATGAGAGGGCAAGAAACAGAGAATAGAATAAGAAGATCTAACAAATGACAACTTGGAATTTCCTTAAGTCCATAAAAGAGCAATAGTATATGATTAAATGGCCAGTAATTTTTCAGCACTAATCAGGCACAAATCAACTAAACAAACAAGGTATGCCAAACTCATTAATAAAATCACAATGCCCACACCTGAAACCCATGTGATCATATTAACTAATGTCACCCCAATACATTTAGCTTAAGGAGGAGCAGGGGAAATACAATGTCCACAAATGTAAAACTCAAGAACACCAAGGCCAAAGTAAACATCTCAAAAGCAACCAGAGAAAGAAGACAGATCTCTGGCAAATTATCTAATCTCAACTGACAAAATCTCCTCAAGAACAGTGAGGAAGCCAGAAGATAATCAAATAATATCTTCAAAATGCTATAAGAAATAACCAATTAACTGGTTTTATTTGGAATCAATTCTATTTTTCAAAAATAAGGGCAAAATATATTTCCTGATTTAAAAAACAACAACAAAAACTAGCTAGTTTTCCAGCCATAATCCTCACTAAAATATCTAAAAGGATATACTCGAGAAAGGAGAAAAAAATCATCCCAGAAGAAAGTTCTGTAATATGACTAATGTTCAAACAAATTGGTACAGATATAGGTATAGCTAAACAAATATTGTCTGCATGGAATAATAATATTCTATCTCATAAGGTGTTTTTTATTCATGAGCAATAATAAACATTGGAAGATAATAGCATGTACTAGTAAGTTTATGGCGGATCAGAGTTAAAGGATTTTAAAGTCTTTTATTGTCAGAAGTGGAGCTCAAATAATAATAAACTTTAGACATTATGTATGTTCAACTTCAAGAATAGCCGCTTAAAGATTGGAAACAACATACAACTTCCAAACTAAAATCAGTGAGTTTTTAATATGGTTTTACTGTAGGATCTGGCTGGAGCAGAGTTGAGTTTGGCAAAAAAAAAAAAAAAAAAAGTCAAGGTCTAGCTCAGAGGTGTCACAAAGAATTTCAATTCTAATATTTATTTGGGGTCACAGATTCCTTTCAAAAACTGTTAGTCCTCTCCCCCAGAAAAAAAATGCTCATATGTACTTGTACAAGTTTTCAAAGAAACACAAAAGACCTTTTTCAGACTTCCCAGAGAAAAAGAATCTCCAAGGCCTTGGCCAGCTTACAAAGCTGAAGAGAGTTAAGTTGATGTGGGAAACAATAAAATTAGAAGTTCTCTCTAACCTAAAGTTAAAACCTCATATGAAATGTAAAAGAAATATCCTGTTTCCTCGAAAATAAGACATCCCCCGAAAATAAGACCTTCTTCCAGTTTTACTTCTCGCTATAATGTAAGGCATCCCCCAAACATAAGGCCTCCCAGGAATATAAGACCCCGAAACTACCGTAAGGTGTCTGACTCCTGATTTAAAGAGACCTCACACTACTTGAATAGCTCCGGCTGCGCTGAGGCCAATCAGTGAGCTGGTTTGTGATGACAACTACTACCGTACCATATATAGGTAATAAATTTCCTTTTTTTTTTTTTTTTGTTCAACAATAAATGTGTACTGAATTCTTCTTCATGGAAAAATAAGACATCCCCTGAAAATAAGACCTAGCGCATCTTTGGGAGCAAAAATTAATATAAGACACTGTCTTATTTTGGGGGAAACAGGGTAGCACAGGGCATAATGTTTCAGAAAGGAGGAACCTGAAGGTAAGGAATCAAGAATGGAGTCATTCCTATAATTCAGGCTTTCATTAAAATGTGTTTCAACAATTACGCAACGATTGCAATATCTGAACTGTGGAAAATAATGGCTAGAAATAAATTCCTAGTTTTAAAGATTATAAAAACCAATCTTACAATCTGGTGGGCAAGTATGCTATACACAACTAAGACAGAAATTTCAACAGTTGATAGAATCCAAGATGGCGGCATAGGTAAACACCTACACTGCTGCCTCGTACAACAATTTCAAAACTACAACTAAAAGACAGACCAGACATCATCCAGAACCACAGGAAAGCTGGCGGAGTGGAAATTCTACAACTAGAGGAAAAGAGAGGGGCTCACAGAGACCCAGAGGAGCTGCAAAAAGCCGAGGTGCGTAGATGCGGGCGCATGGAGAGAGCGAGTGACGGCGAACCTGGCTGGCCTTCTCTGGCGGGAGGAAAACGGAGACTCTCAAAGGCATTGAACCCCTTATCCTACGACACTAAACCTCTGACCCAGCCAAAACTCATTCGGGGAGGGGGAGGGGGGGAGTTTGGACTGTGAAGGGGGAGAAGTGCACAGAAATTTAGGAGAGTCACAAAAGAGCAGAAGTCTGGTGGCACACACAGCACTGCGCCACAGAGAACAGACTGCTGATTGTGCCGCTGGCTTTCACAAGAGGGCGGGAGACAGACCCTCCCAACTGTGCCACTTCCAACCTCACTAAACCCCAGTTTCGGGCGAAACCTTGGGGACCCAGACTCGTGTGGTCCCATAGCACAGGGGAGCCGGAAAGGCAGCAGTCTAAAGGCAAGGCGCGAGAGCGCATGCGCGTGCGCACAGGGACCGCTCCAGCAACTACCCAGTCACGTGAGACTCAGGGACCGTGGAGGGTGGCCCGACTGGAAGGCAAGGCGGTACCTTAAGCCCTGAGACTCCACCCATCCCAAGCTCAAGAGAGGCTTTTGTGGTTTTTCAAGTCTGGTATCATAAGGCTGAATCCAACACAGAAGTTCTCCCAGCATAGTGAAAATGCCAACACAAGGGAAGGGATCACAAACAAAAGAAATAGAGGGGAAAAAAAAGACTGGATATAGAGGTCAAAACCACGCTTATAAGGTTTTTCAAGAATATGCTAGTTACAAACACCAATCAGAAAGGATTTATGCACCCCTATGTTCATAGCAGCACAATTTACAATAGCTACAATTTGCAAACAGCCTAGGTGCCCGTCAGCAGATGAGTGGATCAGAAAACTGTGGTACATCTACACAATGGAATTCTATGCTGCCATTAAAAAGAAGGAATTCTTACCATTTGCAGCAACCTGGTTGGAACTGGAAAGCCTTATGCTTAGTGAAATAAGCCAGTCAATGAAGGAGAAGCATCACATGATCGCACTCATTGGGGGATAATAAAGAACATTATAAACTGATGAACAAAAGGATAGATACAGAGACAGTAAAACTTCAAACAGACTGTGAAATTACAGCAGGAAGATTAAAGTTAGGTGAGGTAGGATAAGAGATCAATCAAAGGACTTGTATGCATGCATATAAGCATAACCAATGAACACAGACACTGGGGGGATTGGGATATGCCTGGGAGGGAGGGGGGGCAAAGGGGAGATATGTATAAAAAATTAATAATAAAAAAAGAATATGCTAGAAAAGATGGATAAATTTATCAAGTCCCAAGTGGAGATGCAAAAGGACCAACTAGAGATGCAAAAGATCCAACTAGAGATGATAAAGGACCAAATAGAAATTAAACATACACTGACTGAAAAAAAAAAAAATTATACAGAGACCTAACAGCAGACTAGCGGAAGGCAAGAATCAATTCAAAAATGTGAAATATAAAGAAGCAGAAAACACTCAACTGGAAAAGCAAGAAGAAAAAAGAATCCAAAAATGTGAAGATAATGTAAGGAGCCTCTGGGACAGCTTCAAGCATACCAACATCAGAATTATGGGGGTGCCAGAAGAAGAGAGAGAGCAAGACACTGAAAACCTATTTCAAGAAATAATGACTGAAAACTCCCCACATCTGGTAAAAGAAATAGACTTACAAGTCCAGGAAGCACACAGAACCCCAAATAAAAGGAATCCAAAGAGGACCACACCAAGACACATCATAATTAAAATACCAAGAGCAAAAGACAAAGAGAGAATATTAAAAGCAGCAAGAGAAAAACAGTTCATTACCTACAAGGGAGCACCTATACGACTGTCAGCTGATTTCTCAACAGAAACAATGCAGGCCAGACGGGAGTGGCAAGAAATATTCAACGTGATGAATAGCAAGAACCTACAACCAAGAATACTCTATCCAGCAAAGCTATCATTCAGAATGGAAGGGCAGATAAAGAGCTTCACAGATAAGAAAAAGCTAAAGGAGTTCATCAACTCCAAACCAGTATTATATGAAATGCTGAAAGGTACTCTTTTAGAAGAGGAAGAAGAAAAAGGTAAAAGATAAAAAATTATGAACAACAAATACATATCTATCAACAAGTGAATCTAAAAATTAAGTGAATTAAAAATTTGACCAACAGAATAAACTGGTGAATATACTAGAATCAGGAGCACAGAAAGGGAGTGGACTGATAATTCTCAGGGGGGAAGGGGGAAGGGGAGTACAGGGAGCGACTGGACAAAAATCATACACCTATGGACTCATCAATTAGGGGGAAAGGTAAGGGTAGAGGGACGGGTGGGAGCGGGGTGGAGGGGAGTTATGGAGAGGAATAAAGAGAGACAAATGTAATAATCTGAATAATAAAGATTTAATTTTTAAAAAATTTCAACAGTTAACTACCAGGTGTTTTATTTCATTGATTTGTTTATAAAGAGGAAGGGAGAAAGAAACATCCATGTAAGAGAAAAAAAATCACTGGTCTCCTCCCACACATACCCCAACTGAGGAATCAAACCCACAACCTGGATATGTGCCCTGACAGGAACTGACTGCACCATTTTCAGGTATTACGCGATTACGCTCCAACCGAGCCATAGCAGGCAAGGCTACCTAGTGTTTTTAATACTCCCTTCCTGGAATGACTCAATTAATAACGAGCAATGATTAAAGGACCTACATAAAATATTAGTCTGGTGCACCTAAAGTGCCTCTTCGGCAAAGGCAGATCCAATACCTCCCAACCTCAACTTTTAGTCTGTGTCAGAAATACAGACCACTGCAATCCAGAAAACTCCTAAATCTACTTGCATCCAGAAAGAAGCTAAACAAATATTGTCTGCATGGGATAATAGATTCCTGTCTCTACCCCAAACACTGAACACTACCATCTCATGGTCTGACTCAAAGAATCTGTATTTTAAAAGTACCCCAGACGACACTACAAACACACACTATATAACACTATTACTCCTTATTCACTGAAATTTAACTCATATTGGCTTTGTGCACCAATGATATTCAAAACTGTAAATCAAAATGTTGCAAATAAAGTATTTCCTATATAGCATGGAAATATATTCAGTAGTTAAAATCATTATAGAGCATAAGAAAAAATTCAATGATTCTTAGATATTCACAGCAAGAACAGAAAAAAACTTATTCTAGAATACAAGAATTGAAAGCAAATTCAAAGGAAAAGCACAGGAGACATAATCAGGCAAATGAATAAATATTCTCAATAGTTCACATTTAAGACAGTGTGTTGATTTTCTTCCTTTTATATATATACTGGAGGCCCGAAGCACAAAATTCATGCAGAGTAGGCCTTCCTTTTCCCAAGCTTCCCTCCAGCCACCAGCAAGCACCCAGACCCAGGCTTCCCTCAAAGCCCAGGCTTCATCAGGAAAGATGGAAGGACACCCAGTCTAATTAGCATATTATGCTGTTATTATTATAGGTACATATATATCAGAGAGGAAGGGAATGGGAAAGAGATAGAAACATCAATGATGAGAGAGAATCATTGATCAACTGCTTCCTGCATGGCCTCCCCTGGGGACTGAGCCTGCAACCTGGGCATGTCCTTCTATCAGGAATCAAATTGTGACTGCCTGGTTCATAGGACAACACTCAACCACTGAGCCACACTGGCTGGGCTAAGATAATTTGGGCAATCTCAATCTTTTAAGAGCTAGCTTACATCACACACAACAGATGATGGTTTATCTTAACCAACATCATAGGTCTCCTGATCTATGTGACTTCCATTTGAAAAAACATGCAGATTTTATTTATAATTGTGCCTTTGGTCAATGTATATAAAAAGATCAATCTTATCCCAAACTTAGGAGGTTCAAAAGACTTCTTTCCTCCACCCCAATACTGATTATGTTTTCACACTAATCAGCTTTAAGACAATTTTAAATAAGGTATAATTTAATTCTTAAAAGCTTACTTCCATTTTTCATTGCCTAAAAACATTCATGTGTTGGATAAATGTTTTCTAAGATTGTCCTGAAATTTAAATTAGCTATTATAGTAGTTCTCAAGGGAAACACCACAACCATTGAAAAAAAGGAATTAAGATACACAATAAAATGGGAGAACATATTTGCAAATGTTATCACTGATAAAGGTTTAATCTCCAACATCTACAGCCAACTTATACAACTTAATAAAAGGAAGATAAACTATCCAATAAAAAAAATGGGCAACAGACCTAAATAGAACCTTTTCGAAAGACAACAGAAGGAAGGCCAACAGACACATGAAAACATGTTCAAAGTCACTAATTATCTGAGAGATGCAAATCAAAACGACAATGTGATACCATCTTACACCTGTCAGAATGGCAATCATCAACAAATCAACAAACGACAAGTGTTGGCGAGGATGCGGAGAAAAAGGAACCCTTGTGCCCTGTTGGTGGGAATGCAGACTGGTGCAGCCACTGTGGAGAACAGTATGGAGTTTCCTCAAAACACTAAAAAAGGATCTCCCATTTGACCCAGCAATCCCACTCTTAGGAATATATCCTAAGAAATTACAAACACCAATCAGAAAGGATTTATGCACCCCTATGTTCATAGCAGCACAATTTACAATAGCTACAATTTGCAAACAGCCTAGGTGCCCGTCAGCAGATGAGTGGATCAGAAAACCATGGTACATCTACACAAAGGAATTCTATGCTGCCATTAAAAAGAAGGAATTCTTACCATTTGCAGCAACCTGGATGGAACTGGAGAGCCTTATGCTTAGTGAAATAAGCCAGTCAATGAAGGAGAAACACCACATGATCTCACTCATTTGTGGATAATAAAGAACATTATAAACTGATAAACAAAAGGATAGACACAGAAGCAGTAAAGCATCAAACAGATTGTCAAATTACAGCAGGAAGTTTAAGGAGAGGTGGGGTAGATAAGAGATCAACCAAAGGACTTGTATGCATGCATATAAGCATAACCAATGAACACAGACACTGGGGGTTTGGGGTATGCCTGGGGGGGGGGGGGGGCAATGGGGAGATATATATACATGTAACAGAATAAAAAAGAAAAAATTTTTTAAAGACACACAATAAAGAGAATGCCTCTTCATGTTATAAAGGGTTCAATTCCTTATTTGGACCACATATTGAAGGAAAGAGTGGAACTCAGAACTTCTGGCTCTAAATCTAGGGCTGGGATTGGAGCAGAAAGTCTATATACTCCACACTTTACCCTCCATATGTCCCAACTCCAGAATAAACCTGAACTCCAGAACAGATCATCTAAAGCCGAAGTCAGACTAAGACATGGAGGCCAAATCTAGTCCATTGCTTGTTTTTGTAGAACCCATGAACTTAGAATGTTTTTTACAATTTTAATTATTTTTTTAAAAAGAGTATTTCATGCCATGTAAAAATTACATCAAATTCGAGTTTTACTGTCCATTAAGTTTTATTGGAACACAGTGCTCATCCATTTAAGTATTGTTTCTAGTTGCTGAGCTGAGTAGTTAAAACAAAGACTTCCTGGCCTGCAAGATTTAAAACATTAACTATCGGGCCCTTTACATAAAGTTTGTGGACCTCTGAACTAAAGGATGCTTGTCTTTTTGTGAACGCTACTTAAGTTCTTAACATGAGTTTGTCAAAACTCTACCTTCCCTAATCCTAGCTGCTGGTGATACACGGAGTAAATTTATTGTATCTTTCAACAGTGGTTCCAATTTTGGAAGGCTGATGGCTGATGTTCCACACTATCTTGTCTAGGTCCTGATCCCTTATTTTTTATTCACAAAGCATAATTACAATTACCATTAAATTACAATATCCTTTACTAAAGATCTATTACCATATACCAAGCACCATTCTAAGTGTTGGAGATCTCACTTCTTTTTAAGTGAGAAAACAAAGGCTTAGCAACCAGGTAACTAACTTGTCCAAGTTCACATAGCTACTGCAGATATCTGCTCTTACCATATACCATATTACCTCAAAAAGCAAGACTGAACTTCCTCTTTTGTCTCAATATATTCCTCTAGAATGGTGGAGTCTGAGGCCAAATGTGCAACTTCTACTTCGATTTAGGCAAAACTGGACAAAACTAAGGCAACTAATGTCCCATGACTGGATACTAAAGTAACGTGTGCTCTCTAGAGCCCCAGCCTTGTCAAACAGCTTGTCAGCCTATAGTGTTTGTTTACAACTGTGTATCAGTTCTGCCTCGCAAATAATACTGCCTTGATTTAAAAATATACAATCCTATCTTTAGAAAACAAAAACCAGGCCTCAGGGATGCATGTTAGATCAGTTAAAATAATAACCATCACTTACTGAGTATTTCCTATGGGAATTGTGGAGCATGCTTTACATGTTTTTTTCATTTAAACTTCACAGCTCTGGGAGATAAACATGGATTCCAGTTTTACAGATGAGGAAACTAAACCTTCAAGATTAATTTACCCAGGGTGACAGGGTTGGGATTCAGTAACTAGGTTCTGACTCCAAATCCAGGCTCTCAACCACTATGCTGAACTTTCAAATATCAACTTTCAATCATATGGTCAGTGTGGCCTACAAGTAAAGGGAAACTTACAAAATGTACCATGAAAAGATACTGCCCACCATATTTATTACTTTTACCTCAACTATACTCCTATAACTTTTTCAAAGCTAAAACAAAACCCAAATCAAAAAATCAATTGTACAGGTGTATCATTCTTTTGCTATGCACTTACTTCTTCCCCAATAGATTTTTTTTTCTGAGGGTATAAACCATTCTCATTTCCTATGAAACTTTCATGACAGGCATTCAATAAATATGCTGAATGAACAGAAACTGTAAAATTACTTTTAAATGAATTCTGCCAGGGAAGTAGTGAGTAGAAGATGTACAGAAGCAGCAAAGAAAAAATTAAATGTAATTCCTTGTACACTAGTGGTAAATGTATCGTTTTCAGGATGTTTTTTATACACATAAGATACAACTTATGTATAAGGTGCCACCTGCATCCAAACACCAATGGAATGAGCTAAGTGTGCACTTTTAATCATAAAATGAAGAGTGAATAGTCAAGACTAAACTATTAAAGAATAAACTAATGGAGAAACCAAAACTCCTCACATCCTCATACTGTGTACTTTCCCAACTTAATGTCTTAACCTGGAAGATCTTCTGCATCTTAGCCTCTAATTCTAGAGTTTCCCCATATACAACACTTTCTTTCCTGGAAGGGAAGCTTGAGAACAAGGAGTGTTTTTTCCCTTTACATACCCACATGATCCAAGATAATATCTTGAATACAGTAGGGCATTGCTACTGTATAAAGTGGTTGAACAGAATGGAACATTTTCAGGTGCCAGCTAAGGTACACTGACCATATACAATTTAAGGGGAGGCAACAACCTCACCATTAATTCTACAGAAGGCAGCCTCCTCCTAAAAACTTTTGCAGACACTTGTTTTTAAAAAAACAACAAAAAGTTGTTAGAAGGTTATCAATGTTGGCAATAGAGCTCCATTTTATGGCATTATATGCCCACAAGAGAGGACACCTCAGAGTGCTCACATGGTCCTCACTAAGGGTTGGTTCACAAGGGCCAAGGGGCTCTGCTTGTTATAGACGCTTACTTAAGTCCCTCCACATTCAGGTCCCTCCCTAAACACATCACAAAGGTGAATACAGAGAGTTCCAGAAGTTTTAAGTCTCTTATGAATATATATTTATAAATATATATGAAACTGGAAGACATTTATCCAGAAGAACAAAAAGTCTAAGCTTCTGTACTCCCAGGAAGTCTACTTTGAAATACGTCAAGAAGTTACATCGAGTTACACAAAGTATGTCTAAAGATCCAAAGTGATAACTCCAAAACTTGTAGATGAAGCTGACAAAACCGCCCATAACTAAGAGTTCTGATTGTGCCCTTTCTTACTTCCAACGTTGCGACGCAAATGAATGATGGTATATCAGCGTTAAGTTTAAATTTCCTGACTCTGGCCACAATGCTAACCTCATTAAAGCATGTGGTCAACGTTTAGCATTTTCGGTGCGATATTTGCATCGCTTTGACTAGCGGCAGAGTTGAGAGGCAGTTGCACTCTTCCTCGTGCCCCCCAAAGCCAGAGGCAAAACACCTCACCAAAATGCTTTATTAAATGGACAGGAAAAACACCCCCGTACGCCTTACAGATCCCACCAACCGGTAACGGGGGCTTCACACCAGCACCCTCGTCAAGAACTTTGGGCTCAGTCTGAGCAAGTCACTCGTACAAGCGCTACTTCCCCACGGCCAGGACCCCCACCCCCAGGAGCCTGACAACTCCCGAGAGGCCCCCCCACGCCCGACGCGTGGCTCCGACTCCCCTCGCACACATTTCCCGTCCAGCAAACTGCTGCCGGGGGGAGGGGGCAGGCAGCGAGGTGGGCACCGGTGGCAGAACCGGCCGTCGGAGTGGACACGGCCGGGCAGGGGCGGCGCGGGGTGGCGGGCGAGGGCGGCCCGAGGGTCCGGGAGGGGGAGGGGAGGTACCTCGTACAGCTCCTCGGAAGCCATGGTGGGCAGTGGAGTTGCGGGCAGGCGGGAGGGGCAGGGTTGGGGCGAGGCGCCGCCGCCTGGCGGCCGACACTTTGTTTCAGTTGGGTCCCTGCGTGGCCTGCGCTTCCTGCTCCGCTCCGGCGCCGGTGCCCCGGAGGCGCCTCTCACACTCACGGCCAGTGCGGGCCGGCGGCCGCGGCGGGGTTGTGCGCAGGAGCAGCTGCGCAACGCGCCCTCGCGCCCCGCGCTCACTCCCCGACAGGCCAGCTGGGGCTCGGGCTCATCGCGCCCGCCGCGGGGCCGGGCCGGGCTGGGGCAGGCGCAGCGGCGGTACGCGGCGGCGCGGCTGCCTGCCTGGCTCCGTGGCTCCCCCTCTCCGGTGTAGTGCAAAAATCTTCCTACTTGCGACCAAAAAAAAAAAAAAAAAAAAAACCTGCCCCGGCTACTGGGCATGCTCAGTGCGGTCGCTGGCCCGGCGGAGCCGCACTCCCGCGCTCCGGGTTTTCAGACCGCCCTCGCGGGAGAGGCGGGGAAGACGGCGGGGCGGGGCGGGGCGGGGCGCCTGAGGGGCGCAGAGGGCTCAGCTCCCGGCTGAGGTGGGCGGGTGGGCTGGGGGAGCCAGCCGGCAGGAAGGGGTGTGACATGGGGCCAGTGGGCGGGGTCGTGGCGAGGCGTGGGCGGTGCCGCCGGGGCGGGGGGCGGGGCTCTGATTTGCCCAAGTCCCCTCGCGGAGGTCGGACCCGGTCAGGGCACCGCCCACCAGGCCGCCTCGACGTGGGTGCTGAGTGCCAGGCCCCGTGCCCACTGGGGCAGGCATCTGCGGGCCCGAAGTTGAGCAGAGCACCGTGGGTCGAGGCGGCTGGCGTCTGGAGCCCACTGCTCCGACGGCAGTGGCCGGGCGACAAAGGCTTGGCCTCCCTCCGGGGAGGCGCAGAGCTCCCGCCTCCGCGCGCCCTCCAGATCTCCCGTCGCGGACCAGGCCAGCCCGCAATTGACAGGCCGCGTGGCCAGGTGAGGGCCCTCCCCCCACCCTAGCACGTGTCCGCCTTCCTCGCGGCCGCCGCCAAGACGCGGAGCTCGGACCACGTGCCCCGCCGAGCTGCCCGGCACACTTCGGCCACGCTCGCCCAGCGACCGGCCGGAGGTGGGAGCCTGGCGCCCGGCGAGGCGAGGGCGGTGCGAGGGCGCGGCTGCCCCAACTCTGCCCGCAGTTTCCCCTACTCCAGGCCTCCCAGTAGTTCCTCTTGGAGCTCCACCACCTCCAAAGAGGAGAGGTCGGAATCTGGACTCCAGGGAGGCCTGGGTTCTAAAGGAGGGAAACTGTCGGTGGTGGTTCTCTCTTGGGGAAACGGTGTGTACCACTA